>OZ030005.1:70124552-70257052 GCA_964023405.1 Apodemus agrarius | reverse complement strand
CGAAGCCAGGCAGTGGTGGCGCACGCCTGTAATCCCAGCACTTGGAAGGCAGAGGCAGGCGGATTTCTGAGTTGGAGGCCAGCCTGGTCTACAGAGTGAGTTTCAGGACAGCCAAGGCTACACAGAGAAATCCTGTCTCAAAAAACCAAAAAAAGAAAAAAAAAGAAAAAAGAAAAGAAAAAAAGAACACTGTGCCATCTTTCCGAGGACCTGGGTTCAATCGCCAGTGCCTGTGTGGTACCTATACATGATGGTTCGCAACTGCCTCTGCCTCCGTACCAGAAAATCTATGCCCTCTTCTGACCTCTGTAAGCCCCAGGTACACACATGGTACACAGACATACATGCAGGCAAAATATCCATATGCATAAACGTTAGGGGTTTTGTTTGTTTGTTTGAGAAATTCAAGGTTATTCTCTACCCAAGTTAGAAGCCAGCCTGGGATACATAAAACTCAATACAAAGAAGAAAAAAAATCTCTCCTTATATCTTAACAAACCATATCTTGAAGCTTACTTTATTTGACCATAATATCACCACGACAGGTTTCTTATTTGTTCTTATTCCTGTTTGTATTTCTTACTATCTTATTATGTCTTATTACATATACGTTTCCCATTCTCTCACTTTTACTTTATCTGTTCATTTGAAGTAAGTCACTTAAGAGTGGATTTGTTTGAGTCCCTCTTATCTCGTTTGATAGGCTGTTTATTAACTCAAGTGTTTGATGTACTTACGGTTGGTGTGACGTTCGTTCGGCGTGGCTGGGTTTAAGTCTGCCGCCTTGATTTGTCTCCTGCTGGCTTTCCTGTTCTTCCTTCTAGTGTTCCTTTCCAGCTTTCAATTAATCACACATCCCAGGCCTCGCTTCTGTTTTCTCCATTGGTTCTGATTAGGTCAACCTTGTCACAGGATTGTTCATTCAGGGCCAGGTGGTCAGAATGTGCATCCTTAATTGGTCATGTTCTGCCTGAAACTAGTGTATACCAAGTTCCCTAAAAAAAAGTATATCCCACCAAAAGCTCTGTTTACTGTCTATTATTCTGATATCATTATCATGGATTTTACTTTTACTGGTTTTTAAGCTTCTAATAGAAAGTGGCTGTTTTTGCTGAAATGGTTTTTCAAAGGATTTACAAGAAAGTAGCAAAAATACAATGTTTCATGTTCTTTTTTTTTTTTTTTTTTTTTTTTTTTTGGTTTTTCGAGACAGGGTTTCTCTGTGTAGTCCTGGCTGTCCTGGAACTCACTCTGTAGACCAGGCTGGCCTCGAACTCAGAAATCCACCTGCCTCTGCCTCCCAAGTGCTGGGATTACAGGCGTGCGCCACCACGCCCGGCTCGTTTCATGTTCTTTATTTCTTCCTGCATATATAAACTTTATCATTCTAGTTTTTTGAGATTGTATTTATTTTTATTTTACAAAGAGATACACTTTATAAATGAAGTGTATAAGTATTTACCTGAATGTATGTCTGTACACCATATGTGTGCACTGCCCTCGGAGGGCAGAAGAGGGCCCAGAATCCCCTGGAACTGAAGGTAAAGGTGGATGTGGATGCTGGGAATTGAACTTGGGTCCCAGCATTATCATTATATAGTCATGTGTGCTGGTGTATCATGGGGTGTTTGTGTGTGTGTGTGTGTGTGTGTGTGTGTGTGTGTGTACGTACAAGCTAGTGGGTGCTGGGAATCTGAACTCAAGTTTTCAGGGCAGGCACTTTACCAAAAGAGCCACCTCTGCAGCCCCAAGATTGAAGACTTTATTTATCTGATGCCCTTGCCCTTCAGCTGAAGCCCAACCTACAGCACATGGTGCAACACACATTCTGACAGACAGGGGCGAGAGAGCTCGGTGCAGCACACATTCTGACAAGGGCGAGTGAGCTCTGAGCTTTTGTCGATTTTACCTTAAAACATCTAGATTTCTAGGATCCACGGGTCTCACATGACCATCGCCAACCAGGAAAGATGTGCATGTTCTTCTGTGGAGTTTGTTTGTTTGTTTGTTTGTTGGTGGGTGGGTGGGTTGAGACAGGATTTTTCTGTCTAGCCCTGGCTGCCCTGAAACTGTATAAACCAAGCTGTCCTGGAACTCAGAGATCTGCCTGCCTCTACTTCCGGAGTGCTGGGATTAAAGGCATGTGCCATCTGCTCGAGTTTACACATTTTACACATTTACATGTCAATCAAAACAAAGCACTGCTTTCTTTTTCTAGTGAGATGACAAGTGGCAAATTAATTACAGTGAGTGGCCAGGGCTGGAGAGCCGGCTCAGAGGTTGAGCACTGGCTGCTCTTCCAGAGGTCCTGAGCAAGTCCCAGCACCCACATGGCAGCTCACAACTGTCTATAAATCTACTTCCAGGAGTTCTGGCAGCTTCTTCTGCTTTCTAAAGGCACCAGGCACACATGTGGTACACAGACATACAAGCAGTCAAAATACCCCACACATAAAATACATTTTTAAAAGATTATAGTGAGTGGTTAATATATCAGAAAACATGAGGTTTTTACGAGCATGTTTTGTGGTTGAAAACTCTCTTCATCTGGGTAAGAAGTTAACAGAGATCGAGACCATCTATCTCGTAGTTCTCAAGAACATAAACACTACCAGCAGGTCCTGGTGACCTCCCTCACGAAGCAGTGGTGGCTGTGGTCCTTTCCCTGGAAGCTCTGTGTGTTTGTGTGTGTGTGTGTGTGTGTGTGTGTGTGTGTGTACATGCTTGTGGTATGTGTGTGTGTGCATGCTCATTTTGCATGTGTATATGCATGTGTGTATGTGTTTGTGTGTGTATTTGTGTGTGTTCAAGTATCTTTGGGGGTTAGAGGTCAATGGGAACGTTCTCTCTCTCTCTCTCTCTCTCTCTCTCTCTCTCCATTCTAGACAACAAGGCCTTCCACTAAACCTGAAGCTTATCAATGTGGCAGAACTAACCAGTGAGTGAGCCCCTGAGATCCCTTTGTCTCCACCTCCCCAGTACTTGAATGACTAGCATTTGCCACTAGGTCTGGCCTTCTACATGAGTCCCGGGAAATCCCAACCCAGGGCCTCATGCTTACCGCACAAGCACTTGGCCTACGAAGGTGTCTCCTCAGCCCCTCAGTTCTTGGTTTTGGTTAAGCGTCAAGGGCAAAGCTGTATTTGCCCGTGCCCTCCCTCCAGCTCCGGCAGAGCGGCAAGGCCCTCTGTAGTCGTGGGTCAAAGGTTATCCAGCCATAGTTTATCACCCAAGGTTGTTTCCAGGCAATGTTTGATGTGCACCTCTAGGGTGTACACAGCATCAGGGTTCTTCTGGGGAGGTTTATTTGTCTTTTGCTTAGGTTGGGGTCCTGGGAACAAACAGTGAGGCAGTGTCTCTGCGCAGGTGATTTGCTAGGGAGGTGCTCCCAGCGCAGGCAATGGGAGGAGGGAGGGGCCATGTACAGGAGGCAGCCATGAAAGCAAGGGCCTGATGCTGGCCAGCTCTCAGCCTCAGCTCCATGGAGGGGACTCGCCAGGTCCGCCACAGTTCAGAGCTTGCCCAGCTTCAAACAAGGGAGCTGGGCTTCCCCACCCCTGCCAGTCAGAGACCACAGGAAGGGAGGGCCATGTCAGCTCATAGCCGTCCAGGAGCCCAAGCGTGACCACACAAAGTCACAAGGTAAAGCCATGAAAAACAAGGGCCTCTGTGCTTGGAACTGGGCCAAAAGGAAAAGAAACAGAAAAGAGAAAACAAGGGGTGTGTTTGTATCTCAGTGGTAGAGCAGTTACTTAGTATGATTAGGCTGTAGGTTCAATCCCCAACATGGAAAGAAGAAAGGGAAGGAGGGAGGGAGAGAGGAAGGACGGAGGGAAGAAAGGGAAAGTAGCTAGGGAAAGAGAAACAGATGGGGAACAGGGGGCGAAGACACTGAGGCTGGAGGGTGGCCACAGGAATGGCACAGTGATTGTAAGACAAAGATGAAACCTGTGCAGCCTTTGCAACTGCGGGCTCCAAGAGTGCGGGCATCCGGCACTCTTCTCTGAAGGATGTTTTCACTAATTTAGGAGTCAGTCCCTTAGCACATGATTTAAGTGTGTTCTCCTGGAAACCTAGTGGAAAGTGTCCTGGGCCTGTCCATTCATATTTCAAGATAATAAAGTCTTGTCTCTCTGATAATGACGAGTCTCGTACTGGCCAGAACTCTGAGTGGCCCCTAGGTGGGTGGAGTCAGGCTTCTGCACACATTTTTTTGGTGGGGAGAGGAGGTTTGAGACAGGGTTTCTCTGTGTAGTCCTGGCTGCTGTCCTGCTACTCACTCTGTAGACCAGGCTGGCCTTGAACTCAGAAATTCGCCTGCCTCTGCCTCCCAAGTGCTGGGATTACAGGCGTGCGCCTCCACGCCCGGCCTTCTGCACATATCTTGACCAATTTCGTCTTCAAGATTCTATTCCGTCTTTTTTATTTATTTTTTATTTTTCCCCCATATTAGTTGAATCTATCATGTTAAGTTAATAGTTGAATATTATGAATATCATGTTAAGTTGATAGTTGAATCTATCAAGTTAATCTATCTTGTCTGGGAGAATTCATACTTTATTTCCTGATCGACTTAGAGAGTATATGTCCAGTTACATTTAAACCAAAGAACAAAGATGCTTCAGTTATGAGCATGAGGGGCAGTCAGATTGCTCAGCAGGTAAGAGCACTTGCCTCACAGGCTACAGCCGGAGTTCAGTCCCCAAAACCCACAGCAGAAAAGAGTGACCACTGAAACTCATCTTCTACCCTCGACACACCCACCATGGCACACGTGGGCCACCCAATAGTAAACAACTTATTTTTAAATATTTATTAATTATTATGTATGTACACACATACATATATATGATCACCACGGCACACACATGGAGATCAAATGACACCTCGTGAGAACCGGTCCTCTCCGTCCCTTCTGTGGGCTCTAGAGATCAAACCCAGGTTGTCAGGTTCGGCAGCAAAAGCCTTCACCCTCTGAGCCATCTCACCAGCCTCATGAATGAGTGATTTTAAAAAAAATCTGAGTATAGGAAGTCTTTTAAGCTCTTTTATGATAATTTTGTATATGGTAATACCCCTTTTCTATTCTTAAGTTATTACTTAAGATGTCTTATTTCTTTAAAGTATTTTTAGAACACGCATTCATATCTTTTCAATTAAAATTTATTAAAAACTTCTCATTTTCTAAAATTAGGTATTCTAGACTCAAAACCCAACATCCCCAAAGACATTTTCTCTTCAGTTGTCAGGAGGATATATTTTTGGTCAGGGGCAGTACTTAGACAGTTATTTGGATAAAACCCAGTTGCTCTGATGTGACTCGGGGACATTTGCTCTTTTGGAGTGTGCTTGCAGGGAAGGAACTGGGGCCTGGGCAAGAACGCACCATACTGGCCGGAACTGGTTTTGTACAGCATCGTGTGGAGTGGGTTTGGACAGTGAGGTAGGTGCATGCAGTGCCTTGGGGTCCGACATACAGGAAAACACAGGCCTTCCAGGGCATGGAGCAAGTAGTGGAGTTTTATCTGCATCTGAAATCAAACTATTTTTCTTATCCCAGTTATAGTGGGCCTCTCTCTCCACCTTTTAATCTCTTTGGCATAAGCTGCACTTTCCTGATGGCGAGAAGTCTGGCGAGGTGCGCAGAGCCCTGTCTCCTCCTAAACAGACAGAGGACAAGCACCTGTAAAGACAAAGCCAGGACAAGCTGTGGAGAGGGTGGAGCGGAAACTGTATGCCTTCCGGTGGTGATATTTCTATATACCTGTGAACATACATTTCTGTGTGTGTGATCAGCAGTTTTTGATCTGGAAGATATAAACAGAACAACGCCATTTTGGATTGGGCGCTTTCCACCATAGGCTTAAGAAACGGCAGATGGGACAGTTGCCTTCTACTGTAGAACACACTGGGACACATTAATAGTATCTAATGACTTTAACCAAAACTTTCATCTTACCCCTATCTTCACTGGGGTCAGTCCAAGAATCCTGTGAGCAGAGCAAATACTCCTGAGCGCCACCACCGCCCTCGCAGCACAGTGGTGGGGCACGCCTTTAATCCCAGCACTTGGGAGGCAGAGGCAGGCGTTTTTCTGAGTTTGAGGCCAGCCTGGTCTACAGAGTGAGTTCCAGGACAGCCAGGGCTATATAGAGAAACCCTGTCTCCAAAAACAAAACAAAATAAAACAAAACCAAAAAAACCTTCAGCCCTCAAAGATTTCTTTGCTCCCTGCATTTGGGGTCTAGTTTTGAAGTGCAGAAATGTTAAGGAACTTGTCAAAGAAACCTAGCTGATAGGTAAAAGTAGAGATAAGCTATGGATCAAAAAAGGAAAATAATTGTTGCAGTAGCTAGAACTGTTTAATTTAATTTAATTGTTTTAAAGAAAAGTAAGCTTCTGGGCTGGAGAGATGGCTCAGCAGATAAGAGCACTGACTGCTCTTCCAGAGGTCCTGAATTCAATTCCCAGCAACCACAGGGTGGCTCACAACCATCTGTAATGAGATAGGATGCCCTCTTCTGGTGTATCTGAAGACAGCTACAGTGTACTTACATAATAAACAAACAAACAAACAAACAAACAAATAAATTTGTTTTTTAAAAAAGGAGTATACTTGAGAGAGATTAAAAAAATAAAATAAAATAAAATAAAATAAAATAAGAAAAATTAGCTTCACAGCAAAATCGAGGTAAAGTACCAAGATATCTCATCCTACCGAGCCCACATGTGCACAGTGACCCCATAATCAACATCCTCCACCAAAAGGTGCTTTTCTACAGCTGGTGAACTTTCCCTGGAATGTCTTCATCATCCACACTTTCTAGTTTAAGATTTGTTCGGGGCCCTGGAGAGATGCTTCAGTGGCTAAGAGAAGTCACAGCTCTTCCAGAGGACTCAGGTTCAGTTCCCAGCATCTCAGTTAGGCTGCTCACAACTATCTGCGACTTCAGCTCAAGGTGATCTGATGCCCCCTTCTGGACGGACACACACACACACACACACACACACACACCTGTCAAACTTTTTTTTTTTTAATTTCAACAGCAGCAGCAGTGAATGAGCTTCACATCTTTGCTAGGGTTTGGTATTGTCAATTTTCCCCCAAAAGTTATAGCTGGGGGGGAGGTGTCAATAGAAAATTGCCATTTAGTGGGGCAGTGGTGGCGTACGCCTTTAATCCCAGCACTTGGGAGGCAGAGGCAGGTGGATTTCTGAGGCCAGCCTGGTCTACAGAGTGAGTTCCAGGACTGCCAGGGCTATACAGAGAAACCCTGTCTCAAAACAAAAACAAAAACAAAAACAAAAACAAAAACAAACAAAAAAAACAAAAACAAAACAAAACAAACAAAAAAGAAAAAAAGAAAATTGCCACTTACTAGAAGGAAACATGTTCTGGTGAAAGCAGTCAGTTCTCTGGAGAATGGAGACTCAGAGGGACCATGGTACTGCCCCGTGTCCTGAGACTAGCGACCAAATGCATCACTGTACAAGAAAGCAAGATGTGTTTAAGGCCAGCTCCGAGTCAGCCGGGTAGACAGTGAATGGAAGAACCGGAAACCCCGTTGGGAGTCGACATGCAGCTTGGTTGGTATAGGGCTCGCCAAGGATGCACAAACCCTGGGTTCAATTCCTATCACCAGAAGAACGAGCAAACAACAGCAAAGCCCAGGAATGTGAGGCCAGGGCTCTTGAGGTGGTGGCCGGGGTCGAAATTACAGATCATTCTTAGCTATATAGCAAGCCTAGGCCATAGGACGACCTGTCTCAAAGAACCTGAAAGGAAGAGAGGAAACAAACAAACAAACAAACAAACAAATAAATCAGGGTGTGATAGTGTCTTTAATCCCAGCACTTGCAAGGCAGAAGCAAAGAGGCAGGTGGATTTTTGTATGTTTGAGGTCAGTGTGTTCTATAATATGTTTGAGGCCAGCCTGGTTTACATGGGGAGAGCTTGTCTCAAAAAATACAAAAAATATTGCATCGGGGTCCTATCCAAAGTGGATACTTCTGCAGGACAAGGTGGTCCATGCCTCGAATTCTAGGCATTTGTGACCAGCCTGAGCAGCAAAGGGAGGCCCAGTCTCAATACCAAATAGGTGTGTCTGGGGGCGGGCTGCAGCTAGCAGTGACTGATGGAGGGATTATTTACAAATATCTGGCGAGAAGCTAGGCATGGTGGCACATGCCTGTAATTCCAGCACTGGGGAGATTAAGGCAGGGGGACTTCATGAGTTCAAGACCAGCACAGGCTATAGAGTAAGACCTTGTCTCAGAAATGAGAACAGGGCCAACAAGATGGCTCAAGCCCAACCACCTGACTTCAGTCCCTGGAACCAATATGGTGGGAAGAGAGAACAGACTCCAGAAAGTTGTCCTCCGACTGCCACATGTGTGCTGTGGCAGGCGCTCATGCAAATACACACATGCACGCACACGTGCACACACAAACACTCACTACACCACACCACACCACACCACACCACACCACACCACACCACACCACAAATTAATTTTCTTAAAATTAGAAAAAAATAAAATTAAGAATAAATCAAAAACAACTGTGTATCTAAGGTGCCCGAGAACCAGCAAAGGTTGGAAGAGGGCACAGAGGGGAGCTCCTGGCTCTTGAGAGGGCAAAGGCAGAGGTGATGGTTAGAAAGCTGATGAGAAACACAGTGCTCTGGCTCCGGCTCAAGTGTAGGAGTGGCTGGAAGAAAGGGTCAGAAGTTCAAGGTCATCCTTGGCCATACAATGAGTTTCAGACCAGCTTGGGCTGCATGAGACCCTGTCTTTAAAAATGTAAAAAGAGAACATGAGGCCGGTTGGAAGGTAAAGAGGTCTTTCCTTTATAGAGTACTCTCAGCCTTGGGTACGTGTCATAGCAACAGAAAACACGCTGAGACCTATGACAGAAAGCCTGTGCTGTAGCAGCCACCTGGCACCGGTGATAGCCTCAGCAACACAGGGTAACGACTACTTAACAAGGACATGGCTGCGCTCCTGAATCCGCTGCCGATGCTGCCGTTGGCCCAATCTAGCCCCCTGATTCAATGGAGAACTGGAAATATACTTTAAAGGGTCAAACGGGGATCTGGAGGGGAGTTCTTACTACATTCAATTTCACGTTTTCTGTAAAGAACTGGAGTGTCTTATTGTCACATTTAATCCGACTGAAATCAGGTGATCCCACGGTTGGTGTGGTTTACAGTGCAGCAGAGGACCCACAGTCTTCCTTTACTTCTATAGCTTCCCCCAAGCCAGCTTCTTTCCTGGGCATACAAAGTCTGCTGTGATAAATCAGCCTGCCTCCAAGTTGGACTTGAAAGCTATTTTACACTAAAGTCAGACTAGACTCAGGCCTGTTTATGATTAAATCCCCCTTTCTTAAGAACTGGGCTATACCTCACCTATAACCTTAACTATAAATTGTTCTGTACTGCCTGCTCAAGGAATGACAACCATACCGTTGTTACAAAAAGTACGACCACCCTGTTACTACCTTGTTATGACCCCTTATTCTGACTGCCTTGCAAGCAAGTCTGTTCCAGGCAACAACTTGACTGACTTGTAATGCTTATGCTCTGCTTCTGTGGCCCTACCCATCTGCCTGCCGAATCGCCCATTTGGAACCCCTACCGCTGAACTATAAAAACCTTTATTTTACCCAAGTCCAATGCTGATCTCCTGAGCCCCACCTTTAGAAAGATATAATCTGTGTACTCAATTTTTTTTTTAAAAAAAGCTTTCTATAATTAATTTCTTGCTTTAATTAACCTGGCCGTGATGTTTTAGGTACACGGTCTTTCTCCCCACATCTGTGGGATCAACCACTGTAGCTCCAGATACCACATCAAGGCCTAACAGTGATCAGTAAAAGAGGAGGGCTTTTCCTATCTCTTCTTGGGAAACAGGAAACTCCTCAGGCACCTTCCTGTGAGATGTGTCTTCGTGTCTCATTGGTCAGAACCCTCCAACGCGGTAATGCTAGACTAATCACCACCAAGGAATGCGCCTGTCAAATCAGGACCTGTGTGTGAAGGCATGAGGCTATGAGATTAAAACCAAACCCACAAGATGGTTGTGAGGTTTGTAATGTTTTGGAGTTAGCAGTCCAAAGGCTGCATCTATCTAGAGACCCGGGTATCGATGTGACCAGTGGAGATTAGTAAGATGGAAGTCAGCTACTTGGGTCGCTGAGCAGAACTGTCTTTGGATGTTTTACACATTTTATTTATTATATTTTCTTTCTTTTTTTCTTTCAATAGAGGTAACTGTGTATGATCTTGAATGTCACCTCCTCCTGCCACAGCATTGACAGTTCCAGGAGTGGGAAGGACACTCTCGGCCACACTTAGCTTTGCATTTGGGTTCTTTAGATAGGACTGGCCCTGAGGCACACAGCCCGGTTTAAAGAGGGTCAGGGAGAAAAGGGAAGCAGCCCCACCAGTGGGGTCCCCCACATCAGATGCCGCACAGCTAGGAGGCCATCACTTGGCAATAGACAGTGCTCCATTTCTCTGGGTTCGCAGGGTCACAGTTAAGTCTTTTTTTTTTTTTTTTTTTTTTTTTAGTGGTGGAAGAGGACAAAGTACTTACTGTAATGGGGTACTACCAGGGCTTGTTTAAAGGGGGGAAAAAGCCTTTTATGTTTTGAGATCAAGGTAATTATTTAATGGTGTTAGCTTGGGTTGGCTGTAATAGCAGTTTTGTATTGAAACATATCTTAATATTTCCTGCCAGCAAAGGCCAGACATGGACAAGAAGGTATGCATTAGTGGAAAGGCAGGGAGCTCGCGTCCCTTGAGAGCAGCTGTTTCTCCAGAACGGAGAGCGTCTCTATGTCGCCGATACACTGTGTACACCCAATGAGCTGGGGACAAACATAATTGGAATTTATTTTAGCAGCCTCGTGGCTCTTAAAGACACAGAAGAAAGGGAGATTAAGAAATCTCTTTTGAGGCCCTTTAATGAGGCGGAGGCCGACAGAAGGCTGCTAACGCGTTAGATAAGAACAGTTTCCAGGAAATGTTATCTAAATCATTTTTAAGAACTGGAGAGTATGGGAGCCCAGCTGACTTGCAGATTAAATGTGCACATCTGAGCATATCCCAAGCCCTGATGTGCTATAGGTAAGCGATGTTTTAACTACAACAAATCCACAAGGATAAGGATAGAATGAATAACAGAGGCAGTGTGCAGACGCTCGAAAACAGAATGTAGAGATATGACAAAGATACTCACACACACACACACACACACACACACACACACACACACACGGGCATCAGCCATGGGAAGGACGAGAGAACTGAGTTATGCAATTACTGGGCTGGTAAGTTCAAAATCTGCAAGGTGGCCTATAGTAGAAGACACCAGAGAATAAATGGTCTGTTTTGTTCTTGTTTTTTAAGATGTGTGTGTGTGTGTGCGTGTGTGTGTGTGTGTGTGTGTCTGTCTGTCTGTCTCTCTGTCCATGTATCTGTGCTTATGTGAGCAAGTGCCATATGAATTTATGCCACAGTGTATGAGTGCGGTGCCCACAGAAGTCAGGAAGGATGTCAGATCCCCTGGAGCTGAGGTAAATCCCCAGGGCTTTGGTAACTAAGCCTGTCATCTCAGCACTCACATAAGGAGGTGGAGGCAGAGGGACAGAAGCTGAAAGTCATCCTCAGCTACACACCGTGTTCTGACCAGCCTGGGGGACATCGCCTCTTGTCTATAAATAAATGCCACCAGGAAGACCCAGTGTGGCTAGTGAAATCTAAGACTGTCTACTGTAAAATTCCTCTTACATGAAAGAAGATCCAGGCCGGGCGGTGGTGGCGCATGCCTTTAATCCCAGCACTTGAGAGGCAGAGGCAGGCGGATTTCTGAGTTCGAGGCCAGCCTGGTCTACAGAGTGAGTTCCAGGACATCCAGGACTACACAGAGAGACCCTGTCTCGAAAAACCAAAAAAAAAAAAAAAAAAAAAAAAAAAAAGAAAAAGAAAGAAAGAAAGAAAGAAAGAAAGAAAGAAAGAAGATCCAATCTCTGGTTCTTTTCTGGCTTTCCACTGAGTAAACAAAGCCTGCCCATGTTATAGGGGATGTAGGGGGAATTAAGACCCGAATGTTTATATTGAAGCCCATACCCACACCACAATAGCATTTGTAGGAGGGTACAAGGGATGACTGAATACTGAGGGGGACTTCAGGCTATTCATGTCATAAGAACGCGCGCGGGCGCGCGCGCGCGCGCACACACACACACACACACACACGCACACGCACACGCACACGCACACGCACACGCACACGCACACACCAGGGTGTGGTAATACACTCCTATAATTCCCGTACCTAGGACATGAACACAGCAGACTCAGAAGTTCAAGGTCATTCTCAGCTATATAGCTATATGGCCTCAGTTTAAGGCTAGCCTGAACTACATGAGACCTTGCCTCAAAAAAAATTTTTTTAAGTTGGGCATGGTCAGCCGGGCAGTGGTGTTACACGCCTTTAATCCCAGCACTTGGGAGGCAGAGGCCAACCTGGTCTACAGAGTGAGTTCCAGGACAGCTGGGACTACACAGAGAAACCCTGTCTCAAAAAAAAGAAAAAAGAAAAAAGAAAAAAGAAAAAAGAAAAAAGAAAAAAGAAAAAAGAAAAAAGAAAAAAGAAAAAAGAAAAAAAAAGTTGGGCATGGTCTCACATGCCTTTAATACCAGCACTTGGAAGGCAGAGGCAGGCAAATGTCTGTATATTTGAGACTAGCCTGGTCTACAGAGGGAGTTCCAGGATAGCCAAAGCTACCTAGTGAGACTTTGTCTCCAAAACTACAAATGTAATTTTATACATACATACATACATATACATATATATATATACACACACATGTATATATATATATATACATATATATATATACACACATGTATATATATATATATATGTATAAAATTATATGTATGTATATCTACAACTCCTTTTTGGACTGGAGGTTGCCCTGCAGACTCTATAAAGAGACAAGACTAAAAATTAAAATGGAGTCACAGATGAGGCCCCAACTATAACCGTCCTAGAGATCCAGAGAAGCAGCCAAGTGTCCTCAGTGGGCAGGTTCCTGTCGGTGTTTACCTCTATATCCCTTAATCCTCTAGTCCTGTAAAAAGGACCACGAAGACAGATGGCACCCTCTCCCGACTTCCGTGCTGCTCCCCGTCTGTCCCTGCCTCCCAGGGACAGGGACCTCTGCTCTGCTGTCTTTCAACACTGGGGCTGTGGCGTCCAGAACACCGACCTCTCCCTGCCCCGACCAGCAGAATTCTCAGGCTCTTTTACAGACTGACGGGACACCAGATTCTACAACTAAAACTATAAAGTGAAGCACGCGGCTCATCCCTAGAGTTCCAGTAACAGAGAATGGGGTAGGAAGTTTGCCATGAGCTTGGGGCTACCCTAGGCTACACGGAGCCTGTGTACACCCGAACAAACACACAAACCCTAGTTAATGTGATAATCAAAGCCTGTCTTGTATGGTTTTGAGTCAGGGTTTCCTTACGTAGCTCAGGCTTGTGGTGTCTTTGTGACTCCACTTCCTAAGTGTGGAGTTTCTGGAAAGAGCCACCACATCCAGCTCCCCCACCCCAGGACTTCATGTATCCCAGCTGTCCTCTAGTCTACTATGTAGCCAAGGATGACCTTGAACTTCTGAATCTCCTGCCTATACCTTCTAAGTACTGGGATCGCAGGAGAGGGCCACCACAATTGGTCTGTGTGGTACTGGGGATCAAATCCAGGATCAATTCGTGCCAGGCAGGCACTTTACCAACTGAGCACCACCCCCAGGCTCATCCTTTTCTTTTCTTTTTTCTTTTTCTTTTTTAAAAAGATCTATTTATTTATTTTATGTAAGTTTGTACACTGTTGCTCTCTTCAGACACACCAGAAGAGGCATCAGATCCTATTACAGATGGTTGTGAGCCACCATGTGGTTGCTAGGAATCGAACTCAGGACCTCTGGAAGAGCAGTCCATGCTCTTAACCACTGAGCCATCTCTCCAGCCCTGGCTCAGCCTTTTCTTTAAAGACATCAGGTTTTCCCTAAATTCCTCATAGTGTTTTTCTATTGCTCTAAAGCTATCCAGTGCAGAACTGGGGATCAGCTCAATGGTTCAGCATTGGCCTATCCTGAGCAAGGCCTTGGGCCAATTCTTAATGTTCAGGGGTTGATTGCCCACAATGGGCACAGATTCTTTTTTTTTGGTTGTGGTTTGTTTTTTTTTTTTTTTTTTTTTTTTGGTTTTTCGAGACAGGGTTTCTCTGTGTAGTCCTGGCTGTCCTGGAACTCACTCTGTAGACCAGGCTGGCCTCAAACTCAGAAATCCGCCTGCCTCTGCCTCCCAAGTGCTGGGATTACAGGCGTGCGCCACCACGCCCGGCAGGCACAGATTCTTCAAAGCACTCAGCACAATGCATAATATGGTCACGTGTATTGTGTGTTCCCGGGAACAGCAATCTCTCCTGTGAGGACTACAATCCTGTTAGAGTTGGGGCCCCACCCTACATCCTCATGTAATCTCTTCTCCTCCATAAGGTCTCATAGTGACAAGAGAGGTAAGGACTTCAACAAGTCGAGAGATGGGGTGAGCAGGGGTGGGGTAGGGGAATGAAGGCTCAGTTCATAGGAATTTCCTTGTGGAAAACTACAATCTTAACGGTCTGGTTCCATTCCTTGGAGTTTCTCAACCCACTCCCAGGGCTGTTAAAGTCATCGACCACTCTGTCAATAGCAAACACATAGCACACCTATGAGCACTTTGCCTATTGGGCTGAATTCAGTGCCTATCTCAACAGTTCGCCCCCGTCCATCAAGTGACACCCTACATTGTCTCCAAGCACTGCGTGTCTCATCAGCTTTGTCACTTGATGTTTCTGCGGCCGCCACTCTAGGTTCCATTTTGGGTCCTGTCCACTATTCATTTACAAACTAACAAGCCAGGCCTGGTGATGCACAGTTGTGATCCCAGCACTTGGAAGGTGGAGACAGTAGGATTAAAAGTTCACGTTTATCCTTAGCTACATAGCAAGTTTGATGATACCCTGGCATACATGAGACCCTGCGTCAAACACACACAAAGTGGATGGGCAATGCCGTCAGTACCCTTAGAGGCTGAAGAGGCTTTGGCAACATCTTCTAATCCTCCTTCAGTCTCACACTACTTATGAGGCTTCCAATGTGAGTGGCCTCATACCTGTAGATTCTTTTTGGGTTTTTTTGTTTGTTTGTTTTTTGTTTGTTTGTTTGTTTGTTTGTTTTTCCGAGACAGGGTTTCTCTGTGTAGCCCTGGCTGTCCTGGAACTTACTCTGTAGACCAGGCTGGCCTCGAACTCAGAAATCCGCCTGCCTCTGCCTCCCAAGTGCTGGGATTACAGGCGTGTGCCACCATGCCCGGCTTGTAGATTCTTAAAATGACCAGCAATTATCTTCCTGTTGCGAGATTTCCAGGAAATCAGGCTCTCATGATCCCTGAGCATAATCCATGATACGATACCTAGTGGCCAACTGTACTTTAGGTCATGAAAACTGTACCTCACAAGTTTGGCGGAGCTATGCAGGCCTCCTTAAGTCAGTACGGTGGGCTGGGAATGTAGTTCAGTTGGCCAAGCCCTTGCCCAGCATGCATGTGGCCCTGGATTTAGTCTCTAACACTGCAAATTAAAAACAAATGTGATGGCCTACACCTGAAATCCCACTACTTAGAGGCCAAGGCAGGAGGATTACAGATCTTTTTTGTTGTTGTTGTTGTTGTTGTTTGTTTTGTTTTTTCGAGGCAGGGTTTCTCTGTGTAGCCCTGGCTGTCCTGGAACTCACTCTGTAGACCAGGCTGGCCTCAAACTCAGAAATCCGCCTGCCTCTGCCTCCCAAGTGCTGGGATTACAGGCGTGCTCCACCACCGCCCGGCATTGGCTTTCCATTTCTTTTTGTTTGTTTGTTTTTTGTTTTTTGTTTTTTGTTTTTTGTTTTTTGTTTTTCAAGACAGGGTTTCTCTGTGTAGCCCTGGCTGTCCTGGAACTCACTCTGTAGACCAGGCTGGCCTCGAACTCAGAAATCCGACTGTTTCTGCCTCCCGAGTGCTGGGATTACAGGCGTGAGCCACCATGCCCGGCCCCTGGCTTTCCATTTCTTAGTCAAGGTACCTGTTAGAGACAAGCTCAGAGGTCTGCACCCTCAGTCAACTTCCGGTAACCATCTGACCTCAAGAAGCTTGGGCCAACACATATTTTCGCTTTCATATTTATGAGGAGAAAGTTCTCTACTGTTACCTAAAAATTGTCTCCTCCAAGGTAAAAAAGTTTTGCCTCATGGATGCACAAAATATAAATGACTATCACGGCCATTGACAAACACTTGCTGTTCCCTTTGGAGTTCCTGACAACAGTAGCATTAACCAAGATATCCATTTCAAAATAGAGCCCTAGACCTTAGCATAACTGACTCCATGATGGAAGTACCACTCAGGCTGTAAAATTCAGCATGCAGCCAGCCATGGTGAATGAAAACAGACTTAATCCATCAAATCATATAGTTCTGGGGAAGTCTCGAAATGGACCAGCCTTGTTTTTTGGCTTCTATAGCTCTGCCTCTGGCTAACTGTTTTTGTTAACTGAAATGTCAACCCAGGACATGGGTTTTGTGCTTAAAAGTTCACTCTGAGAAAGGCTTGGGGCTACACTGGGATCCTGAACACCTAGTGTGGTTCCCAGCCAGCTGCTAAGAAAGACTGTCTATGGGCATAAGCCCCTGACTGAGCAGGCTTCTCTGGTGGACACCCCACAACATTTCCTCTTGTAAGAATATGCAATATGGGTGTATGCCCATCCCCCAGACAGGGGATTTTGAGCATTCAAGGCAAGGATTCTACCTTTGAACTACACTCCCAGCCCCACAGTATAATTGAAATCATCTCTAAATTCAATCCTAACACAAGATGGACAGTTAGCGGCTTTTCTGCCCTCCCTTTGTTTTGAGACATGGTCTCACTCTGTAGTCCAAGCTGGTCTCAGACTTGTGGCAGTTCTACCTCAGACTCTGGAATTCTAGGAGGACAAGTATGATGCGCCATATCCAGTAGTAAGTACTGCTTAAAACAAAACAAAACAAAACAAGAAAAACGCATAAAAAGTAAATTCAGAAGCCGGGCGGTGGTGGCGCACGCCTGTAATCCCAGCACTTGGGAGGCAGAGGCAGGCGGATTTCTGAGTTCGAGGCCAGCCTGGTCTACAGAGTGAGTGCCAGGACAGCCAGGGCTATACAGGGAAACCCTGTCTCAGAAAAAAAAAAAAAAGTAAATTCAGTCTGGTTTTGGTGGTGCGTGTCTTCATTCCCAGCACACGTGAGACAAAGGCTGGCATATCTCTGTGAGTTCAAGGCCAGCTAGGAGTACACAGACAAAAATGGAATAAAAAGTTCAAGGTTGGTTGAAATCATGGACTATGTGGATGTAGAACCCCTGGCCCCTCTTTCTCTCTGTCTCTGTCTCTGTCTCTGTCTCTGTCTCTCTCTCTCTCTGAGACACATGCCATCACCAAACCTCTCATCACCCACTCTTACTCCCACACAGTCCTCCCAACAATTTCTACTTACTTCAAGATGGAATCCAAACTCAGATAAAGTCTGCTTTCCTTTCCTCAGACATTTATCATACATATGCAGATGTAATGTGCATATGCAGATGTGGTGGATCTGCTGATACCATGACCTGAGTTAGCATGGTCGTGGCTTTGAACCTTTGAATGTTACCATTTTGGGTTGAGACAGGGTCTGGCTCTGTACCTCCATTTCCTTGCATTTCATCAAAGCTGCCTGTAGTCTTTCTAGCTTGCTGAGTGTTGAAGAAGGCGTGGGGAGGCTGGGCTGGAGATGGACTCTAGAGCCTGACCCGTGCTAAGCTCCTGCTCTACCACTGAGCTGTAACCCTCCCGTTTTCCTGACCCTACTTACCATTAAGTCTGAAAATTGTGAGGAGAAAGACCAAATCTACAACTATCTAATTGAAGCATGATTTATTTTAGAGGTGCACCAAGACTGGTCCGCTGGCTGTCTCACCCTTAGTTGGGATCTTAGAGAGCAGCCCTGGATGTGAGGAAGATAGGCTTTTATAGTTCAGGGGTTGGGGTTTCCAAATGAGGTGTTTGGTGGGCAAAATACTCAAGGTAACAGGAGCAGAACATACACATAACAAGCTAGTTATAATGACCTCCTGAAACAAGGATGTGATTGCCATTCCTAGAACAGGCAATACAGAGCCATTCGTAGTTATAGGTGGGACGTAGTCAAATCCTTGGGAAACAGAGGTTGAATCATAAACAGAAGTGAACCTAGTTTGTTTTTACTGTAAGATGGCTTTTAAGCCTAACACGGAAGCATGCTGGTCCTTCACTTACCCTCAGATCCCAGGGCACCTTCTCGCAGTCTTTCCCGGTCCACCACATCTGCACATGTGTCTCTGCTGTGATAGCATAACTTAAGCTAGCATGTTCAAGACATTGATTGTGTTTTGTTTGAGACAGGGTCTGGCTCTGTACCTCAGGCTGACTTAAACTGTAGATCCTCCTGCATCTGCCTCCCTAGTGTTTCAATTATAAGCATGCACCACCACAGCTAATAATAGAGAATATTAACATAGTCTCTACAGACTGAGCCTGGATGCATTATAGTTCTTCAGGGCCCATCTAGCACAGTGACTTGACTAGAGACAGAGCAGTGAAGACAAATGAAAAAGGAGAAAGTGCCATGCAGGCACATTCAGCTGAGTGTCCCTTCAGGAACTTGTGAGCGTCACACTTACTGCCTGGGTGCTACCACTTGAGTCCCAGGCTTGTTGGTTCTAGTTTTTTTGGTAGATTGTTCATATTTTCTCTTTTCCTCTATCCTGCATTCTTTTCTGTTTTCTATTTAAAAACTGCTTAATTATTGGGGTCTGGTGCTGCAGAGCTGCTCCTCGGAAGGCAAGGGCATTGAAATTTCAATGCATAGCTGGGCAGTGGTGTTATCCACCTTTAATCCCAGCACTTGGGAGGCAGAGGCAGGCAGATCTCAGAGTTTAAAGCCAGTATGATCTACAGAGTGAGTTTCAGGACAGCCAGGGCTACACAGAGAAACCCTGTCTCAGAAAGAAAGAACAAGAGAGAGAGAAAGAGAGAGACAGAGAGACACACAGAGAGAGACAGACGGAAAGAGGAGAAGAAGAAGAAGAAGAAGAAGAAGAAGAAGAAGAAGAAGAAGAAGAAAAGAAGAAGAGGAGGAGGGGGAGGAGGAGGAGGAAGGAGGAAGAGGAGGAAGAAGGAAGGAAAAAGAAAGAGAAAGAAAGAAGGAAGAAAGAGGCCGGGTGGTGATGGCACACTCCTGTAATCCCAGCACTTGGGAGGCAGAGGCAGGTGGATTTCTGAGTTCAAGGCCAGCCTGGTCTACAGAGTGAGTTCCAGGACATCCAGGACTACACAGAGAAACCCTGTCTCGAAAAACGGAAAAAAAAAAAAAGTATCATTTTGTCAGCAGGATGCCTGCAGATGCAGACACATATAGATAGTAAGGATTTTACAATAATGCAACAAATGAATTTAGCAATCATGTGCAGCTGTCCTTCCTTGGTTTTTGTAAATCGTAATAATTTAGCACAAATGCAATACTTGCATATTGTATATCGGATCTCTGAGTATTTTCACCTTATGTGTCCTTTAACCCACATCTCTCCACCAGTTTTCTCTAGATATGAATATTCAAATTTTATAAAGATCCCATGTATAAGATCATGCAATAATAATTTACTGTGCCTACCTTGTTTCGCTTAGCATAATGTCCCTATTGGAAAGATCTGGTTCTTTTTACCTGGCTGATTACTATTCTATTGTGCATTTCCACTCTTTCCCCTGACAGCTTATTTTCATATCTTGTCTATTGTGGATGATGCAGCAACGAACAAGGGAAAACAGATAGCTTTAGGAAGTTATTTATTCATTTTCTTGGGCATATGTCAGAGGAGATATTTCTGGGTCATGCGGTGACTTTTATTATCTTTGGAATCCTTTGTACTGTTTTCCATACCGCTGTAACAGTTTGAATTTACCCCTTCTTACAAGAGGGTAAGGACAGAAGACAGGATTGCAAGAGAAAAAATTAACAAGTGCCCATGATGGTGGAACATGTAATCCTAGTATTTGGGAAGTGGAGGTAGGTGGATCGGGAGTTCAAGGTCAGTTTCTCCTATACAATTAATTAGGTGGAGGTTTAAGACCAACCTGGGTTATGTAAGGTCCCGTCTCAGAAAAACTAAAAGTTACAAAAATAGAAGATCAGGCATCACAGGGCTGCATTCATGGTGGCAGCTACCCACTAGAACTTAAGCTTCACACTCAGGCATCCTGCACGTCTGCTGAAGCATCTGAGTTTGCGACCCCATTAATGACAGTCAGCAGTGGAAGATCGCCGACGTTTCACAAGAATAGAGGGTCAAATCCAAAAGTAGGGGCCCAGAGACGCTTTGCCTGGATTACTGGAACTGGCAAGTCTCAACTGTCTTCAAACACCACAAAATTTCTAACATGCCACAGATCGGGCTTCAGGCGCCTTTCCCAACACTAGAAAGAAAAAAAAAAAAAGACCCAAAACAAAGCCTTACTACGCCGGAAGCCAGGTAGTTTGTCATAGTCACCTGACCCATCCCCTGCATTCTGATTGGGCGTTGATAGTACGTGCTCCGGTGATACCGCCCCAGCAGCTCTAGGGGCGGGTCCAGGAGCCAGAGGCTACAGTATTGGTTAGATCCTCCAGAGTTCATCCAATCAGAACCATCCTTCTTGTGGCGCGACGCGTGCGGCGCGGGGCGCAGGAGGGCCGAGTCAGCGCGCGGAGTTTGGATAGTGGTTCAGCGCGGTGCGACGTAAGCCTGAGTGGGGTGAGTTCGGCGTGCACTGGGCTGCGGTAGTAACCGGCTCCCCGCGGCCCAGAGCCTTGGCCATTTCCCCAGTCATCCGCCGCAGTTACTCCGAGCCTGGCTTGTGTCGAGAGACCCGGAGACCCAGAAAAGGCCATGTCAGGCGGCCGAGGCTTGCGTCTCACTGTCCACACATTCCTTAAGGTCTAGGACCTTGATTACTGTCTGTCATTCGTGGGAAATTATCTGCTTCCCGTAGTTGTGTAATGCTGCAACGACCCCTCATAGCAGTGCATGCTTTCGAGACTAGAAGAGGCGAAAGTGCTCTCTTTTTTGCAGGAGAAGCGGGAGCTCAGCCCTTGTTTGCCGAAAGGGCGGGCGGGCTTGGATGCCAGATGAGATTTGAATAAGACCTGCCCAGCCCGTAGTATATCTCACTGTCCCAGACTTTTTTCCAGTTCCTCTAACTAACTGTCATAGGTTACTGTGTGACTGAGATGAACTGGCCTTCCACCTGCCATCTCCCGATGTCTCCTTTGAATTCACAGTGCTCCTATCTCAGGGGTGGGAATGACTGATTGAGAGATGACAAGGTGGAGCAGGAGAGAGGCCGACGCCTGGGAAGTAATACGTTTAATTGAATCTGTAGTGGAGCTTGCAAGGATCGTCTTGCCTCAACCATCCAGTGCAGGGTTGACAGCTCACCACCTTGCATCAACATTTTGTTAGCCTGGCTGCTGTTCTGTTTGAATGTCACTTTAAATTTGCTTGGATGAAATGGAATTTTTAGGTTCCCAAGATACAGAATTATTACCAGTTTGTTTTGGCTCTTGTAGTCCAGGCTGGCCTCAAACTTGTAGAGCTGAGGGTGACTTTGAATTCTGTAATCTCTTCAGCCTCAACCTCTCAAGTGCTAGAGTTACAGACCCATGTCACCATCCCTGTTATTTAAAATGCATGTATTCTGAAATGTGTACCTTTAAAAGAGAGTAGCACAGATTTCTCTGTGTAGCCCTGGCTGTGTAGCTCTGTTGAAACTTGCGTTATAGACCAGGCTGGCTTTGAACCCAGATTCCACTGCCTCTCCCTCCTGAGTGCTGGAATAAAAGGTGTGGGCTGCCACTGCCAGACAGAATGTAACATCTTAAACTTGGTTAAGGGATATGCTCTATTTTTACTTTTTGTCTTTTGTGGGGAATGGAGATATGAGTATGTTTTTATTCATGTTTGTGCAAGTTGTGTGTGTGTGTGTGTGTGTGTGTGTAAGACCAGAGGTACATTCTGCAATTGTCTTCCATCTTAGTGTTTGGGGCAGTCTCACTGAACCTGGACCTTACTGATTAAACTAGCAAGCCTCCCAGGGCTGGCGTTAATAGATGCACATTACCATACCTGACTTTCTAAGTGGGTTCTGGAGATCTGAAGTCAGGTCTTCATGTTCATACTTACAAACTCTTTACTGAGTGAGCCATCTTCCCAGGCCTTTTCTGTCTTACCGGGTCTAAATTGAACATTTATCTTTATAACCTAGTGCCTAAAAGCCTCTGAGCATCTTGCCTACCTGTAGAATGAGATCAGTTGCCACTAAGAATGGTGTTTCACACCTATTACCCCAATACTTTGTATAAGACAGGAGGATGGGAAGTTAAGAGCAACCTTATAAAGACTATCTCAAAAACAAGCTACCTCCCAGAACAAGCCTATAATCCACACACGTAGAAGGTGTGTGTGGCAGAAGGATCAGGAGTTGAAAGTCTTCCTCAGGTACATAGTGAATTTGAGACCAGTCTGGACTATATGAGACCCTGTCTCCAAAACCCAAAACAAACATTAAAATGTGCATTACATTTATAATGCTGTCTTTCTGTCACTTTAGCTATTGTTGTTGTTGTTGTTGTTGTTGTTGTTGTTATTGTTATTATTTGGGGGTGGTTTCAAGTCACAGTTTCTCTGTGTATCTCTGGCTATCCTGGACCAGGCTGGCCTTTAACTCAGAGATCTGCCTGCCTCTGCCTCCTGAGTGCTGAGATTAAAGGTGTGCAGAACTACTGCTTGGCTCATAACGAAATGTTAACAGTATTTTTTATTTGTGTGTGAGCTTGGTGGGCTCAGAGAACACCTTGCAGCTCTCTCCCACCGTGTGGGACCTGGGGACTGAGCTCAGGCCACCGGCACGCGCTCACTGCCTAAGCCAACCGAATGGTCCTGGGTTTGTTTTTCACATGTTCCCACCACATTTCAATTATAAAATAAACTATGTAGAGTTTCTTAGGTAATTGTTTACAATGTACTCATGGTTTGGGTTTTTTAGTTTAGTATTCTGTGTTGCATACAAGCACTCTAACTGTGAACTATATACCATCAGCTCTTGGTTTTGAGACAAGGTTTTATTATATAGCTTAGGCTGGCTGTGACCTGGCTATCCTTGCTTCAGCCTCCTGAGTGCTGGGATTATAGTTTTTTTTTGTTTTTGTTTTGTTTTGTTTTGTTTTGTTTTTGTTTTTTGTTTTTGTCACCACACCAGCTCTTTGCATGTTTTGTTGGTTGGTTTTGTTTTGTTTTTCTTTTTTGCTTTTGTGATGCTGGGATTGGACTATGGCCTGGTGCATGCTAGGCAAGTGTTTTGCCACTACTAAGTTACAGTCTAGTAGTTTATAATGTTTCTAAGATTGATGTGAGCTAGAGAGATGGTTCAGTTGTAAAGTACTTTACCTCACAGGCATGAAGACCAAAGTGTCAGAAACCACAACGAGATGATCCAGGAGCTGGCTGGCAGCCAGATTGCTGAACTCCAGGCTCAGTGAGAGGACACCTCATGTTGACTTCTGGCCACATAGTAACTCACATGTACACGCGTGCACATTCATTCTCTCTCTCTCTCTCTCTCTCTCTCTCTCTCTCTCTCCCCCTCTCTCTCTCTCCCTCTCTCCCTCTCTCCCCCCCTCTCTTTCAGATATGCCTTAAAATTACATTATTCATAAAGTTATATAAATGATGTTTTAACTGCATCTCATAGCTTATTACATTTATTTATTCATTATATTTCATGTGTGTTTTACCTGCATGTGTACATGTGCTCTACATTCATGCTTGGTGCCCACAGAGGTCAGAAAGGGTGTTGAATCACCTGGAGCTGGAGCTCTGCATGGTTGTGAACTACCTTGTTGGGGCTGGGACTCAGACATAGGTCCTCTGCAAGGCAAGAAGTTCTCTTTACCTCTGGACCATCTCTCTAGCCCCCTGTATGTAATTTTCTAAAAAATGTATTTAACATTTATGGGTAGTTTGCCAGTATGCATGTCTGTGTACCTCGAGTGTGCCTGGTATCCTTGGACGTCAGAGTAGAGTGTCAGATTCCCTGGAACTAGAGTTACAAATAGTAGTGAGCTGTAATGTTGGTGTTGGGGATCAAACCTGTGTCCTCTGGAAGAATAGAAAGTGCTCTTAGCCACTTATTTTTATAACTTAGATATAAATTTTGCTAATAAAATATTGTGTTATGTGATTATACCAGTTTATATTTTATTGTGAGAAGCACACCTGACACCTTCTTTCTGATAGACTGGTTGTATATTTGTTTTGAGACAGGGTCTCACTGCATAGCCCAGGCTGGTCTCGACCTCTGCAAGCTCTCTCCAGTTTCTCTGGTGAATAATATAGTATAGGGGAGTGCTGCACTGCCGATCTCCAGGCGCTCTCATCCTCCACTCAAAGCTAACCAAATAGGGTTTGCTCATTTCCTCACATAAGGCGCTGCGGCTGCGCTGCCACTGCACTTACACAGTACTTGCCCTTCAGTAACTGGCTGTTTTGCTTAGCAGAATGTGCTCAAGGTTTGTCTGCGCTGCTTGCTGTAGGATTGCCGTCTTCTTAAAGGCTAATATGCCATTGTGTGCATGTACCACTGAACAGGGGCTCTCATTTCTTGTCCCTTCCTACCCATATCATACTTCATTCCTGTCCTACTACCAGGTCCGGTGCCCTCATACTCTGCTGTGATCCTGCTGCCTCAGCTTCCTGAGCGCTGGGGTTACAAGCATGCACCACCACACCTGGCCCCTCATCTTTCTTTCCTCTGCTTCACACTCTAACCACAAATAAGGAACCCCAATATTACCTACAACTCTAACCTGGCTACAAATCAGATTTGCATGATAGGGCTTTATTTTGTTTTTTGAGGAGTTCAGTAATTTGCTAAGTCAACTCATAGACCTCAAGGAAAAAAACAGACATCTGCTTTCTAGGTTATAGTTTGCTTTTAAAAGGGTACATTTCAGGGAAGTGGAAGAAATAACATAATGTAAGGGATGTGGGAAGGGGTGGAGCCTCCATACCCCAGCACAGGAGTTCTTCAAAGCCTGTCCAGGGTTTGTGTAGTCTTCATTGCTTAAGTGAGATTGAGTATACCATTGTCATTGGTGACTAAGTCACTCCTCACCAGTCTCCCCACTTGGTAGCAAGAGTGTACTGATGTACAAGTGGTGGGAGTCAAGAGTATATATATTTTATTTTACTGTAAAATGCTAATGTTAAGTGGTTGCTCTTCCACCACTGTATTGATGTCTTGCTGTCCCACATCCTTGCTAATTCTATATACACGTGTGTGTATATGTATACACACATATGTATCTTTTTAAAATATTTTTAGAGGCAGGGTCTCATGTAGCCAAAGATAGCCTTGACTCTTGCAAGTCTAGGAAGTATAGGGGTGTACCAACAGCCGAGTTCTTTCATTGTTGTTTGCATTGCACTGGGAGGGTGCAGTGGTCAGGGCAGAAAACAGAGGAAATTACGCCCGTCTCTTTGTTTTGTTTTTGTTTTTGTTTTGTTTTGTTTTGTTTTTTTGAGACAGGGTTTCTCTGTGTAGTCCTGGCTGTCCTGGAACTCACTCTGTAGTCCAGGCTGGCCTCGAACTCAGAAATTCGCCTGCCTCTGCCTCCCAAGTGCTGGGATTACAGGCGCGCGCCACCACGCCCGGCTTCGTCTCTTTGTTTTTTGATACAAGGTCTTACTCTGTAGCCCGGGCTGGCTTGTCACTCATTATGTGCCACGTCTTCCTGCCTCAGCCTCCTGAGTGCTGGGGCTGCAGGAATGGGCCGCTTTGCGCAGCTTCCAAGGTGCCGTTATTTCGTTTAATAAATCTCTTGAAGGTTTTAAAGTTATTTTTGTAATTATATCCTAGAGACTTTATTATTTGTCTTTCATACTTAGGTCATTTGGTTTGTCTCTTTTCATTTGGATGAGTTTTACACATTTTTTAAATTTTAATTTGTGTGTGTGTGTGTGTGTGTGTGTGTGTGTGTTTGCGCGCGCTGCAAATAGGGTATTCTATGTCATAGACTTTACTCAAACTTGCCAGACAGTCAAGAATAACTGGACTTTTTCTCTTCCTTCCTCACTTTCCAAGTTCTGAGGTTGCAGGTGTGCACTCTGGTCAGTAGTGGTTGAGCACAGGGCTTTGTGAGGCTGGGCACGCGTCTGGCAGTGGAACCACACCCCAGTGCAGTGCCTGAGGAAGGTCCAGGTCTCAGCACCAGGACCTAGTGCTCACCAGTACCCTCAGTACAGGTCGTGTATGGGTTTATGCTTGTGTTCTGAGTCAAGAGGTTCATTGTGTACCTAAAGTTTTTATGTCTTTCTGTATCTTGCAGAGCAAATCTCAGTATTATTTTTCATAAGTATCTTGGCTATTTTTTGCCATTTTATATCATATCATATAAATATATATGATAAAATATATATAAATATATATGCATTTTGTAAATATATTAGAAAATATATTTATAAATATATAATTTATACATATACATACACTATATATACGTGTGTGTATACATACATACATATGTGTGTGTGTGTGTGTGTGTGTATATATATATATATATATATATATATATGGTTTTTTGAGACAGGGTTTCTCTGTATAGCCCTGGCTGCCCTGGAACTCACTTTGTAGACCAGGCTGGCCTTAAACTCAGAAATCCACCTGCCTCTGCCTCCCAAGTGCTGGGATTAAAGGCATGCGCCACCACTGCCCGGCCTATCTATTATAATTTTACATCCAAGGGGTTGATACAAATCCTTGTCATTCCACAAGCCTGACAGCTTGAGTTTGGGTTCCCAGACCCACGAAACCAGATGCAGTGGTCCAGGAGAGTCTGTAGAAGCTTGTAAACCAGCTAGCCTAGCTTACACAGTGGTGGAGAAAACCTGCCTCAAGCAAGCTGGGAAGGCAAGGTACCAATAACGGAAGGTTGTGCTTTACCCTCCACACACATGCCACACTGATGCCGCCCGGTGTGCACACAGATCCACTATCAGTAACTCCAGAAAAAGAAAACTGAGAAGTTTGATTGGAATTTTATTGTCATGGATCAGTTTGGAATCGTGGCATCTTGAGAATATTGCTTTCCTATCACGAATGTGGCTCATTTGTCTGTTCTCTAACTTTTTAAAAATAACTTAATAGTTTCATGAATATATATGGCCATAGTTTGTCAGATATTTTTGGAGGGTACTTAAATGTTGATACCACTGTAAATCAGTCTTTTGTTCTTTATTTTCTACTGGTTCATCAGTGACACTTTAAGAATGTTTTGTGCTGACGCCTTTTCTAGCAGCCCTTCATAGAGCTGCTGTACCAAGTTACTACAACTTGGTTGCTTAGATGCCAGCTTTACCTTACAGTTCAGTACTTCACCAGTCTGAAGGGCTTGCCTGGAATGAGGTCTAAGGGCTTCCCAGAGCTGCATTTGTTCCTCGGGCTCTAAGGAGAAGGTGCTCGTTGCCCTTCTCAGCTGCTTACAGGTGACCATATCCCTGGCTCGAGATGTCTTCCATTATCAAAGCCAGCAATCTTGGGGGTCCTTCTCAAGATGTCAGCTATCTGGTTGTCACCAGACTTTTCTCTCTCACTTAGAAAGACACTGTGGTTACACTGGCCCTGCTGGCACAGTTCAGGAAAGTCTTTCTGTAGTTTTGGGGGTTTGTTTTGTTTTTTTTCTTCTCACCTTAATTTTTCACCCTAAAGACCACATCTAAAAAACATTTTAATACCTCAGATATGTTTGGCAAACTCCTTAAAATAAGATTTCAAAATTAAGTTTTCAGTTTGGAAATTATTTTAGGGCCAGATGTGGTCATTTTAGTCCTAGTACTTGGGAAGCAGGGGCAGCAAAGTGTCAGTGAATTTGCTGTCAACCTGGTTGACGTATGATTTCTAGATCACCCACAGCTTCCAACAGCTCTTACTCCAGTTCAGGAGATCTGATGTCCTCTTTTGATCTCCATGGGCACCCTGCATGTGGTGCACATATGTACATGTGGGCAAAGCACTCATTCACATAAAACAAGCAAATATTTAAAAAAAAAAAAAAAAGAAATGTTAAGACAAAAAAGAAACTCATGAGTTTATAAAACCACTAACCAAAAACAGAACAAAAATTCACTAACATAAATGTTGTTTTAGTCATTCTGGGGTTTTTTGTTTGTTTGCTTTGTTTTGTTTTAGTTCTTTGTTTTTATTTCTGTTTTTTTGTTTTTGAGACAGAGTTTCTCTGTGTAGCCCTCGCTATCCTAGAACTCACTATATAGAGCAGGCTAGTCTCAAACTCCCCAAACTTCACCTGCCTCCACTCTCCAAATGCTGAAATTAAAGGCGTGTTGCTACCAGCCAGTGGTTCTTCTGTTTTAGGATGATCCACCAACAGCAGTAGTAGTTCTTCATTACCACATGACCGGACAGTCACAGCTTGAAAAGATTAGGGTGTAGACCTCTGTGGGTAAGACGAGTATGAGACATTATTCTGTGTTAAGCGTTTTCATAGTTTAATCTGAAGATTGTTTTAAGCGCTACACACACAACCATACAATTTGCAAATGTTGATGGCTTTACTTCTCTCCCCGGGTATCTTTCATCTGTCTGCTAATCCTCTTTGGCTCAAGTTGTATGTAATGCATGTCCTCTGAAAGTGGGGCTCACACTGTTGCACTGAGAAGAAACCTTTCTGGGTGCATTGTAGACTGGTTTCTTTTAATGGACATCCCTTCTGTCAGGACAGGGACTTCCTTCCAATCATTTTTTTTTTTTTTTTGTTTCACCATTTATTTTGAATGGATTATTATCATATGCTTATTCCATGGATCTTGTTTTGTTTGCTATACTCTAGTGTTGTGGTGACCTATCTTAGTTGATTTTCTAATGGTGAACTAGCCTTGCACTCCTGAAACAACAGAGTCTTGTTTTATATGTAGCTAAACTTCCTTCACACCTACATCTATGAGTGAGAATTAGCCTGTGTGTTTACAGTTGCACTGGACTGCAGTATTCACTGCAGGATGAAGATGCTGGTCTGTACTTTGGGGTTGTCTGTATGAAACTGGAGTGCTTTATTGATATAAATGCTCAGAACACTCTTTGTTTTGTTTTTGTTTGTTTTGTTTTATTTATTTATTTATTTATTTATTTATTTATTTGAGACAGTGTTTCTCTATGTAGCCCTGGCTGTCCTGGAACTTACTCTGTAGACCAGGCTGGCCTCGAACTCAGAAATCAGCCTGCCTCTGCTTCCCAAGTGCTGGGATTAAAGGCATTGCGCCACCACTGCTCGGCCTGAATTCTTTATATAGCTGAGGCTTGCCTTGAATTCCTGCTCTACCTGCCTCAATCCCCTACCAACTCCAGTTATTCAGTTATTTAATATTGTATTGAAGACTTAAGACAGCGAAGTCAGGTAAGAGAAATTATTCAAGCTACAAGAAAATCTCAGGTCCAGACGGCTGGTGATTTGTACTGTAAGTTAAAGAATTAAGTATAGGTTCAGGTTTCTTTCCTCGTGAGAGCCTTGTGTGCAGTTCTCTAAGGCTGCTGCCTCTTGTTGGTAGATAGTGCAGCCTGTATGGCTGTTGTCCTAAGGGACCCTGGAGACAGTGTGGATATAAATGCATCTGATCTAATTCTGTCTCTAACATAGGCTTCAGACATGTATGCAGACTGCCCTTGGGCACAGTGGCCAGGTTTTCATGTCCATCATAACCAAGGTGCAGAATAAGGACATTTGATTAAGGACTTGTGTGAACCAATTTCAGATTTCCTGGCTGCCAAAAGATCCACATCTCACAAGTTTAATTCAGATTAATTTGAAGATATGGTAGCGGAGAAATTGCTTTAGGGTCAAAATGTTACCAATGGTGGTGCCCTGTACTCCTCAGGGCCTCCACTGTGTTGAGTCCACACCCAATGTCTTAGTTAGGGCTTTCCTGCTGTGAACAGATACCATGACCAAAGCATCTCTTATATGAACAATATTTAATTGGGCCTGGCTTACAGGTTCAGAGGTTCTGTCCATTATCATCAAGGCAGGAACATGGCAGAGCTCAAGGAGGCATGGTACAGGAGGAGTCGAGAGCTTAACATCTTATTTCAAAGGCAAACTGACTTCCAGGCAGCTAGGATGAGGGTCTTAAAGCCCACGTGTCCAGTGACACACTTCCTCCAACAAGACCGAACTTCCTAATAGTGCCACTCCCTGGGCCAAACCACCACGCCTTACCAAATCATGTTCACTAATAAATCTCATATCCAGTTAAAAAATTAACACTAAAATCACCTTCAAGCTGCATCACAAATCATATATATTTTAAAAGGTCAACATAGAATATGTAAAGAACTATAGCTTAGCAAATTAGAAGTACCCAGTTTGATTTAACTTAGTGGCTAAGCCCTTTGAAAGGCCCCACATTTCTTTCTAGTACCAAAACACAGACCATGGGCAAAGGATTTGAATGGACATTTTCCCAGAGAGAGTACACAGTGGTCAGTAAATACATGAAAAAAGTGCTCATTTTTGTAAATTGTAAGAGAAATGCAAGTAAAAATCCATTAGAGCCGGGCGTTGGTGGTACACGCCTTTAGTCCCAGCACTTGGGAGGCAGAGGCAGGCGGATTTCTGAATTCGAGGCCAGCCTGGTTTACAGAGTGAGTTCCAGGACAGCCAGGGCTACACAGAGAAACCCTGTCTTGAAAAAAAAAACCAAAAAAAAAAAATTCATTAGAATGGCTATCATATTATAAGAGGATGAGGGGACAGGCAGTGGTGGTGCACCCCTTTAATCCCAGCACTTGGGAGGCAGAGGCAGAAGGATTTCTGAGTTCCAGGACAGCCAGGGCTACACAGAGAAACCCTGTCTCGAAAAACAAAACAAAACAAACACAACAACAACAACAACAACAAACAAGAGGAAGAGGGGGAAGGGGAGGAAAAGGAGAGAGGAAAAGCTAAAAAAGTAGCAAAGTGTTGCTAAGGATGCTGAAAATTTGGAAGCCTTGTTAATTATTAGTAGCAGAGTAAAACTGGCATTCCAGAGGACAGTAGTTAAGACAGTATGATAGTTGTGCAAAGGATAAAAAGAGAATTGGGATATGCTCCAATAAATCCATTTCTAGGGTATAGCCAAGACAGTTAATCCAGACTTCAAATGTAATGGTTAATTAATTTATTTAAAAAACTAAAAAAATTGCTAGGCAGTGGTGGTGCACGCCTTTAATCCCAGCACTTGGGAGGCAGAAGCAGGCCGATTTCTGAGTTCAAGGCCAGCCTGGTCTACAGAGTGAGTTCCAGGACAGCCAGGACTACACAGAGAAACCCTGTCTCGAAAAACCAAAAAAAAAAAAAAAAAAAAAAAAAAGGAAAAAAACTAATAAATTTATTTGTTTTCTGTGTGTGATTGTTTTGAATGTATATATGTGCACCATGTACATGCCTGGCACCAAACAAGGTATCAGATCCTTTCAACTTGTGTTATAAATGGTTGTGAGCCACCATGTGGGTCCTAGAATCCAAAGTCAGGTCCTCTACAGAGCAACAGCTCTTAACAGCTGAGCCATCTCTCTAGCCCTGTGATAAATTGATTTAGGTGTTAGTTGCATTGGACTGGAGAGAGCCTTGCATACTAGTAAAGTACACTCTGGGCATATCTGTTAACAGTGTTTGCTGAGATCCTAAGGGTTCTGGCCTAGTCAGTGGATTAACCAGCATTGTAGACCAGGCTGTCCTCAAACTCACAGAGATCCACTAGCCTCTGGTCCTGAATGGTGTGATTAAGGTGTGTGCCACTATGCCTGACCCAGGAAATTTTTTCTTAATGAAATCATTTACAGTTGGGAAGACCTACTTTTAATCTTGATTTTTGAGGTGGGAAGATACAGTTTAAATCTGGGCCAGCCATTTTGCAAGCAGCCTGTATAAAGAACGAAGGAAGCTTTTGCTCTTTACCTGCTTATCTTGCTGGCAGGTTCATTCCTTCACTGGCATTAGAGCTTACTTCTTCAGCTGAGACATCCAGCCTTGTGGACTGAACAACTACTGTTATTTTGGATCTTCTGTTGTTTGGTAAGAGCCATTGTTGGATTAACTGGAACCACAGCCTATAAATCATTATATAAATCCCTTTTATATATACATATAGACCATTACATACATCCACTTTTTATATAGATATACATACACACATATCATTACATAAACATTATACATATAATGTATGCATATATGTGTATGTCCATGTATATAATGTATCATATCTAAATAGTACATATAATGTATATACATATATGTTACAGATATATATAAGTCATTACATAAAACCCCTTTATATATACATATAAATTCATTTTGTAAATTTTGTTCCTCTAGAGAATCAGTTTTTTGTTTGTTTGTTTGTTTGTTTGTTTGTTTCAAGACAGGGTTTATCTATATAGCCCTGGCTGTCCTAGAACTCACTGTAGATCAGGCTGGCCTCGAACTCAGAAATCTGCCTGTCTCTGCCTCCCAAGTCCTGGGATTAAAGGCGTGCGCCACCACTGCCCGGCTCCTCTAGAGAATCTTGAGTAATACAGTAGCCAGAAAGTAGAAGCAATCCAATGTCCTTCAAAAGATAAATATAAGCTAAATGTAGTGTGTGTGTGTGTGTGTGTGTGTGTGTGTGTGTGAGAGAGAGAGAGAGAGAGAGAGAGAGAAAATGTTGTTCAGCTTTAAAAGAGAAGGAAATTCTTACTTATGCTTCTTGAGTGAACCTTGAAGATGTTATGCTCAGTAAAATAACAGCTATAAAAATTTCACTTAAATGAATTAAATCTAGGAGTCAGACTATAGACAGTAGTTGATGGTATCTAAAAGGAAGGAGAAATCAAAAAGCAGTGTTAATTAATGGAGAAGTGCCTGTGTTATAAAATCAAAAACTTTATGCACTTGATGGCACAACAATGCCACTCTCTTGAACAGTAAACATTTCCTTCTTTTTTTTTTTTTTTTTTTTTTTGGTTTTTCGAGACAGGGTTTCTCTGTGTAGTCCTGGCTGTTCTGGACCTCACTCTATAGATCAGGCTGGCCTCGAACTCAGAAATCCGCCTGCCTCTGCCTCCCAAGTGCTGGGATTACAGGCGTGTGCCCCCACGCCTGGATCTTTTTTTTTTTCCTTTAACATTAAACATTTCATTTGGTCTCGTATTTTTGGTTCATGGTGCACATGTGAAGGTCAGAGAAGCACTGGTGGAAGTTGGTTTCCTCCTGCCTTAGGTTTCAAGGGCTTAGTTCCAGTTATCAGACTATCAGCAAGAGCTTTTACCTGTTGACCTCTCTTGCCTGCCCCACAGAACATTCTATAATGATAGTGAGTAAATCACGTGTCTTATATAATTTCATGCAATAAGCAACTTTAAAAAGCCAGCTTGAAGCAGTACCAGCCCCACCTCAAATAATTTGCATGTCAAAATAGAGTTATCCCTTGGTGTGTATGAGAGATTGATTTTGAGACACTCTGGATATACTTTAAGGATGTATGTAAAGGGCATATGCAAAATTGTCTCATTTGCTGGTGACAAGTTACTGAATTTTGATCATTTTAAAATGTATATATATATATATATATATATATATATATCCCTAAATATACTAAATACACACACACACACACACCACACACACACACACACACACACATATACACACACACAGCCTTATTTGCTGGATCTGTTTCCTGAGTGGTCAGATTATAGGTGTATGCCACTGTACTCAGTGTTCTGTGTGTGTGTGTGTGTGTGTGTATTAGGAACTGAACCGGGATACTTGTACATGATTGGTAACTCATTATAAAAATAGATACATACATATATATACACACACTATTATGTGCATGTATGGGGCACCTTTTGTTATTTAGACAGGGTTTCTCTGTGGAGCTCCGCCTGCCTCTGCCTTCCAAATGCTGGATTAAAGCTATGGGCCACTGATGCCCAGCAGGAGCACTTTTTGTTAAAAAAAAAAAAAAGTAACAACTTTATTTAATTATTATTTATTATTATTATCTGTTTTTAAAATAGCATATATTTCACATAAAATCCATGTGTTTAATGTGTACAATTCATTGGCTTTTAGTATATGCAGAGGTCACCACAATCAAGATTAGCCCATTTTCATAATGCCAAAGAAACTCTAGGGCCCTTGCCATTAACCTTAAGTCCTGCCATCCTCCCAAATCCTAGACTGTCTGATTTTGGGGTTTTGAGACTTGCTATATAGCTCTGGGTGTGCTTGTACTTACTCTGTAGCTGAGGTTGGCCTTGAATTTGCAGGGATCTTGATTATAGACATGCATCACATGTACTACAGTACCTGGCTACTATCCTTGATTTTTTTTTTTTTTTTTTTGAGACAGGGTTTCTCTGTGTAGTCCTGGCTGTCCTGGGACTTACTCTGTAGACCAGGCTGGCCTCGAACTCAGAAATCCGCCTGCCTCTGCCTCCCAAGTGCTGAGATTAAAGGCGTGCGCCACCACCGCCCAGCCAGCCTTGACTTCTAAGCTCCTCCTCAAACGCATAAACTGGTCTTCTAGTTCTCAGAATTAGACAGACATCCTCACAATAGAAGTCTCTGTGCTCTGTCACCTTTCTGGGTTCCCAGTGTTGTTGAGATTATGGTTCCAGAATTTTTTTAGAGAATACATTAAAGATTGAATAGATATACTTCAGAATTTCTTTTTTTATCTAGCAATAATCTAGGGCAACAGCCAATAAGCCATGTCTACAAAGAACCAGTTAGTGAATGACTATATTTAGGCTTTGCCCTACTGCCAGGTCCTGAGATTATTCTGTACAGCACACTTACAAACCAGGCCTCAGCTCAGATTTGGCCTGAGCCATGGACTATCCATTGTTTATCTGGAGAACAGTGCTGGCTTACTGTCCTGGAAATATTTGTCAGGGATTGTTTCCAATCTTTATGTATGTGTGTATCCTAGTGTTTCTCTCATTAGATAGTATACCTTATATGTTAGATGCTAGTGTTGCATTTTTTGAGGATGAGTAGTATAACATTTAAATGTATCATTATAGGAAGGTGCTATTGGGACTTAAACTTAGGGCCTCTTGCATGGCAGGCAGTGCTACTGCTGAGCTGTGTCCACAGCCCCAATATGTTTATGTTACTAAAGCCTAGTTGTAACTCTAATTATGTAACATCTTTATCTTCTGCTTTTGTTAAATGAATTTTATTTGGGTGGATTTTTTAAATTTTTTGACTAAAATAGAATTACTTCATTTTTTTCCTTCCCTTTTCTCCCTCCAACTCCTCAAGTTGATAACCTCTCTGTCTTTCTGTCTCTGTCTCTAGCTCTTTCTGTCTGTCTACTCCCACCCTACCCCCACAACACGTACACAATTTGTATTATGTTTTATTGCATATGGAAGTCCCAGAACAACTTGCAGGAATTGCTTCTCTTTCCCATGTTCCCAAGGGTCACACTAGTCCTCCAACCCGCAGCAGATGCTGTTCTCCGCTGAGTCAGCCACCTGGCCCGCAGCTGAATTTTAGAGGCTTTTTTTGGGTCAAGTTTTGTAAAATATTCTTTTAGTGTTTTAATTAGAATTTTGTTAGCTCGTACTAAATTACAAGGAATACTGTTATCTTTATATCTAGACCTTTCATTTAGGAGCATGAAATGTTTCCCTAAGTCTTTTATTTTTCCCAATAGTATTTGGTCATTTTCTTCTTATCATTTATTTATGTCTTTTGTTAAGTTAATTGCTAGTTGTTTAATACTCTTCACTGCTAGTGCAACTGAATGTCTTTTTAAAACTGTGTTTTCTAGTTAGTTATTACTACTATATGATAATGCATTTGACTTTTGAGAATTTATATTTTGTCCCATTTTTCTGAAGTTTTTTTTTTTCCCTGAAGTTTTAAATACCTATTGTTATGACTGATTTTCCTTGGATTGTGTTAGTGTGTAATCAAGTTGTCTCCATATAAGTCTAATCTCATCTCTTCTATTATTTCCATTTTTTCCATGAAAAGAGTGGCCAGTGTGAGAGTAGAAATGAAAGAACAGTCTTGATTTTTTACCTTTATTTTTAATAGATTTACTGTTAATGTAAAGTATGACATTATAATGTCTGGTTTGGTGGTACGGTTTTCCAGCTTTTTTTTTTTTTTAAGATTTATTTAGTTTTATATGAGTAAAAGTTTGCCTGCATATGTCTGGGTACCATGTGTGTTCCTGATGCTTGTAGGGGCCAGGAGAAACTGTTGGATCCCCTGGAATCATAGTGATAGGAACCAACTCTGTAAGAGTAGCAGATGCTTGTAACTCCTGAGTTAATTCTGCAGAGTTAACTCTGTAGAAATGGCTCGGGTTGAGAGTTCAGTGTTCTTGCAGAGTGTCTCAGTGTTGATGAAAGAAGAGTAGTTTAACTTAATTTGTTCCAACTTTACACTTCTGGGATAAGTCATAGTTGATCACAATTTTAATCCTTCAGACATCTTTTTTATATTCTTTAACATTTCTTGTTCTCATTCCATAAATATTGGTTGAGCTGAACATGGTGATGCACCCCTTTAATCCTAGCACTCTGGAGGAAGAAGTAGGTAGATCTGTGAGTTCAGTTCAACCTGATCTACATAGGCTGTAAGCCAGTTAGGCCTACATGGTGAGACCCTGCCCATAGATAGATAGGTAGGTAGGTAGGTAGGTAGGTAGGTAGGTAGGTAGATAGACAGACAGACAGACCCTGCTGGTAGGTAGGCAGGTAGGTAGGTAGGTAGGTAGAAAAATAATAGGTTGAGCTCTAGACATAGAGATGGTTAGAAAACTAGTAATAACTTGTGTTTGTCTATGTTTACAATTAAGAGAAAACAGCCAGTCAAATAATTAATAAAGTGATTGTTAAATTGCAACTATAAGTACTCTAATTGAAAGCTATTTATTCTTATAACATTATAGGGTAACTTAACTGAACTCTTTTTTTTTTTTTTTTTTTTTTTTTTTTGAGACAGGGTTTCTCTGTATAGCCCTGGCTGTCCTGGAACTCACTCTGTAGACCAGGCTAGCCTCGAACTCAGAAATCCACCTGTCTCTGCCTCCGAGCGCTGGGATTAAAGGCGTGCGCCACCACTGCCCGCCTTTAACTGAACTCTTAATGCTTATTGTTTATACTCCCTCTTTTGTACTTGTGTGACCCTGTTCCTAGGTAGACGTGAGCAAATGTCCACGAAAGGACTGATATACCACATGATTGCCACTTGGTGAGCCAGTGAACTTTAGTGGGGTTATTTACAGGAATATGGGAGAGAGATTACTTACAGGAATGACTGCACTGATCTCTAAAGCTCACCCCAATAGGGGTGACAGCTCATGAAAGCTGAAAACATGAAGTGCACGGCACATTTAAACAACTCAAAAGGGACCCGTCCAGGCTGCTCAGTTGATCTGACTGAGAAAGTCTCAGCTGCCTGTGTGCATCTGAGTGAGTGTGTGTGCTTGCACAAGGAGGACCCTACTGACTGATCAGTTTCAGGAACCTCCTGAAGTCATTGAGTGTTTACTTTCTGAGTTTAACAAGCGTCCTTTTAGAATAGAATATTCTACTTCCACATAGGATATCTTATTTCACCTCCCCTTTAACATCCTGTCTTAAAAAACAAGATTCCCTTTAAGATGGACAGGTTTTTGGAGGAAGTTGTTATATAACAGTACCTTAAATATTAATGTATTCTGGTTGCATGACACCCGTATGAAATAAGCAGGCTTTTGTTTTACAAAAGCAAAGGTGGGCTTTATGAAAAGGTTTTGATACAGATTTTTTTTTTTTTTTTTTTTTTTTTTTTTGGTTTTTCGAGACAGGGTTTCTCTGTGTAGCCCTGGCTGTCCTGGAACTCACTCTGTAGACCAGGCTGGCCTCGAACTCAGAAATCCACCTGCCTCTGCCTCCCAAGTGCTGGGATTAAAGGCGTACAACACCAACGCCTGGCTTGATACAGATTTGAGTGTAGGCTTTGAAAGAAGGGAAGAATAACAGGGTTGTTTTATGCACCCAAGGATAGATGGCTTCTCTGGAAAAAGACACCTAGGTAGACCTGGTTGTGTTGTTTATTGATGAAGACACCCTCACTGTAATCTAAGTGGACATTTTTGTTTGTTTGTTTTTTGTCTTTTGTTTTTCTTTTTTGAGACAGGGTTTCTCTGTGTAGCCCTGGCTGTCCTGGAACTCACTCTGGAGACCAGGCTGGCATCAAACTCAGAAATCCACCTGCCTCTGCCTCCCAAGTGTTGGGATTAAAGGCGTGGGCCACCACTTCCTGGCTCCTAGGTGGACCTTTTATTCAAGATCTTTTTGGTAATCCTCCTGCCTCAAGTGCTAGGATTACGCAGGTATACAACATCCCTAACTTTGTTTATATGTCTACTTTTAGTTTTCTGCACTTTCTTGTTATGTTCTTATAGATGTTATAGAGATTAAATATAGTTTGAACATTTTAGCATATTTTTATAACTTTTTAATTTGTGAATTTTCTTTTTATATAATATATAGATTCTATTTATTTTTTCTATCAATTGTTTTGCTTAATTTTGCCTGTAACACATTATTGAAACATAACCTATTTGTAAAAGGCTGAGATTACTTGATTACATTCTTACTGTAGATTTTTTTTTAATGAGACAAACCTATTTTAAAAAAAAACAGTAAATGAGAAGAGTCTTGTAAAAAATGGGCTAAGACTCTGATAAGCATAACTAATTCAGGAATACATTGGACAGCTGTTTTGCTACTTTAAGTTACAGAATATTGCAAGTCTTGTCCTAGTTTCTTTTGCTGTTGCTATGCTAAAATTCCTTGAAAAAAGTACCTTCAGAGAGAAAGGGTATACAGTCCATCATTCCAGGGAGATCAAGACAGCTACAATCAGAAAGCAGAGGGGTGAGTGTGTGCAGCTTCCCAGCTCCCTCTCCCCACCCTGGATCCCCAGCCCAGGAAGTGCCCCACACATGGTTAAGATGTGTCTTCCCATTTCAATTAATGTAATCAATATGTTTTCTCACAGACATGCCTACAGGCTCATTTCCCAACTGATACTAGATTCTGTCAGGTTGATAATTAACCCTCACATTACTTTTTCCAGAAGATAAACTATGTGCATGTGTGTGTGTTTACATATATATATATATATATATATATGCATATACATGCATTTAAAAGAACATATAAAGTTAATAAGAGTCCTGTCTAAAGTCTTTGTCCAGAAATCGTTTGCTTAGTGTTTGGTTTCATGGAGAGCCCTTGTTTCTAGGGTCACAGGTGAGCTTTATGAGCTATGTTCACATGTGAGATTTACTACTTTTGTCCCAGGGAAGGTCACCTGGTAAGGGGCTCACAGAGCTTGGCTGTGTTTTCAGGAACTTTCTAAAACCTCTACTTTTAGCAGAAAACTAGAGTATGCATCTGACTGTTACTTGGCATCAAGTGTCTTAGAATAGTCATTTTGGCAGTCCACCTCTTGATATTCTGAAATAGCTGTCTTGTTACAACAAAAAGAATGAAAGGAACATTTGACCTAGAAAGAGAAGGTAGTCCTAATTTTTATAGATCTAAAAATTATTTCATTTATTTGAAAGAAAAGGATCCTCCACCTCGCCCCAAACAATCTCTTTCTATGTCATGTCTCTGTGTTAATAAAGAGGTTTATTTATTTATCTTTTATTTGCTGACTTGATTTGACTTTAAGACAATCTGTATAAACTAGCATGGAACTCACTGTGTAGACTGGTCCTAAAGTAGATCTACCTAGCTCTGTTTCCCAAGTTCTGTTGTGCCAATATGTTTGATCTATTTGTTTTGTTGTTTTGCTTTTCAAGACAGGGTTTCTCTGTGTAGTTCTGGCTGTCCTAGAGCTCCCTATGTAGACCAGGCTGGCCTTGAACTCAAAGACCCAACTGCCTCTGCCTCCTGAGTGCTGAGATTAAAGGCATGCGCCACCACTACCACCTGGCCATGCTTATTAAAATATGGTGTAATGTATAGTGTATGGTCATATGTGTGCTTAGTTAGTGAAGGTACCTGCTGCCAAAACTAACAACTTGGATTTGATTTCCAGAACACATGTGGTGGAAGGAGAGTTTTTTTACAGTTGTCTTTGGAGTACCACACAGAACAACTAAACAAATATTAAAAAGTCAAAGGGCATACAATAGCACAGGCCCAGCACTTGGGGAGCAGAGGTAAGCAGATCTCTGTGAGTTCAAAGACAGCCAATTCTACATAGAGAGACTCTGTCTCAATAAATAAGTAAGTAAGTAAGGGTGGAGGGAGGACCTCCTTAGAAAATATTTCCCTTCCTATCAAATGTGAGTGAAAGTTACCTGTTGTTTTTCCTAATATTCCTAAAAATGTTCTTTTCTATAGTTCTCAAAAAAACAAAAATCAAAAAAGAATGGTATTCTTGTTTGTTGCTTTTCATTATTGACTTCTTTTTTCTTATCCACTTGGAGAATTTAGACATTCTTTTTCAATTGGCCTAATTTTAAAAGATTACCTCTTAGGACTCTGACTGAGGAGGCCGAGGCTGATATCTTGATATCAAGGTCAATTTGAAAAATTTATTGTGGCCCTGTCTCAAAATCAAAGTTTTAAAAGGGGTTAAGAATGTAGCTTAGTGACAGAGCACTTACCTAGAGTGTGGGAAGCCCTACATCAGTCCTCAGTGTTGCAGGATATTTGATCACATTGTGAACCCCAAGATTGTGTTGTTTACTGGAACAACCTGTTTGCAGTAGTGGTGTGGTTCAGCCTTAGCTCACACCTTTAGTCACAGTGGAGGTAGTTTGTAGAGGAAGCACCATGATGAAACAGAGATTTGACAGAATAAGGTATGCTCAATTTCATGAGGACAGCGAGAAGAGGGGCTACTCAAGAGAGCAACAGAGAGAAAGGAGGAAGGAGGCAGTTTTACTGGGAGAGTTTTCAGAGGCAGGTAGAAGAGAAGACAAGCTAAACAGGTGTCCTGGCTGGTTTTGTGTCAACTTGACACAGGCTGGAGTTATCACAGAGAAAGGAGCTTCAGGTGAGGAAATGCCTCCATGAGATCCAACTGTAAGACATTTTCTCAATTAGTGATCAAGGGGGGAGGGCCTCTTGTGGGTGGTGCCATCCCTGGGCTGGTAGTTCTATAAGAGAGCAGACTGAGCAAGCCAGGGGAAGCAAGCCAGTTAGAAACATCCCTCCGTGGCATCTGCATTAGCTCCTGCTTCCTGACCTCCTTTAGGAACCATCTGCTGTTCATCAGAACAGCTGTGTGGAACTGTAAGCTGAATAAAACCCTTTCCTCCCCAGCTTGTTTCTTGGTCATGTTGTTTGTGCAGGAACAGAAACCCTGACTAAGACAATAGGTGAAGACAGAATGAGACCGAGAATAAGAAGGAGCTTGAAGATTAGAACAGATTGCTAGAGTTAGTTTGAAGCCAAGCAGAGCAATTCAGTCAGAGGCAGAGAGAGGTCAGATTGAATCTGTCAGCTTGGAGAGGAGTTTGAGCCAGAGTAGCTATTTGAACCAGACAGTTCAGAAAGAACAAGAAAGAGTGAGCTTATTCAACAATAAGTCTCAGAGGATGAAAACATTCTAGGCCTAGATAAGATTGTAGGGAGGCTAGAAGGTTCCAGGACTAGGCCTAGGTTAGCAGAAGGAAACAGTTCTTGGAGCCAACAATTAATTCAGGCAAATAAAAGATAAATTTACACCTCAGTACCACCAAAAATAAAAAAAAAAAAAATTATATCCTGGAATATCATGACCTGGTAGGTTCCCTCTGTTTCTGATCTAAAATTTTAGTGTCAAGACATAGTTCAAATAACATTCCTTTAATCATTTATTCTTTTCTTTTCTTTTCTTTCTTTCTTTCTTTCTTTCTTTTTTTTTTTTTTTTTTTTTTTTTTGATTTTTCGAGACAGGGTTTCTCTGTGTAGCCCTGGCTGTCCTGGAACTCGCTGTAGACCAGGCTGGCCTCAAACTCAGAAATCCGCCTGCCTCTGCCTCCCAGGTGCTGGGATTAAAGGCGTGTGCCACCACCGCCCAGCTAATTATTTATTCTTTTCATCATTTGTTTTTTTGAGATAGGGTTTCCCTGTGTAGGCCATGCTGACTTTGAGCTTACTATATAGCTCAGGCTGTTTCAGACATCAGTGATCCTCCTGCCTCAGCCTTCCAAGTGTGAACTGCCATGCCTTTCCAGTTTGTTTGATTCACTACTTTTACTTTTTTTCTTTTTGAGACTGTCTCATTTTGTTGCATAATTTTCTTCTCACATAAGCTGGGTCCCACACACCCTGTGTCACGTGAGCTGGGTCCCACACACCCTGTGTCTCATTACTTTTTGTGTGTGTGTATGCATGCTCTGCACTCAGCTTAGCTTTTTGCTTACTTGTGTTCTGTTAAAATATCATAACTTCTCTTTTTCCACGTAAAAGACATTTTTAATCACTTCCCAAGTTGTGTTTGTGATATCTTATTTGTCTGAAACAAATTCCATTGGCCAAACACTACACATGTGACAGTCAGAGAGCAGCTTTGGATGTCAGTCTTTGCCTCTACCTTGTTTGAGACAGAGTCTCTTCATTGTTGTCCACTCTGTATACTAGGCTTACTGACTCTCAAGATTACAGATATGCACTATACATGTATTTTAGTCTCAAACTCAGGTCCTCACACTCAGTTTACCCACTGAGCTATCTCCCCAGACCCGATTTATTATTTTGAAACAAATAAGACAATTCAGTTACTGAATTAAAAAATTATGACTCAATTTAAATATCACCAGTTTCAGAAATGGACTTCTAGAACAGTGTAGTATGACCTATCTAATTTTTTTTTTTTTTTTGGTTTTTCGAGACAGGGTTTCTCTGTGTAGTCCTGGCTGTCCTGGAACTCACTCTGTAGACCAGGCTGGCCTCGAACTCAGAAATCCGCCTGTCTCTGCCTCCCAAGTGCTGGGATTACAGGCATGCGCCACCACGCCCGGCTCTATCTAATATTATTAATCCTTCCTCCAAATATATATATGGTATAAAACAAGGTGTATTATAAAAGTAGAATGATAAACTGGGTATGGTAGCATTTGCCTGTAATCCCAGCACTTGACACAGGAAGTTTATGAGTCTGAGGTCAGCCAAGGTTATATAGTAAGACCTTGTGTATTAGTCAGGATTCTCTTGAGGAACAGATTCATAGAACTAATCTGTGTATATATAAAATTTATAATATATACACAGAAATGTATATATTATTTATTATATATGTATTATATAAGGGGATTTATTAGAATGGCTTACTGGTTATGCTCCAACTAATCCAACAATGGCTGTCTAACCAACAGAAGTTCCAGGAACCCAGTAGTTCTTCAGTCCATAAGGCTGGCTATCTCAGTTGATCTTTTTAGTGCACACTGGAATCCTGAAGACATAAGCTCTGATGCCAGTAAAGGAATTGATTAGCCAGTGAAATCAAGCAAGTAAAGAGCAAGCTTCCTTTTTTCATGTGCTGTATATATACTGCCAGTAGCAGGCTTAACTCAGATTCAGGGTATATCTTACAACCTCAGAGATCCAGATTAAAAGTGGCTTTCCCATTTCAAATTAATTAATAAAAGAATGGCTGGGATAGGTGTGCCCAGCCATTTGAGTTTTAGTTAATTCCAGGTGTAGTTGATAACCAAGAATAGCCATCACAAGTCTCATGCTTAATTTCTAAATGAAAACAATAACCAGGTCATAATTACACCTAACATGATATAACTATCTCACATACAATCACAACATTTATTATATATTTAACCAAGTTATAATTACACCTAACATGATAAAAACTACTTCACATACAACCACAAACACGTCTTACTCAATCTTCTGTTGCTGTGAAGAGACACCATGACCACAGCAACTCCTATTTATTTGGAGGTTTGCTTACAGTCTCAGAGGCTAGTCCGTTATCATTACAGTAGGGAGCCTAGCAGCGCACAGGCAGACGTGCTGGAGAAGGAGCTGAGAGTTCTACATCTGGGTCCTCTAACAAGACCACACCCCTAATCCTTCTAATTCTGAGTCCCCTCCCTGGTGATATATATGAGCCTATGGGAGCCATTCTTAGTTAAACCACCACACCTTGTATCAGGAAAAAACAGAGGGGCCTGTAAAGTGGCTAAGTGAGTAAAAGTGCTTCCTCTACAAGCCAAAGACCAGGATTCATCCCTGGAACACGCAGAGAAGTGGAAGGGAAGACGCCGCTGCAGAGTTGCCCTCTGACCTCCATGTCTGTGAGTGACAAGGATGCTCCTCCCGAGCACACATACACACTAAGAGTAAATTGTATTTTAAATCCAAATTAAGTGGGAAAGAGGATTATAATTCATCTGAAATAACTTTTTAAAACGTGTTTATAGATGACAGCTGTCGTTAGCTCAGTGATTTCGAGGTGGCTTGAGCGGTGCTTTATCTGGTGAAAGCTATGCAGTATACCAGCTTGTTACACAGGGATGTAGATGTGTGTGGGCTGGGGCAGGGTGGCTGGAGCGTGTCTCGTGCTGGTCAGCCTTTGCACTCACCGCGGAAGTCCTTTCTTTACTGGGTCTTTACTTGTGCACAGAGAATTCACTGAGTGGGTGTCCCCTGGGTTCCTAGCTTGCTTTGATCATTCTTCCCCTCTCACTCCCGTGTATCCCCCAAGCCCGGGCCTGGTTCCATTTTCCACAAGCCTTCTATTATCTGTTGTGCTGATTTTAGCGGCTGTTGAAGAAAAGAGGAAACCAGGCCATTTTGCTATTCAAGTAAATCTTTAGTTAAAAAGTGACATGTTTTAAATGTCACCAGATGTAAATGTTAAAGCAATCTGTTGACAAGGGTAGGGGGGGAGAGACAAAAAAGCAGCAAAAGCATGTTACTCTGGGCACATCTGCAACAAAATAGTGGCTGTTTAAGTCCTTTACCTCCTCGATAAATATGCTGAACGATACAAAATACCTAACTCCATTAATGGTTGTCCTCTTCCTTTTTAGAATCATGGCTGCTGTTCCTCTGAACAATTTACAAGAACAACTACAGCGTCACTCAGCCAGAAAACTTAATAATCAACTCAGCCTTTCAAAACCAAAATCTTCGTAAGTATGTTCATTCTCATGTAGAAGACAGCTCAGGCATCACACAAATGGAGCTCCTGCCTTTCACCTCTGGGTCTGGGATCCCAGCAGGATCCCATGCGTAGCCCTGCTGACCTGGAGCTTACTCCCGTCCAGGCTGCCTAGGCTCACACTTGCAGCAGTCCTGCCTCAGTCTTGTGTGGGCTCGGATTCTCACCACACCAGGCTTCCTCCAGCTCCCTCATTTTACAGAGGAAATGAGGGGCCCAGCGGTTTTCCCGCTTTGCAGGTTAATAGTAGAGCCTGTGCTGGCACATCTGGGTATGATTGTTCTAGCTTTACACGGCTCCTGGCAGGAACTTGTTTGGTAAAGTTGGATGAACAAGTGATGAATTTTCTTGTAAATTTGGACACATATTGAACTTTAGAGTAATCTCATATTCTCTGCAAAACTGTATAGGGAAACGACCACTCTCTAGTTCTTGTGTCTCCTGCAAGCTATACCCCAGTTCCCAAGGTGCCTCATAGTAAATTGTACTTAGGTTGTACCCTCACCAGATCAAAAGCATGCTCCAGGCAGGCGGCTCTAACATCAGTCACTGTGGACCCTCAGTCACTAATGTCAGCAGACAGGCAGGCCTCTGCCTCATGTATTCTTCAGATCTCAGCAGCGTTTTTAAAAACTCCTTTCTCCCTTAAAAATGTTTTTGTCACAGTAGCAAATTCCACTGTAAGTCAGTCAGCCAGTCTGTCAGTCTGTCTGTCTTTCTCTGTCTGTCTCTCTGTCTTTCTCTGTCTCTGTCTCTGTCTCTGTCTCTGTCTCTGTCTCTGTCTCTGTCTCTTTCTCTTTCTCTTTCTCTTTCTCTTTCTCTTTCTCCTTCTCCTTCTCTTCTCTCTTCTCTCTCTCTCTCTCTCTCTCTCTCTCTCTCTCTCTCTCTCTCAACAAATCCTGTCTTTTCCTTCTGAGGGGACTATTAAGGACCTCCAGCCTGAGAAATAAAGTGTGGGACTGGCCTGGGAACTCTCAGTGCCCAGTAATTAGCCTCTGAATGGGAAGGATCAGAGCAACCAACTGTATTTAAGATACCCGGTAAATTTTCACAACCACAGAGTGAGATGGCTTCTGTGCTCATTTATAATACAATTAATGTGACTTGCACTTGAAATGTTTTATAGGCGAATGAGTTTGTTAACATGGAAATGGGTCCATGGGGCCTGGGATTATAGGTTATAACAGAATGCTTGCTTAGCATAGATGAGGCCCTGGGTTCAGTACTCAGCATCAGAAACAAATGAATCCACTAATTCCGTTTTTCCATTGTTTTTCAGAGGTTTTACTTTTAAAAAGAAAACATCAGAAGGTGATGTGTCTATAACTAGTGTATCTGTAGTAAGAACACCTGTGTTAAGTGATAAAGATGTGAATGTGTCCGAGGCCTTTTCAGTCACCGAGCCTCCACTCCACAAACCAAAGCAGCAGGCAAAGATAGATGGCTTCCTTAACACTTCCCCTGGAGGGCAGCAGAGCAAGGGGACGTGTTCCGAACCGTCACTGCCAACCGTGGTACAGATTCCTCAGGACGCTTCCTGTGCTACCCCCAAAACCCCAGCTGTGAAGAAACCCCAGATGGCACTTTTCAAGAAATTAGAGTTTAGTTCTTCAGCAGACTCCCTCAGTGACTGGGCTGATATGGACGACTTTGATATGTCGGCCTCGGATGCATTTGTTTCACTGACCAGAAATCCTGCCACAAGAGAAAGCACCACTCAGAAATCGAAAAAGACTAAGAGAAACTTGTTTAAACCACCACCTCATAAAGCAAATGCAGTAAAGCCTGACTTGACTCCTCCTTCCCCCAAATGCCTGCAAGTGGATTTGACGAAGGAGGAGGAGGAGGGGAAGGTGAACTGCCTGAGCGGGGATGTGATCTGCATTGACAATGACCCTGCCTCTGAGGAGCTCGTGGAGAAAGACACACAGGAGAGTCAGGCTTTGAAAGCTCACTTGGGAACTGAAAGAGGTAGCCATCCTTTCATCTTCATTTCAGTGCTTTCTAGTCTAAAGAGGAACATTGGGAGCATCGGTAACAGAACAGTTGTGTCCTTGAGGGTCTTACTCTCTGCTCAGTTGGGCTTAGTTCTGTGACTTTAGACATGAAGAAGGTAGGTCTGCAGAGGCTGAATGGGTGTCTGGTGATAGGACTGGAAAGTGTGTCATTTCTTAATGGCTTGCCACACCAAGTGTACATGCAATAATGATGGTAATAGGTAATACCTGATCATCCTGTTTACCGCAGTCACGTATCATTTAGTAACAAAGATATGTTCTGAGAACACTACATCATTAGGCCATGTCAGGCAAACACAGTGTAACCAGATGGCTCTATGGCTTGCCTCCTGCTTGGAGGCTCCACACACACATCTGTGAACACTGTAGGTATTTGTAGTACAGTGAAATACATTGTGTCCAAATAGTTCTAGATATACAAAAGGTACAGTAAATATAAATACTGACTTTTTTCGAGAATTTTATGTACTGACTAGAGTACACACCATGAGTGGAGCTGGTACAGCCAGAAGCTTCTCTGAGAGAGTGGGTAGTGAAGGGAGGTTTAGGATGCTGTTAACCATTTCAGCATGGTATAAGTTCTGCACTTGCCCACCACAATTTCATAAGAAGGGTACCCTTCCTCAGTAATTACTTTTAGTTCCTTTTTTTTTTTTTTTTTTTTTTCTTTTTGGTTTTTCGAGACAGGGTTTCTCTGTGTGGTCCTGGCTGTCCTGGAACTCACTCTGTAGACCAGGCTGGCCTCGAACTCAGAAATCCGCCTGCCTCTGCCTCCCAAGTGCTGGGATTACAGGCCTGTGCCACCACGCCCGGCTTAGTTCCTTTTTTAAGCTTTAATTCTTTAATTAAACACTTAGCTTAAGCCGTAAAAAGCATTGGTTGTAGAGTCATGTAAGATGTTTTATTTTATGCTGTACTGGTTAGTATTATGTCAACTTACACAAGTTAAAGTTACTTGTGAAACTTGGGATTCTCAACTGAGAAAATTCCCCCACCACACTGGCTTGTGGTACATTTTCTTGATTGATGGCTGATTAGGAGGGCCCAGCTCACTAAGCGGTGCCACACTGGGGCGGGTGGTCCTGGGTGCTGTAAGAAAACAGATGGACACACTGGTAAGCAGTGCTCAGTGGCCTCTGCAGCAGTCCTTGCCTCCAGGCTCCTTCCCTGAGTTCCTGCTCTGACTTAACCTGGAGGGTGGGTGGACTGAGTTAAGTGATGAGAAACATTTTCCTCTCTAAGTTGCTTTTGATCATAGTGTTTCATCAAAGTAATAAAAACCCTAACTAAAATGCATGTTTAAGAGTGTCTTACCTGCATATATGCACACACACATACACACCCATGTGTGTGCTTTGTGCCTTCAAAGGCCAGAAGTCATTAGATTCCTTGGAATTGGAGTTACAAATAGTTGTAAGCCATTATGTGGGTGCTGGGAGCCCAGTCCAGGTCCTCTGCATAAGTAGCAGGAGCTCTTAAGAGCTAAGCCATCTCTCCAGCCCTGGTCTTAAATTCTTGATACTCCTGCCTCAGTCTTCTGAGTGCAGAAATGAAGATTATAAGCTATCACACCCAGTTCATCTTTTTCTTTTCCTTTGTCCCTTTCCCTTCCTTTCTTCCCTCACTCATTCCCTTCCATCCTTTCTTTCATTTTTCCTTTCTTTATTAACATTCTTTAAAACTAAGACATGAGCATTAGCTTAACACAGTCAGGACTGTAAGCATCATTGTCGTCTATAATCACATCCCCCCCCCCCCCCCCCGTAGGCCTTTGGGAACAAGAGCTGGAAATAATTCTTCATCTTCTGTGTATCCCTTTTATTTGATTATTTGCTTCATTTATTTTATTTTATACTCATTGGTGTTTTGCCTGCAGGTACATCTGTGTCAGAAGCCCTGAAATTAGAGTTACAGACAGGTGTGAACTGCCATATGGGTGCAGGGAATTGAACCTGGGTCCTCTGGAAGAGCAACCACTTAACCACTGAGCTGTTTCTCTAGCCCATTGTTTGCTTTCTTTTTTGTTTTTTTGTTTTTGTTTGTTTGTTTGTTTGTTTTGAGACAAGGTTTCTCTGTGAAATTCTGGATACTCTGGAACTCACTCTGTAGATCAGGCCGGCCTTAAACTGAGAGATCTGCTTGTCTCTGCTGAGATTTAAAGGTGTGCACCTCTACTACTGGCATTAAATTTTTAAAAGTTGAGTCTTCAGTGGTGGCGCACGCCTTTAATCCCAGCACTTGGGAGGCAGAGGCAGGCGGATTTCTGAGTTCGAGGCCAGCCTGGTCTGGAGAGCGAGTTCCAGGACAGCCAGGGCTACACAGAGAAACCTGTCTCGAAGAAAACAACAACAAAAGTTTGGTTTTCCTTTGTTCAGAGTGCCCTGTGCTGGACTCAGAGCACCACCCTCCTCCTTTGCCTTTCAGGGATTGAACCTCAGGCCTTGCACACCAGACAGACACTTTCATTGAATTATAGTTTCAGCCTTTTATTTGCTGTTTATTTTGTGACAGGATTTTACCATATTGTCCATATATGCTTTAAGCTTGCAGTTTTCATACCTTGGCCTACTGGGCAGCTGGAATTACAGGCCACACTTTTGCCTCAGCCTCCCTAGTTGCTCAGACTATAGGTACATACCACATCCAGAGTTTAAAGTCGAAAGAACATCCAAGTCTATAAAAATTGTTACACGGGCGGCGGTGGTTGCACACGCCTTTAATCCCAGCACTTGGGAGGCAGAGGCAGGCGGATTTCTGAGTTCGAGGCCAGCCTGGTCTACAGAGTGAGTTCCAGGACAGCCAGAGCTACACAGAGAAACCCTGTCTCCAAAAACAAAAAAACAAAAAAACAAAAAAATTTTTTTTTACACAATGAGAAATGGCTAGAAAGTGATGATGATGATGATGATGATGATAATAATAATAATAGTAACAACAACAACCAGCAAATAATAAACCAGCAGAACTGTTGTTCAATTTATTGTGTTTCTGTTTCTCAAGAGAATACTAGGCAGATGGTAAAAAAAAAAAAAAAAAAAAAAAAGGCACCAGGAGAGATGCTTGTACAGTTAGGATAGTTCTGTGACAGAGAAGATTGTTGGTCTGTATAGTAGCAGTGTGTATGCCAGCTGTGTGGCAGGCACATCTGTGATCCTGGCATCAAGAGGCAGAGGCAGGAAGATAGAGTTAAAAAGTCTGTCTCAAACCAAGCAGAAAGAAAACAGGCCCACAATGTTTGTGCTATTAGGCTTACCTGCTGCATACTACTCTTATTTAAATATGAGTAGAAAACAGAAGATCTGAAACACGAGTTTCATAATTTAACTAGAGCTAGACTGTGTTCCCTAAGCAAATCTTTTGCTCTAGTCCAGCTTCAGCCTTAACTAAAAGTTGTCTCACTTCTTTGTGACGAAGTCAGCCAACGTTAACCTGCACAAGACTCCCTCCCATAGCAAAGTTCTGGTGGTTTATGACTTGCCCCAAAACCCCACTCACTCATAAGAACTCATGCCTGTTCTGTCTGATTACTAAAATAAGCTGTGTTTATCAACTGTTTTTCTGTAGATGACAGTGAAAAGGAGAGCCCTGAAGACGAGGCTGCCTTCCCTTCAGCTCAGAACACTCTATACTTTGAACACAATGACAATGATTATGATATAGATTTTGTTCCACCTTCTCCAGAAGAAATCATTTCCACTGCTTCTTCTTCCTCATTAAAATGTTCCAGGTAAAAATAATCAATAATCAATATTCTTGTTTGTTTCTAAGATGCCTTAAGTAATGTAGCTTAGCTAGAGCTTATCATTTCTATATAAGTATTCTTAGTGCTTCTGTAGCTTATCTTGTATTCAACTGAAAGCATCCCTCCCCCCAAAAAAATTGTTGTTTATTTGGTTGTTTAGAAACTATTCTTAGTTTCTTAGTTGGGTTTGGTGGCTCATGCCTTTAGTTCCAGCACTGGGGAGGCAGCACAGAAAGATCTGAGGCCAGCCTGGTCTTCATAGTGAGAATGTGTCAAAAAACAAAAACAAAAACAAATCCTCTTACTACGTAACTCAAGCTGGCCTTAAATTCAGGATTTTCTTGCCTTAGTCTCCCAAGTGCCAGGATTACTTTGGGGAACTACCACACTTCGGGAAAGGGAGAATTACTATTTAGTTTTACTGATAATAGTTTAAAGACCTCCTACTCCAGAGACTTAAGGCAGGAGATTGACTGATCCAAATATCAGCCCAGTTATGTTGGGGAGATCTACTATTATGGTGTTTAGTCACTAATTTGAGAGAAACATTCCCATAGTGTATTGTGTGGATTAGAAAAAGAAAGAAGGGTTTTATATGCCACCTATGCAGTTCCTTGTGCTTTGTGCTTTAACATTTATTCATTGTCAGATTTATTCATTTATGATGTGTTTTGCCTGCATTTATATATGTGCATCATTATATATGCTTGGGGCCTGAGAATGTCAGAATGAGGTATCATATCTTCTGGAACTGGACTTAAGAGAGGTTGAACACCATCATGTGGGTTCTGGGAACTGAGTACAGGTCCCCTAGAGGAACAATGTACTTATCCTCTGAGCCATCTCTCCGGCCCTGCTTTGGACTTTAACCACTGGATTGTGATGTCTGGAGAAGTGGTGGAGGTTGAAGTGTGATTACTAGTCAATACAAACAGTTTATGAAACAGGTAATATGTGGCTAAGATCCCTGTGGTGTTCTTTTCTTACCCTGCTGTTGACTGCCTAGCTTTACTCTTTATTGAATATGTTTGCTGCACAAATGACATTTTAGCCACCTTAACTAGAATTTTAAATAAGAGGGAAGAAGTATTTTTAGCTCCCAGATTCTAACAAACTATTTTCTTGTCCTTGTTGGTTTCCGTCTTCCTCTCCATCTGCTTGATTGTCATGTCGTAACTGACGCATCTATAATTTCAGGTTCTTTCTCTAACATTATTCTCCATAGTGCTACATTTAAAAATTGATAATTTTGCCAGGCAGTGATGATACACACCTTTAATCCCAGTATTTAGGAGGCAGAGGCAGGTGGACCTCTGTGAATTTGAGGATAGCCGGGTCTACAGAGTAAGTTCCAGGACAGCCAGGGCTACACAGAGAAACCCTGTCTTGACAAACAAACAAAACAAGAAGATTATAATTTCGTACCTGTTTGAATTCTTAAAGATTTATTTATTTATTATATGTAGGTACACTGTAGCTGTCTTCAGACACCAGAAGAGGGCGTCAGATCTCTTTACGAATGGTTGGGAGCCACCATGTGGGTACCAGGATTTGAACTCATGACCTCTGGAAGAGCAGTCAGTGCTCTTAACCACTGAGCCATTTTTCCAGCCCCCTGTTTGAATTCTTACACCATGAGTAACTTTACTTAGCGTATTGATTTTCTCAATGATGTGCCAAACAACTTGAGGGACTGAGGATGTATTGTGGCTTACAGTTTCAGAGCGCATAGGCCATGCTGATAGGAGCGACATTGGGGTAGGAGCTTAGGACGTTACTGTCACAGGATGTAAAAATGGAAGGTCGAACTAAACTCTCAAGGTACGTGTCTGGTGGCCGCTATCTGCCAGCTAGGCGCTGTGTCCCAAAGATGTCTACAGCCTGTCAAAACAGCATCCAAACTCATTAATCTTTAATATCCAAATGCATATTATTTAGATTTTCCACAATTGAAAATGATTATTTACAAGGTTGATACAGTATTTTCCATTACAGCCCAATGTGACTAATTGTACATATTGTGTATTAGTTAGTGTTCTGTTGCTATGAAGAGACACTATGACCTTTCAAAGGAAAAGCATTTCCTTGGGTTCAGAGGTTGTCCATTATCGTCATGGCAGGAAGCATAGAGATGCACAGCAGAGATGGTGTTAGAGAGCAACTGAGGGTTCTCCATCTGGATCAAGAGGCAGCAGAGAGGGGACACTGGGCCTGACTTGAGCATTTAAAATTTTAAAGCCCACTCCCAGTGAATGCTTCCCTCAACAAGGCCACACCTGTGCTGGGCAGTGGTGGCGCACACCTTTAATCCCAGCACTCGGGAGGCAGAGGCAGGTGGATTTCTGAGTTGGAGGACAGCCTAGTTTACAGAGTGAATTCCAGGACAGCCAGGGCTACACAGAGAAACCCTGTCTCGAAAAACCAGAAAACAACAACAACAACAACAAAAAACAAGGCCACACCTTCTCAAACAAGGTCACACCTCCTAATAGTTCCACTCCTTATGAGCCTATGAGGGCCATTTTCATTCAGCCACTATATACTGTAAAATTGAAATAGAAGTTTCTTGAATTCATTATGTAATATATACTTAAATTTTATGCATATTTTATTCCATATTTTGGCTCTTATTCGTTGTACTTTATTTATCTTTGAGGCGGATTTTTCACTAGTTTGGCTAGGCTTACTGTCCAGTAGCCCTTATGGATCCACCTGTCTCTGTCTCTTGGATGTGTGAAGTAGATATAAACTTGGCTTCTTATGTTTGCAGTGCAAGGAACTGAGCAGTCCCACCAGCCCTGCATTTGTTTTGTAGAAAAGATCTCAACTTCAACTCGTTTCATCACCTAGGATGACTTTGAACTCCTGATTCTCCTGTCCCCATCTCTTGAGCACTGAGTCACACCTAGCTTAAACAATTTTCCTATCCAATTAAATAAACCATGTTTTTAGTTAATATATTTTTGCATAATCTATAGTGTGTGTGTGTGTGTGTGTGTGTGTGTGTGTGTGTGAAGACCCACTTTCTGCTATACAGAGTGCTCCTTTTAGCACACACTCACACACATACTCACATGATGCACATTAGCCTAATATGAAAAGATCAGGTAAAGCTGCTTGGAATCTCAGAAAACAGTGTCATTAATAACTACTTTTCAGGGAAAACAGAGAAGTAATGATTGGACTCTAAGAACATGTATAATTGGGATACAGAGAGCTTGGAAAAGTGGATTTTCCAGATTGAGAACAGAAGCTCTGACCTACACAACACAGAGCTTGTAAGGAATGTCAGTGGTGCAGCTTGATTGGAGCCTAGTGTAACAGGAAGGATATACATGGAGAGAAGAGTTGAAAGTGTCTCTTGGGGTCAGAATATGGAAGGCTTCAGGGTCAGTTAAAAAGAGATACAAAAATGTTTCCCAGCCAGATGTGGTAGGAGACTGTAATCTCAGCGCTTGGGAGGGGAGGCAGGACGATCCAGTCTAAGCAAGCCTTGGCCATATAGCAAGTTCCAGGCCATCCTGTGCTACTTGATCCAGTCTCAAAAAACATCAAATAGCAACAACAAAAAACCATTCCTTTATCTTACATATAGAGAGAAAAATAGTGGGAGGCCAAGTTTGCATTTATTTTGTCCAGAGCATGATTGGGGTAACTGTTTTTTCTTGTAGTGTACTAAAGGATTTTGATGACTCTGACAAAGAGAAGAACATTTTTAGCACCTCAAAGGATCTTCTGTCAAAACCAGAGAAAACGGCTACACACAAGTCTGATGCAGAGACCAATGAAGGCTGTGATGGTATGAAAACATATTTTGGTTACTTCTGTAAATAAAATATCTGTGTTTCCATACTGTAACTACATAGTATAAAATGGTACTGTATCCTTTGTCCTGATAACATAAATAATTCTGGCTCATTGCTTAGCTAGTGTTTACTTGAAGAACTCTGCAGTGCAATATCTCACAAGGCTCATTTTATCTTGAAAATAATGCTTGTTGGCTCATTTTACAGGTAGAGCCAGAATTTGCCTACCTGTGAACTTTATTAGGTAAATTAAAAACCCCTAGAAGTTTTATGAGGTGTGTGTGTGTGTGTGTGTGTGTGTGTGTAGTAGGTGTGTAGGTGTGTAGGTAGGTAGGTAGGTAGGTAGGTAGGTAGGTAGACAGGTAGACAGGGTCTTGTTATTAGCCCAGGCAGGCCTTGAACTCATTGAGTACTGAAATTACAGAAAGTTCCTATAAGTTTTACACACACACACCTTTTGAGTCTTCTTTACAAATCACATTGATTTTTAGATCATTCAGCTCACCTATTGTGTATGTTCTGATCTGGATCTGGATGTCCATTGTAAGTCAATACTTATTTTTTGCCTGTTAAATTATTCCTTTTCCTATCTTTAATGCTGGAATTGAACCCAGGGCCTCTGTGCTCTACAACTTATCTGTATATCCAGCCGTGTCTCAATTCTTTCTGATTCTCTTGTTGTTGTTGTTGTTGTTGTTGTCTTTTTTTTTTTTTTTTTGGAGGGGGGACCGGGATGCTCACATGGGCAATTTTATTAAAAAAACAAAACAAAACAAGAACAAAAGACCAAAACATCAAACAGTTCGCCCCACAGAAGGAAGGTACCTGTGGCCGCTGTCCTCCATTGCTGCTAAGTGTCCTGCTGGTGCACGAAGGGGTTGGGAATGGCCTCCATGCCGTCCTGCGGGCAGATGAGCACCATCGAGGTGTCACGACACACCACGAGCCCCAGCTGCCACGAGTGTCCTCTCTCAGCTTGTACTAGAGTCATCAGGGTCTTGCATGTACTCAATGGTCCCATCCAGCACTGGGTCAAACCCTTTCAGGAATCCGCCAGCTTCCTGGCCACCCTGGAACTCGTATGGTCTTATCAATATACTTCGACAGGTCCAAGATGCTTTCTTCTTTTTCTCTTTGTCCTGTGCCATCTTGTTGCCTCACACCGCTCTCTTGTTGCTGTTGTTGTTGTTGTTGTTGTTGTTGTTGTTGTTTCCTCCTTTCTAAGTATCTAGTATAAATAAGCCAACTTTTTTTTCCTTCTGTTGTTTTTTTGTTTTTTTGTTTTTTTTTTTGTTTTTTTTTTTTTGTTTTTTTTTGTTTTTTGTTTTTTGTTTTTTGAGACAGGGTTTCTCTGTGTAGTCCTGGCTGTCCTGGAACTCACTCTGTAGACCAGACTGGCCACCAACTCAGAAATCCGCCTGCCTCTGCTTCCCAAGTGCTGGGATTAAAGGCGTGCACCACCACTGCCCAGCCTAAGCCAACTTTTTAAATTTTATTGTTTTTATTTATTCAGCTCCTGGAAGCACAGGAGCTCTTTTCTGTTTTCTGAATATTTCTATAGGTCGGGAGACTTGGGACATACTTTTGAGACACTCATGAAACATCCATACTTTCCTGCAGTGCATGTGCCTCTGTGGGGGTCGTGTTCTCTGCTGTTTGTTCTCTCCGAGTTTATTTTATTTCATTTTGATCTCTGCTCTTCTTACTGTAAATGTCCCTGAAAATGTTTCTCACTCTCCTAAGAGCTCTATAATGCAAACTGTTGAGTCCTCTTTTCATCCCCCTAAGGTAATGGTTGTTATCTCTCATTGGAGATAAGGAAAAAGGGAAACTAAGTACAGGAGCATTTAATTAAGTAGTTGTAGAATTAAGGCTGCAGCAGACTGGGATTTGAACCAGCAGCCTGGAAGCTCTTAAATTTTCCTCTGCTAACCATGGCACTAGGCTGCTTCTCCATCTAGTTTCCCTAGTACATTGGCTCCAAGGATAAGGATGTGGTCAGAGGCCTTTAGTGTCATGAGCCACTTCCCTGTTAGCTAGCTTCATATAAATATGAACCTTTCTTCAAGATATTTCTCTTCCTCTCTATGGAATTACAAAACACTAGGATACAGGACTCTAGAAACACCATGGTTTGAGGCAGGGAGAGTGAGAGGGTGTTGTGTTAGCTGTAAGTGCGGACCTGCAGCAGATGCCTGTCCCCTGCTCCTGGGACTGTGGCTGCACTTTAACTGCACCTCCTTGGACCATACTGAGTTTGGGGTTTTTTGAGTAGGGGTCTCACACTGTAGCTGAAACAGCTTGTAGCCCACAATCCTGCTTCTACCTCGTGAGAGCTGGGATCACAGGCATGCAGCAGGGCACCTCTCTCAGGTGTTCTTGTAGGAAACAAAGAGAATAATTCAAGTGTTCTATAGGCCTTCAGTAAACGGCAGCTGTTATTGTATGCCAGTCTAGTAATCCTTCCAAGAAGGAGCATTAAGATGGCTATTGTGTTTTTATGAACTCTCCCTAATTCCATAATTGTTTCCTCTTCTTAGAGATACAAAGCAGCATTTTGATAACATGTTCTAGAATTTTGCCTTGAGTCCACATGAAAGTTACTAGTTTGTAGCTTTTGGCAACAACCCCCCTTTTTTTCCCCTGAAAATCAGAACAATGGTTATCTGTTATGTCTTTCCCTTGGTCAAGGGTTTTCCTTGCAGTCTACAGTGAGATGTGGCCTGTCTAGCAGGGAAATCTGAGCTCCTTGCCACTGTGGGTACTGGTGTCTTTCTGGGCCTGCCTTAGCTTTAAGTTTCTTCAGACCGCTGTGCAGCCCCCTCTTTCCAGTCTGAGGCTCCTTAGTAGAGCAGCAACATGCCACAGGAGCCCAGCCGCTCACAGCCATGCCATTTCCCACAGTTCCCAGCAGACGACCGCACGTCCTGGCTTTCCCGCAGACCGCTGTCCTCACAGTCTTTGTATACCTGTTTTTTTCCTGGTGTCTCCCTCCTGCCCCTTAAGCCCATCAGCAGTTTTTCTTATTTTATGAGATAGGGTTTCTCTGTGTAGCCCTGGCTGTCCCCAATCTCCATCTGAAAACCTGGCTGACCTAGAACATGGGGATCATGTGTCTCTGCCTCCCAAGTGTGAGGATTAAAGGCATGCGCCATGCCCAGCCCCCGCTGGCTGATTTCATCTGCAGCCATGTGCTCTCGTTTTTCTTCTCAGAGCACTTTTGTCCTTCCTTATTTCCTTGCCTCCAGAGAATGCTGTCTCCCTGGAGCCCGTGTAAACTGACTTTTTTCCCCTTCATATTATAAACCCTTGAAGTTCAGTGGGCACTTTCTTTGCTTATATTGCTTCCAGACCTCATTTGTTTTCTCTTTCATCTGAAACATCAACTCCTTTGAAATTACACCTCTTAGTTGTATGGGTTAATAAAGAAAAAGGCAAAGGTGGAGGGGCCAGTGAGGTACCATGCTGGTAGAGTACTTGCCTGGCATGTCAGGGCTCTGGGTTCCAACCTACCTGTCCATCCATCCATGCATGCATCCATCCATCCATCTATCCATGCATCCATGCATCCATCCATCTATCCATCCATGCATCCATCCATCCATCTATCCATGCATCCATGCATCCATCCATCCATCCATCCATCCATCTATCCATCCATGCATCCATCCATTCATCCATCCATCCATCTATCCGTGCATCCATGCATCCATCCATCCATCCATCCATCCATGTATCCATCTATCATCCATCTATCATCTATCTATCTATCTATCTATCTATCTATCAATAATTGCTTTATAGCCCAACAGATAAGCATACAGCAGCAGCTTATTCGTGTGATGGAGCACATCTGTAAATTAGTTGATACTGTTCCTGTTGATGAACTGACAGCTTTGAATTGTGGGACCGAACTGCTTCAACAGCGAAACATAAGGTATCTTGATTATCCTCCTTCTGGAAGAGGTCTGATTACAGTTCCACTACTCCAAGTAACTAAATGGGCTAAGTGTCCAGGCTGTAGCCTAGATATAAGGATGGTAGTCATACCACTAAGCTTTAAATTTATCTAAGTTTCAAACCATTCATTTAAGATTCATACTCAAATTTTTGAGATGGGGAGAAAGTTCTATAGTTTCTGTTGGGGTAAACTTTATGGCTACTGTAGCACTAATCATATTTAATGTGTGAATCACATTCTTTCTTCAGGAGGAAGCTCCTAGCTGAAGCCGGTTTTAATGGAAATGATGTCAGTCTTCTGGGTTCTCTGTGGAGGCACAGGCCTGATTCACTTGCTAACACTGTCCAGGGTGACTCCTACCCTGTGGGGCAGCCCAATAAAGAGTTAAATTCTTCATCCCTTCCCTCACATTCCCCTTCCACAGAGGAATGTTTACCCGCCACCTCTCCAGGAAAGACTGGATTCTCAGCCACCCCACAGAGTCTCTTTGAAAGGCCACTACTGAATTCTCATTTCCAAAAGTCCTGTGTAAGGAGCAACTGGGCTGAAACGCCAAGGCTGGAAAACAGGATGGAAAGCACTTACTTCCCAGGGAGTGTTCTCACAAGCACCGCTGTGAAAGATCTGAGTAAGCGTCCTGCTTCAGAATGTGACAGAGAGAGAGAAGCCCAGGCTTCCTGTGATATCGATAATTTTAACATTGATGACTTTGATGATGATGATGATGATGACTGGGAAAACATAATGCACAATTTCTCAGTCAGCAAATCTTCCACGGCTGCCTACCCGCCTATCAAGGAAGGTGGGCCAGTTCAATCTCTCTCTCAAAGGATTTCTTCAGCCAAGGCAAAGTTTCTTCCAGTGGCATCAACCGCTCAAAATAAAAACCTCTCAGAGTCAATTCAGAATTGCTCTGGTAAGTCTCAAGTAAATTGAATGCATAAATGTTATAGGAAAACAAAACTGTCCAAAATAAGAGTTGTATAGCATAGCAGCAGCCGCTGCCTGAGCACTACATTGTTTCTATGCAAATTTCTACTGATAATATGAATTACAAATCACAATTTCAAAAGCAAGTTGTTCTTTTGTCTCTGTAGCAGCTGTAGGTTTATAAATGTATAATTATAACCTATTGTAGTAAAGCTCTAAAGTCATCACAAATGCCTTTGCCTTTAAATATCATTTTTTAGTCCCTAAAACAATAAAGTTCATGGGTGACAAATTTTTACTGATTTGGAGGTAGGCAAAATAAAAAAGTGAATTTATATACTCAAAATATGTATAGTTTTAGAACTCTGAATGTTGAGAAGTACTTCATTTATAAGTAGAAAATTGTTAAATATCTCATGGCATCAAAATGTGAGACAGTGCCGGGCGTGGTGGCACACACCTTTAATCCCAGTGCTTGGGAGGCAGAGGCAGGCGGATTTCTGAGTTTGAGGCCAGCCTGGTCTACAGAGTGAGTTCCAGGACAGCCAGGGCTACACAGAGAAACCCTGTTTCAAGAAAACCAAAATGTGAGACAGCATAAGGATGTGAAATCAGAAATTCAATAAATATTAAGTTAGTCATGGTAGCTCACATCTGTAGTCCCAGCACTTGGGAGGCTGAGGCAGGAGGATGGACTAGAGAGTGAGACTGTCTCAAAACAAACAAATATTCCTTAACTGCTCAGAAGGCTCAGTGTGCCATATCCTGAATTGGGCTGTGGGAATTTTTCAGTGGAGTCATGCTGGAGCTCACTGTTTAATGAGGAATGAACTAAGCTATTGCAAAGGCCTCAGTGAAGCCTAAATTCATTTGAAAGCCTTACGTCAGCCCTATAAAGTTATCTCAAAGTGGTTTTACTGAAACAAGAATACATGTGCAAAGTTTTATGAAGTACAACCCTCCCTATTTTTGCCATCGATGACTTAATAGCTCTGAGTTTGTTCTTAAAGTGATGCTGTTGACCTTTAAAATAGCCACTAATGGGTTTATTTTGGTATGTTAGAATGTGTCATACTTGATGTCTGCAATTATCTTTGAGACAGTTGAGTGTTGCAGTGAGAGGAGCTGCCAGAGCTGGTGTGTGAGAGAGAGCCTCTTGTTCTCTAGAGCCAGCACGGCCCCAGTAAGAATGCAAGCAGGGAGAGATGTGAGAGACGGTGGAGGAAGTATCTGAGAAGTTCAGGTGACACTGAGGTTTCAGACCTGGGTGACTGTGACACCATTCACAGAAATAGGGAAGTCACAAGGCTGAGTTCGATTTAGAAAGCAGTTGAGAAAGGCTATTTTCAGACTGTTGAACTTAAAACAATTGGAAAATCATTCAAGTAGACATGTCTTTAGGGTGTGTGTAGAGATGGCTTGTCAGTTAAGAGCACTGGCCGTACTGAGGACTTCCGTTGGGTTTCCAGCACTCCCATAGCAGCTCACAATTGCCTGCAACTCCAGTTCTAGGTGAGCCAGCGCAGTCTTTGGCCTCCTCAGGCACCAGGCAAATAAGTGGTACACAGATATATGTGCAAACAAATACTCATACCTATAAAATAAACCAAAAAATGTTCATAAAAGAAAGCAGTGTCTTACAGGCAGTTAGATGTGTGTGGGATGGGAACTTAGGAAGATGTCAGGCAGCTAGTCATTCTTTGTACACAGATGATGTTTAAAATCACAGGACTAGAAAAATTCCAAATAAGAATGTGTCAAGAAACCAGTCCAAAGCCAGGCGGTGGTGGCGCACGCCTTTAATCCCAGCACTTGGGAGGCAGAGGCAGGTGGATTTCTGAGTTCGAGGCCAGCCTGGTCTACAGAGTGAGTTAGTTCCAGGACTACACAGAGAAATCCTGTCTCAAAAAACAAAACAAAACAAAACAAAACAAAACAAAAAAAAAAAAAGACTACCAAAGTTAAGAGCAGAAGTGGGGCTAAGAAAGGGAGTTCAAAACTGGTAGAGTGGCTGGGCACAGCTCACTGTGTGCTGCACACTGCTGTGTCCTGGTGATAGGGCCCCTCAGCCCAGCATGGACAAATCCTAGGTTTGCTCTGTAGCTCAGCAGAAATAAAACAAGTAGAACGGGAATGGTTATCTTGAAGACTAAAAGAGAAAAGGAAGGAAGGATGGACAAAGTGTATTGTAGGTGCTACACGATAGTAAGTCTCAATTCGGCCCGAGGACTGGCTGAGACTAATTCGGAAGGAAGCCATGTAGGCAGTGTGAAGTGTGCTGGAGTGCCAGTGCCATTGGTTCTGCAGGGGAAAGGCGAAGGCTGAATTGTGTTACTGTATTAATGTACTGGTTTTTTTAAACATTGTTTTGTAGATAAGTTGGCACAAAATTTATCATCAAAAAATCCAAAGCATGAACATTTTCAAAGTCTTAATTTTCCTCACACAAAAGAAATGATGAAGATTTTCCATAAGAAATTTGGCTTGCATAATTTTAGAACTAATCAGCTAGAGGCGATCAATGCTGCACTGCTTGGTGAAGACTGCTTTATCCTAATGCCCACTGGTATGTATTTTTAGATCAGACTTGGCAGGAGTCCATCGACAGATGTTAAGTGAAAGCCTTTTAATAGAAATAAAAAGAATACCTCATATTGTTCTTACTGTGTAGGGACCCTTTAGACCCCAAAACCACACTAAGAAAGTCTGTCTGTTCCCTCAGCCTCTGCTCTAGTTGGTGACGTGGGAAGCTTCATAGTTGCTGAACGTTGTTAACTCAGAGCTCATTGGGTTGGCCTGATGTAGAACTTTTCCCTGGGAATTTTTTCTTTCTAAACTAAATAAGCCTAGAAGGGAACAGAGGATTTGTGTGGGAGACCGAGACCACTCTGGCTGGGACTTTGATAGTGCTGCTGACCATTCTGATCATCTGCTCCGGAGTGGAGACCTGGAGTCCAGTGTAGTCTGCCCCTCAGGAAGGGTGGGCCCAGGGGAAGCACTTCACTCTCTGTGGGTATGGTCAGAACAGGAAGGAGTACAGTGCCCGAGTCACAGATGCGGATCAGATAAGAAAGATGCAGCATGGTTCATTCTTAGCCTAGGCTTTGAAAACACCGGGCTGTGCGTTGTTATAAAAGCCTGTACGCTGCTCAGTGATTTCAAATCAAACACACAAAGATGTTAGCTAAAGCCACTCAGAGGCTAATGGGCTAATGTCTTTAGTTCCAGCGCTTGGGAGGCAGAGGCCATCTGATCTGTGAGTTCGAGGTCAACCTGGTCTGCAGAGTGAGTACCAGGACAGTCAGGGCTACCTAGAGAAACCCTGTCTCAAAAAGCAAACAATAAAACAAAAACAATAAAGAATGTTAGCTAAGCAGGCCAGGAAGCAGGCTCAGTTCTCCTTCTAGATCTTCTGTGTGCTGTTGGTCTTGTTTAGCAAGGCCCAGTTGTTGCTGCTGTTATCGTCACATACTATTGACGAGACATCTGAATTTTTTCACACTGGTTTACATTTTTTAAAAATGATCATCACATAATTCTATATGTGATGGGGAGTGAGGGAGTTGTGTGCACACCAGGGCATATATGTGAAGGTCTTGTCACACTTGTGCAGCATTCTTTATCCAGGCCCTCAAACTGGTTTTACATATTGGACACAGATAGCTCATCCACGTTTTGGACTTTATTAACTTAGTGACACTGTGCCTCCATTTCAACCCTGGTTTGGTCCTTGAAAGCTCTGACTTTGGAAAGGACTGTGGCAGTCATCTAGTCAGAGGCTTTCACTGGCTCTTCCCAGCTTCAGGAGTTATTCAAGACCTTTCCGCTCTGATTTCAACCTCTTGACAGATATAATAAAAAATATTCCAAATAAAGTTTCTCTTGGACAACTCTTTAAACCATTGACCTTATGGATTTTACAGGTGACTAAGGCCTAGGCAGGTTAAATGTCGTGTCTGAGTTCATGTGGCTGGTAGAGGAGGTCTCTATTCGCAGCATCCCACTATTTTTTTGACATGTCTACATACATGCCGAAATGAAATTTATTTACTATGTGGGGGAAAAAAAGAACGTCTTATATATTTTTAAAATAAATTGAAGTCCTAAAAACTACCTATCCCCGCTTTTGCCATTAGTAGACTGGTGAAACTGCACATTAACTAGAATATAATCATGTGGTTATTTTAAAATATGTTACCCAGCCATACCACTCCTGGGAATATACCCAGAAGATTCCCCAGCATGCAATAAGGATACATGCTCCACTATGTTCATAGCAGCCTTATATATAATAGCCAGAAGCTGGAAAGAACCCAGATGTCCCTCAACAGAGGAATGGATAAAAAAAAATGTGGTATATATACACAATGGAGTACTATTCAGCCATTAGAAACAATGAATTCATGAAATTCTTAGAGAAATGGATGGAGCTGGAGAACATCATACTAAGTGAGGTGACCCAGTCTCAAAAGAATACCTATGGTATGCAGTCACTGATAAGTGGATATTAGCCTAGAAGCTTGGAACACCAAAGACATATATCACATACCAAGTGATGTCCCACAAGAAGAAAGGAGTGGACACTGGTGCTAGAATGGACCAAAACATCATTGTGGGGGAGTACAAGAACAGTGAGGTGGGAGGGGGTGGATCAGGGAGCAGGGGGAGGGAAAAGGGCATGTGGGACCTTTGGGGGTGGGGAACCAGAAAAAGGGAAATGAATTGTAAATATAGAATATATCAAATTAAAAAAAAAAGAAATGCTAAAATATATATATATATATATATATATATATATATATATATATATATATGTTCTTGGGAACTAGAGGCATAGCTCAGGAGTAGAGCACTTGCCCACTGTGCAGGAGCCCTGGGTTTGAGCCCCAGCATGGGGCAGAGCAGGCAGGGAAGGGAAGTGAGTACATATGTAGCTTTACCCTTTTATTTCAAAAGAAAAATTTTTATAATAATAATGTTACTCATAGACCTAGGATTTTAGAGACCCCTTATATTACCAGAAGCAAAAGAAGTTTACTCTACTTGAATTTCTCTGGCAGAGTTTTTAAACAGTTCTCTTGAGAGTTCATTTAGTTCATTATGGCAGATAGCTAGCCCTGTGGGTAATACTATTTAACGTCCTGATAATTGTTTTAAATATTATATTGGTTTTCTTTGTAAACTGACATGTCTTCTCATTATGTGTCTCTTAGGAGGTGGTAAAAGTTTGTGCTACCAGCTCCCTGCCTGTGTTTCTCCTGGGGTCACTATTGTCATTTCTCCCTTGAGATCTCTAATAGTGGATCAAGTCCAAAAGCTGACTTCCTTTGATGTAAGTTATTACATAAAACTATTAATAAAAATGTACTTTAGAAACGCATGTCAGTATGCTAGGAAATCTTACTAACTATTGTTTAAATTATAAGTGATTCACAAATTATTCTGGGTATATAGCTTCATAGCAGAATGTTTGCCTAACATACTGCAAAAAAAAAAAAAAAAGAAAAGAAAAAAACAAATAAGATTAAATAAATAAAGCATACAGTTAAATTAAGCTGTAGAGTTAATCACATGTGTTAAAACATTTTGATTCAAATAACCATCTGTAATTCAATCTGATTTTATTTGTCTATAAGAATGTATTTTAGTAAAAATTCTTAGCCTGCATTTTGCTGATCTAGGTTTTTGGACTTTTCTCATCCTAGTTCTCTTTCCCTGTGCACATGTGTGTGCCTGTGCACCTGTCTTTTTCCTCGTTGTTGACTTGAAGGAATTATGACCGCTGCACTCTATTACGGTTTTCACGTTGCAAAAGAGTTGATCAGTGGTTCCGAATCATACCATCTCATTGTGACAACTGGTTTGATTTTTCTTCCAAAGAATGTCATGGCAGTGTTAGAAACCATTGCCCAGCTCTTCACCTGGCTGTAACCAGCAGTCACCATCAAGGCCATGGGGCCTGTAAATGTAGCCAAACCTTTAAACCCCAGCACTTGAGGAGGCAAAAAGAGGTTCCTCTCTGTCAATTGGAAACAAGCCTGGTATATAAGCAAGTTTGAAGCCAACCAGGGTTATATAGTGAGTCCCTGTGGGTTATATAGTGAGCCCCTGTGGGTTATATAGTGTACCCCTGTGGGTTATATAGTGAGCCCCTGTGGGTTATATAGTGAGCCCCTGTGGGTTATATAGTGAGCCCCTGTGGGTTATATAGTGAGCCCCTGTGGGTTATATAGTGAGCCCCTGTGGGTTATATAGTGAGCCCCTGTGGGTTATATAGTGAGCCCCTGTGGGTTATATAGTGAGCCCCTGTGGGTTATATAGTGAGCCCCTGTGGGTTATATAGTGAGCCCCTGTGGGTTATATAGTGAGCCCCTGTGGGTTATATAGTGAGCCCCTGTGGGTTATATAGTGAGCCCCTGTGGGTTATATAGTGAGCCCCTGTGGGTTATATAGTGAGCCCCTGTGGGTTATATAGTGAGCCCCTGTGGGTTATATAGTGAGCCCCTGTGGGTTATATAGTGAGCCCCTGTGGGTTATATAGTGAGCCCCTGTGGGTTATATAGTGAGCCCCTGTGGGTTATATAGTGAGCCCCTGTGGGTTATATAGTGAGCCCCTGTGGGTTATATAGTGAGCCCCTGTGGGTTATATAGTGAGCCCCTGTGGGTTATATAGTGAGCCCCTGTGGGTTATATAGTGAGCCCCTATGGGTTATATAATGAGTCCCTGTATGTTATATAGTGAGCCCCTGTGGGTTATATAGTGAGCCCCTGTGGGTTATATAGTGAGTCCCTATGAGTTATATAATGAGTCCCTGTATGTTATATAGTGAGCCCCTGTGGGTTATATAGTGAGTCCCTATGAGTTATATAGTGAGTCCCTGTATGTTATATAGTGAGCCTCTGTGGGTTATATAGTGAGCCCCTGTTACACACGGACAACATGGTCTTTTTTACAGATAGAAAAGATGGAAGGAACAGTGGAGAGGCTTTTGCATTTTTTCTTGACACAGAAGCATCTTGCCATAGCACGGGCTAGCGTCAGATTTGCTAGGATGGCAAGGCTGGCCTCAAATTCCTAAACCTCCTTTCTCATCCTCCTGCATGCTGGGATTCCTCATGTCTGTCACCATAGCTAGCGGGAAAGCTATTTTGAGTTGCGTTTAATATGAATTTACTAGCTAGATGTGACACATGCCTATAATTACCTATAATTTGGAAGCTGAGGGTACAGGAGGGTCACAAATTTGTAACTCAAAGTGAAACTCTTGACTCAGAAAACAAAACTTAAAAATAAAAATGGTGTATTGATGGTTATGGTGAGGTATTTATTTCTTTTGGCAAGTGTGATAATATGACTTATAAAATATAAAACCTGAACACAGTCACGTCTGATTAATACATAAATAAAATAAAATGTAAATTGTTACTTTTAACTTAGATTCCAGCTACATATCTGACAGGGGATAAGACTGACTCAGAGGCTGCAAATATTTACCTCCAGTTATCAAAAAAAGACCCGATCATCAAGCTTTTGTATGTTACTCCAGAGAAGGTTTGTAATTACTTCACTCTTCAGTGTAATATTAACACTCTGAAAATAAATAATACATTTTAAGAACCTGGTGATAATTTTTTGTATACGTTAATGAATTCTTGTATAACTTTCACTCCAAACAACAAATGGTAAAGTCTTCTCTGCCTCCTGCCTTGTTCGTTCTTTTCGTTTGTTCTGAAACACTTGATTGACAGTGAGTTGCAGACCTGCCATTCTAACCCTGCTTTACCTCACTGTGCATTTCCTGACCATATAGCCTTCCCTTAGTAACCACTGTGTACTTTACCGGTCAGGAAATGTACAGTGACACATACTGTTACTTAAGCCATTAACCTTTCAGTAATGACCTTTGTGAAAAAGAAAAAAAAAGAAAGCCCCTATTTCTTCTCCTGCTATCTAAACAGTTTCATTATTTTGACATCTTTGAAGCATAAGGGTTAGTTTTGAGGACTGCCTCAATTTGAATTTGCCTTGTTGTCTGCTGATTAAATTCATATTCCTCACGTTGGCAGGGATGCCGCAGATGTGCTGTTTGCTTGGCAGTGTCTTGTCCCGTTACCAGTGGTGTTCACTGACTAATCTCTTGATGAGAATAGTATTGGGGCTGCTGCTTCTGTGCTTAGCTTTCCCTTCCCCTTCCAACTCGGTAGTGAGTGCTTACTCTGCTGCAGGATAGGAGGTCCGAGACCGTACTGACGCCTTGTTAGACATCAGCTTGGTAGTGAGTGCTTACTCTGCTGTAGGATAGGAGGTCTGAGACCGTACAGATGCCTTGTTAGACATCAGAGCCTCCCACAAGCTTTAGTATCATTGAGGAATTTTTTTCAATTACTTATTACTATAATGAATGGCAGGTTTTGAGTTTACTAATACAGTTCATCCTAGCATTATGAAAGCTTTGCCTGGTGTTGCATATTTGTCAGTGAGAAGTTGGAGGGGTCTTTATTAATTTAGTAAATTATCGTCAATCTTCTCTATGTATTTTGATGTTCTAATTGCCTAGATTTGACCAGTGAGAAAGCTTCATCAGCCTGACTTCTGTTTCTTATGTCCCTGTCAAGATGTGCTTGTTATTGGGATATTGCTATCTATATGTGTAATACATAGAGTTCTTCTCCAAGTAGTATGTATGTACCAAATGCACATCTAAACTCCCATTATCAGGCTGGCAGGGTGGCTCATGGGTAAGGATGCTTGCCATATAACCTAAGGACCTGACTTTGATCCTGGTAGGAAAGAACCAACTACCTTAAATCTGAATTCCATGCATGTACTCCATTGTGTGCACAGACCCACCCCACATATGCATGCACACAGAATGAATGCATGTAAAAAAAATTAAGTCCTGTAACCAGAGTAAATATGCAGTAACTCTCAGGTATGTCAAGGCAGAATAGAGTTTTAGAGCTACTAACCTGATAAGTGAAACTGTTGGATGTGGATGAGGTGCTGAAGTGTCTGTCTGCCATCTGCTTCTGCTCTCTTCATAGACTGAGGAAAGAATCACTTGTGTGACTAGTTATAACAGGGAGTAACTGGGAAGGTAGTAACGGTAGTCATTCAAGTGATGTGTTTACATATCCATGTGTCTCTGTTCTAGGTCTGTGCAAGTAATAGGCTGATTTCTACTCTGGAGAATCTGTATGAGCGGAAGCTCTTGGCACGTTTTGTCATTGATGAAGCGCATTGTGTGAGTCAGGTAAGTTTCTCTTGGATATCAGCGTGTTTATACCACCAGTAGTGCTCAGAGCCACGGCACTGAAGAACCGACCAATCTGCTGCCTCACTGGAGAGTAAAATGCATCTTATATCTTCACCCAAGAGGTACAAATAACCTGAAAGCAATATTGTTTTCCAATTAGTGGGGTCATGATTTTCGTCAAGACTACAAAAGGATGAATATGCTTCGCCAGAAGTTCCCTTCCGTTCCAGTGATGGCTCTCACGGCCACAGCAAATCCCAGGGTGCAGAAGGACATCCTCACTCAGCTGAAGATTCTCAGACCTCAGGTGTAAGTTGCTGAAGGTTGCAGTTTCGATTTTCTGATTCTGTACATTAGTATTACCTATAGGGCTTTATCAAGCCAAGGGTCCAGATTGTACCCAAGAACAGCTAAATGAGAATATTTGAAATTGGAAAAAGTTTTTTTGTTGTTGTTGTTTTGTTGTTTTTTAATCCTCGAGTGATTCCAAGTGCAGTAAAATTTGGGAACAAAATCTGGGTTTTTTTATTTTCTTTATTTAAAAAAAGCTTAGATGGCAGCAAACATAAAGGTGCCTGCAGCCAGGCCTGACAGCCTGAGGTCAACCCCTGGTCTCTTTGATAGAGAGAGCTGACGCCTTCTGCCTGTTGCCTTTCGACTTCCACAGCAAGCCCTGATAAACAAAACAGATAGAAACAAAAGGAAAAGCATCCCACCCTCTGCGTTAGAAGTGGGATAAATCAAGTTTGGTACTGGGTGACCCTGATGTAATCCTTTTAGCAGATTACGTTTTGCATATCTTACTTTGGCTTCCACGCTCCATGTGCCTTCATGGGATGAGCAGGTGAGCCTGCTGTGCCATCCTCGAGTCTGTTACACGCGTGATTTGAGAGCAGTCCAGAACCCTAGCACAGCACTTTGACTTGGATTTCATCTCCAAATCCATAGCTAATTGGTAACAAAAGCCACTACAAATATTTACCTGTATACATGTAGGTGATGCTGGGATGCTGTGCCTCTGCCTTAGTTTGTTGATGTTTCTCTATTAAGTTAATTTGCTCAGCAAACACTTAACATGTTTGCACACTGAGGTTTTTCTGAGGTTCAGGGAGACTGAAGGAGTAAAGGCTGAACAGAATATTGAGGTGAATTTTTATACACTTAGTGACTTATTTTTATTTTATGTATATGAGTGTTTATCTGCATGGGTATCTGGGTACCACACGTGTGCCTGGCACCCAGAGAAGCTCAAAGACATCAGATCTCTGGTGGTCTGACTTTTATATACCACTAATGACCATACTTGAGTACAAGAATTATTGAGTTCTCAGAATTTTTTTGTGTATAATCACAAAATATGGAATGGAATGTTTTTTTTTTTTTTTTTGGTTTTTCGAGACAGGGTTTCTCTGTATAGCTCTGGCTGTCCTGGAACTCACTCTGTAGACCAGGCTGGCCTCGAACTCAGAAATCCGCCTGCCTCTGCCTCCCAAGTGCTGGGATTAAAGGCGTGCGCCACCACCGCCCTGCTGGAATGGAATGTTTTAATTTAATGCCACTTGTATTGAGGAATATTTGTGTAAATTTGGGGTAGGAGAATACATTTTGCTTTTGTATTATGTGCTCTAACACTATACTTAAGATTAATCTTATACTTTAGGTTCTAATAAATACTGACTGCTAGAAATTTGTTTCTAGAATTGCTATACCTATAAAATGTTGTATTTCAATTCTATGTGCGCCGCTCGTGGTTTTTATTGAGATGGGGTACAGAGTGTTAGAGTCTTGCTATGACTCTAAGTTGGCTTGAACTTACAATGTCGGCCAGGCTGTCCTTGAACTCTTGGCAAGCCTCCCTCTTCCTGCCTCATCTTCCCAACAATTGTGATTACAAATGTACACCACCATACTGGATTATGTATGTTCTCTCTCTCTCTCTCTCTCTCTCTCTCTCTCTCTCTCTCTCTCTCTCTCTGTGTGTGTGGGGGGGGGGGGGTGGTTCATGTAGGTGCTTGTGTTTGTACCTGTATGCCTCTGAAAACCAGAAGTCAACCTGTCCACCTCAGGTGTCATTCCTTAGGAGACATCCACGTTGGTTTTGGAGGCTGGATTTCATTGTGAAATTCACCATGATGACTAAACTGGCTGGCCAGAAAGATCTAGGCATCCCCCTGTTTCTGCCTTCCCAGTGCTGAGATTACACGTGGTAAGCAGGTGCTGTACCACTGAGCTATCTGTCAGTTAGTTATATTAATTGGCAAAAGCCCACAGTTAAAAGAAATTGTGTAAATTCCCTTGCATATGAATGATTTTTTGAAAATATAGAACTTATGTTTTATGTTTGAGTGAACAGTGCACGTATTTATCTAGAGACAGACACCTTGAATATTTTTTCCTGGAACTGTAAGAAAGTGATGTGTCTGAGAAAGCAAAATTATATATATACAGGGATGCTGGCACATGGCGCATATCTGTGCATATCTGATACTCATAAGAATGAATAAGTGCAACATGGAAGGATTTGGTAAATGTGTATAAAATGGAAGTCTGTTGATTCTTTAATATATTTCCTATTTCTTTCTTCTCTAGAAAATTATAAATCCCTTAATAGAAGTAGATTTTAAGAAGCACTTTCTGATAGTTTCCTGATCTTTTTCTGCCAGTAGTCCCTTATTTGAAATCATTTGCCAGTGGAGTCGGGGGCTCCCAGGTTTAGAGCGGTGGCTCCATGCTCCTCTCCTACAGCTCAATGATAATATTCCTCCTCTTAAGCTGGCAAAGATAAAGTCTACTTGGGAAGTGCAAGAGTGGCTGATAACAGGTGAGAGCAAAGAGCCAAGCACACAGATGTGACCGGCACAGCACAGCCCGGGCACAGCTAACACACACCTCCCCAAGTGGGCCGCAGCCGCTCCTGGCACTTTGTGACATTTTATGTATTCAGCCTCACAAAAGTCTTACATGATATATAATCCTCCATTTCCTCATTCTCTAGATAAAGAAACTGAGTCACAGCCAAGTGACAAACCTGAGTCACAGCACACATTTCAGCACTTGGGATCAGAAGCAAAGGCAGTAGGATCGGAAGTTCAAGGCCATCCTCACTACAAGCAAGCTAGAAAGCAGCCTGTAGTGTAGTAGTATATGAGGTGATGGTGTGGGGCTGGAGAGATGGCTCACTGGTTAAGAGCACTGACTACTCTTCCAGAGGATCTGGGTTTGATTCCCAGCAACCACATGGTAGCTAACAAGCATCTGTAACTCTAGTTTTAAGGGATCTAATGCCCTCTGGCTTTAGAGGACACTATATGCATATGGTATAAGGCTATATATGTAGGTAAAGCACTCATACACATAAAATGTAGAAATAAAATTTAAAAGACTGACAAGATGGCTCAGTGGGTAAAGCCACTTGCCCTCAACCCTGACAATCTGGTTTAAATACCCAAGACACTCATGGTGGAGTGACCCAGCTCCCCCAAGCTGTCCTCAGACCCCTACATGCCCAGCATAGCACACCACTCACACGCTTACGCACAGTATCTAATAAGTACATGAGAATAATTGAAATTTATTTTTTAAAGGGTAAAAGAAATAGTCACACAGAATTAAGTAACTTGCAAAGTTCATAACCCTAGCAAATACGGAAGTGAAGGTTTCAAGCCCAGCAGTCTGGTGCAGAACCTTAAATACTGCTTTAAAATGTAAAACAGAAGTCACAATTGACGATAATTGCAGACAGGATGGCCAGAAAGTCAGCATTCTAACTGAGTGTACCAGCTAACAGCATGGAGAGGTCAGATGATTTTAAAAGGATGCGGGTCTTATAGGAGGAGTGACTTGGTAGACAGTTTCTGTAGCTGGACTGAGATCCGCCTTTCATACCATAAAACTCACCTATTGAAATTGCAGGATTCAATGCAGCGTTTAGTTTTTCATGGAGTTATACAATCATCACCGAGGTCTTTTTAGGACATTTTGTCTGCCTTAAGAACTCTGTCCTCCTTAACAGCTAATCTCTCTTCCCCTCTGCCCCAGGCAACCATTCATTGTCTTTCTGCCTTCACAGATCTTTGCTATTCTGGACATTTCACATACAGGTTAATTATCCCCAATGCTTGGGACCAGAAGTGTTTTAGATTTGAGGTTCTTCTAAATTTTGGAATATTTGCATAAACATAATGAGGTATTTTAGGGATGTGACTTAAGACTAATTAGACATGAAATTTGTTTGTTTCATATATACCTCATACACACAGTTGGAAGGTATTTTTCATATTTTTGTTTCATTTATTTAAAATTTTTCACTTTTAGGGACTGGAGGGATGGCTCAATAGTAAAGATATTACTGTTCTTTCAGAGGTCCTGAGTTCAATTCCCAGCAACCACATGGTTACAGAACCATCTGTAATGGGATCTGATGCTCTCTTCCGCTATGTCTGAAGACAGCTAAAGTGGACTCATATACATACAATAAATCTTTTTAAAAACATTTCACTCTGTGTGTGTGTGTGTGTGTGTGTTCGAGCATGAGTGTGCTGTGTGTGGAAGGCAGAGGGCAACTTGTAGCAAATGCTTTTCTTCTTCTACCTTGTAGGACTGACCTCAGGTTGGCAGTCTTAGTGGCAACTCCTGTGGCTGCAGATGCATCTTACTCATTTTGAGACTGTGTATTACTGTATAGCCCAGGTTGGCCTAGAACGAACTAGGTAGTCTAGCCTTTTCTCAGATTTCCTGACATGCAGCATACTAGGAGTTCAGGCAACCACCATCCCACCCAGCTTAGGAAGATAATTTGATTTTATTTTTACCTTCTTTTTCTTGTTTCATTTCATTTTTGAGCTGAGTCTCATACATGTCAGACTAGCCTCACATTCTGTGTAGCAGAGGACAGCCTTGAACCTCTGATCCTGCGTTTACTCCCAGTTCTGAGATATAGACTGTTGTCATATCCGTGTGGTCATGGAGATCCTCCTGCCCAGGGCTAAGTGCGTCTTGGGCAAGCACTAGACCACTGGAGCTCCAGCTCCTCCCGGGAAGGTAAACACACATAGTGTTCAGAGCACCTGTGCTCTTCCTCCACCATGTCTGTCAGACAAGGTCAGGGGCAGATTTTCTAGTCATGCGAATAATATGCTTTTCTCTCACAACCCAGATCTTTAGATTTATCACTCCATACCCCACAGCAACACCAAACACCTGTGTGGTCTTTTGTAAACAACAACATTTTAAAAATTTTTTAGATTTATTTATTGTATATGCATGAGTGTTTTGTCTATGTGTATATATCTGTGCTGTGTGCATGCTCAGTATCTGTGGAAGTCAGAAGAGGGCGTCAGATCCCCGGGCACTGGAGTTGTAGATGATTGTTAGCCACCATGTAAGTGCTGGGAACAGAATCGGGACCTCTGCAAGAGCTCTGAACTGCAGGGCCACCTCCTTAGCCCCTGAAACAACATCATTTTAAAACTAGCATGTAACCCCTTAGTGTGTACGCAGTAGAACATAAATACTATCACCATTTTATGCTCACTACATGAAGCTCACAAATTACATTGTGGAAGTATAATTTGGAGCTGGAGAGAGGGCTCAGTGGTTAAAAGTGCTCGCTGCTTTCCTAAAGAACCCAAGTTTAGTTCCTAATTCCCACTTTCGGGAAGCTTACAGCTGCATATAGCCGGCTCTCGATCTCATGGTGCTTCTGGCCTTGGCATGCAAAAACACATACAAATAAATAAATACATTTAAAAAATGTTTATCACTTAGGCTGCACATATTTCAGTAGCTAGTGTGAGCCTAGAATACATTTACATCCTGGCTACGTTTTCTGGCACTGAAAAAAAAATGGAGGGAGAAAAAAAGTGTTTTAAAGTCTTACAAAATTTATATGCAGAGAACTTTTATTTATTTTGAGAGAGGATTTCTCTTTGTAGCCCTGGCTGTCTGGATCTCACTTATATTGACCAGGCTGGCTTTGATCTCTTGAAGATCCACCTGCATCTGCCTCCTGAGTGCTGGGATTAAGGGCGTGCATCACCATACGCAGCCATGAATTTTATAGATTTTTATATATGAAATATTTTGCTTATTGTTATATTTACATGTAAGTAAATGGTGTAAACAAATAAAACTTGGTTTTCAATCTTAAGTACCAAAATTTTGATCCAGATTGAATTACTAAAATTATTAGTTAGACCGGGCACACCTTTAATCCCAGCACTTGGGAGGCAGAGGCAGGCGGATTTCTGAGTTCAAGGCCAGCCTAGTCTGCAGAGTGAGTTCCAGGACAGCCAGGGCTATAGAGAAACCCTGTCTTGAAAAAACAAAAACAAACAAAAAAAATAATAATTATTAGTTAGGTGCTGGTGAGACTACTCATTGATTAAAGGCATGTGCTACCAAGCCTGATGACCTGAGTTTGATCCCCAGAACCTGGATGTTGGAGGAAGAGAACTGACTCCCACAAGCTGCCTTCTGACCCCTACACATGCACTGTGGCATGCTGCATTCAGACGTGCACACACACACAAGTAATTAGATGTTGAAAATAAGTAAAGAAAGTCAGTCATCATTACTGTAGTAGTTACATACATGTCTATGTTACTTTCTTTAAAATACATACTTCATTTAGTATAGCTAAACAGAGTCTTACTTTATGTATGAGTACATTGCAGCTGTCTTCAGACACACCAGAAGAGGGCACTGGATCCCATTACAGATGATTGTGAGCCACCATGTGGTTGCCAGGAATTGAACTCAGGACCTCTGGAAGAATAGTCAGTGCTCTTAACCTCTGAGCTATCTTTTCAGCCCCAAAGGAAGTCTTACTATGGTACCAAGACTAGTCATGAATGCATGGGCTCAGGCTGTCTCCCCTCAGCTTCTCGAATAACTGAACTTCAGGAATACACACCACCACATCCATCTTAAATATGTTTCACAACATATCTGCCTGCCTCTGCCTCCCAAGTGCTTGCGCCACCACCGCCTGGCTCAAAAATAATTTTAAGCATAAGCTTTTTACTGAGATTTTATCTCTGAGACACAAATTTTTGCTTTGCTCGGGTGTTAATGGCACAGGCCTCTAATCCCAGCATTTGGGAGGCAGGTGGATCTCTGAATCTGAGACCAGTCTGATATATAGAACAAGTTCCAGGATGGCCAGAGCTACACAGAGAAACTCTGTCTAGAAAAACAAACCAAAAAGAAGTTTTTTGTTTCACAGTTCATATATTTTACTTTTATGGATGTAAGCACAAGAAATGTTGCTAGCATAAATATGTAGATGGTGATGAAAAACTTATTTCAGCAGAAATAAATACTCAATTATTTGAATTCTTTCTGAATCATATGCCAAAATTACATCATGATCTGTCATCAAAAATTATTTTTAATTATCTGTCAACTGACATCTCAGTTAGGTGCTCTAAATTTTGTGGGAGGTATTTGACTAACAAATCTGACTAACAAACAATATTACTATTTAGTCTCTTTTTCTGAACCATATACTGTTAAAATTTTTTTACTAGGTTTTATCTGAGGTATTCTCTTTTTACTTTTTCAAGAGGAACCTCTACAGTGTACCTGATGTATTTGAAATATCCTGACAATACATTCTGTTCATCTTCCTAAAGACAATTGCTTTTAGACAGGTTCTTGCTATGTACCCTGGCAGCCCTGGAACCCACTGTATAGACCAGGCTAGCCTTGAATTTAGAGAGCTCCACCTGCCCTTTCTCCCAAGCTTGTCTCCTGAGCACCAACACACCTGCCTTGGTTTGTTGCAGTTGCAGTTGTTGTTGTTGTTGTTGTTGTTGTTGTTGTTGTTTGAGGCTTGTAGCCTAGGATAACCTCAAATTCGATATATAACTAAGGCTGGCCTTGAGCTCCTAATTCTCCTGTCTCTGCTTCCCTCATACTTGGAATTACAGGCATGTATCAACATGGCTTGGTAAACTTTCTATTTAAAGGCAACATTTAATACTTGTATATTTAGTTAGGAGTCAGTGAAATCCAATTTGGGTTGTTTGTTTTTGTTTGTTTTAAGTACTTGTTGAGATAATTCATGTATCTTAAAACTCAGCTATTCATATGGTACAGTTGGGTGTGGTTTTTACATTTTCATAGAAGGCTGGGCAGTGGTGATGCATGCCTTTAATCCCAGCACTTGGGAGGCAGAGGCAGGCGGATTTCTGAGATCAAGGCCAGCCAGGTCTACAGAGTGAGTTCCACGACAGCCAGGGCTATACAGAGAAACCCTGTCTCAAACAATACCAAAAAAGGGCCGGCAGCGGTGGTGGCAAACACCTTTAATCCTAGCACTTGGGAGGCAGAGGCAGGTGGATCTCTGAGTTGGAGGCCAGCCAGGACTACACAGAGAAACCCTGTCTCGAAAAACCAAAAACACAAAACAAAACAAACCCATTTTCATACAGCCTCAGTCTAAAATACACTTCCGTTATTTTCCACAATGGAGTTGAGTTTTATCAGAACTTCCTCCCTGTTTTCCTCTCGTTCCTTCATCTAGATTATATTATAATATGAATGTGCATGTGTGTCTATCTGTGTGTGTGCGTGCCTGTCTGTCTGTCTGTCTGTCTCTGATGGCTTGATGGGTATCATGGTCTAACCAGTGCTAGGTGAGGACTTTACCACTGAGCTGTACATGCAACCTTTATTCTCCTTTTTTTTTTTTTTCAAGACAGGGTTTCTCTGTTTAGCCCTGGCTGTCCTGGAACTCACTCTGTAGCCCAGGCTGGCCTTGATCTCAGGAATCCGCCTGTCTCTGCCTCCCAAGTGCTGGGATTAAAGGCGTGTGCCACCACTGCCTGGCCTTTATTCTCCACTTTTATGGTTGAATAATATCCATTTGTACAGCTGTCCCAGGTGGTGGTGGTGGTGGTGGTGGTGGTGGTGGTGGTGTTAAGCACTGTCTCTCACTTGGTATCTAGTAATCCCTAACATCCTGTTTTTCAACAGGCTTTGGAGGATTTGTTAAAAGCAATAAACTCTGATGGTCTGTTTACTTTTCAACCATAACAAACTGTGTGAAAGTTGCTCTCCATTAGTGGCCTGCAGACCTTTTGTGGTAAAATGATTTCTTTGTTTTAGTTTTAATTGGATTTGTGATCTACAAGTTTATGTTCAAAGCTCATTTTATTCTTTTTGGTAAAGGTTTATTTGACCAAATTAAGTAGTAAATGGTTCTATTTTCCAAATTAAGTCACAAATCAAACAAATTTCATATTATGTTCCAGATGTTTTTAATGAGAGCTTCGCTGAATACATCCACATCATCCAACTCACATTCTTAACATGTGACCCAGTAGTTCACAGTGTTATAAGTTGTACACCATCACCATCGTCTGAGGACTTTGCCACCCTCTAAAACACTTTCCCTGCTATCCGTGGGGTCTTCCCCTTTCCTCTCCTCACCCCACCAGCCACAGGCGGCCACCAGACGACTTTCTGTGCATAAGTGCCCACCCTGGGTGTCTCATGAACATTCATTCTATGTGTATATGATTACTTCTTTGTGTGTGTGTGTGTGTGTGTGTGTGTGTGTGTGTACACTGAGGCAAGTATGTGGGAGTCAGAGGACAACTCAACTGGAGCTGGTTCTCTTCTTCCATATGTAGATCCTGGGACCAAATTTAGGTCATTATTAGACTTGGCAGCCATTGCTTTTACTAAGACTAAGCTATCTTACTGTCCCCCTCACTACTACTATTTTCAAGATTTGATGCTGGAAAAAATATCCCACAGTGTGGTTTTAGTTCCTTCTTTTGCTACTCACCTAATATTAGGATCATTTCCATTTTGTTGGCTGTTATAAATAATGCTCTTATAGGTGTTTCCAAGATCTTATGTAGGCGTGCTTTCCTTTCTCCTTGGTGTATTTGTAGCAGTCAGGTCATCAGGTTATATGATAGCTCTGCTTCACCTTTAAAAGGTTCGTTTATTTTTACTTACACTTGTGGGGATGCACGTGTGTGCCAGCCTGTTTGTATATGAAGCACAAGCCTTGAGGTACTTGTGAAGTGAGAAGAGGGAATTGCAGGCACTTGTAAGCTGTCTGTTGTAAGTGCTGGGTACCAAACTCCAGATTTTTTGCTAGAGCTTACATGCTCTTAACCAGCCCGTTTCACCCTTTAAAGAACTATCAGGCTGTCTTCCAAAGAGGCTGCACTGTTTTATATTACTAGAATCCATCTGTGAGGGTTATGACTCCCTCACATATATCCCAATGTTTGTTTTTTATCTAAAGCATTTGTCATTTTAAATGAATGAAACTGTTTTTAAAGATTAACATGTAGTTTAATGTGGGGAGTGGGTAGGCATAAAGCCATTCCCACACAGTCCCTACAGCATTCATGTCAGTAGGAAGTCACATCAGCTCACATAATTCTGCAAATTTCTTCATCATTTATATTGCTAAGCAGTTATTTTGGATAGGGTCTCACTAGTTAGCCTTGTCTAGCTCTGAAATCCATATGCTCTTGTCTGGTGGGAAATGATTGTTAAATAATAGTATCAGAAGAATCAGAGTCCTGCATCCCGTGGCAGTTTGAAGGGTCAGTCCTTTTGAGGTGAGAGCCGTCATTCCCTCTGTGTGGCTGACATTACATCTGAATCAGGACTCCCAGGCTGGACTTCTCTGTTCCCAGCAACACTCTTTACTATTAACAGAAGTAGGGAAAACAGCTAAACACAGGCAGTCCTGCCGGAGTTGTGGTGCTGTGACCGAAGACATTTCGCCTACACCCGTGCCATAATTTACTACACCTTTGTTTAGTTTGGTATCCTAGAACAATGTGTGGTGATTACATCCTGAATGGGTGGAAGGTAGGGTTTTACTGTTTGTATTAGAAAGGACAAAGAGGCATGTGAAAAGGCAAATGGGAAAGGTCTGACCTCTGCACATCTGCCATGAGTGCCCCCATTAATACATAAGTAATGTTAGCCTATAGAAAAGAAAGCATAACAGCAGATATTTGATAGGTTAGTGGTAGGGAAAGAAGTGGTGAGCAGTAAATGTGTGACTAGTTGGTTTGAGGACAGAGCTGGCTGTCAGAAGCCTACCAAGAGGGGAAGAGGGGAAGGAGAGAGAATATGGGACCAGGAGAAGCGTTCAGTGCTTGTGGAACTGTATTCTGTAAGATCCTGAGACAGAAGAATCTAGAAGGAGCACAGAAGGCCATACAAAGAATGAACTAAGGAAACATGAAGGATTAATTGGTGCCAAGAGCAGTCACCCAAAGGAGCAGGACTCTTGTGTCAGTCACCGCATTCCCTTTGCAGCTCAGAGTAAAAGTAAAGTGCCCGTGGTCTCTCCATGTATTTAAATATTAAATCTTTTAGTCATGTTTGGTTTTGTTTGTGTTTTTTGTTTGTTTTTTTCTAGTTTTTCAAGACAGGGTTTCTCTGTGTAGCCCTGGCTGTCCTGGAACTCACTCTGTAGACCAGGCTGGCCTCGAACTCAGAAATCCGCCTGCCTCTGCCTCCCAAGTGCTGGGATTAAAGGCGTGCACCACCAACGCCCGGCTTTGTTTGTGTTTTTGACAGTCTAACTATATTGCCATCTCTACTTTAAAAAAAAAAAAAAAAAAAACAACTCTGTATGTGTGTGTGAGATATGCTGGTGTGTGTATGTGTGTGTAAGCATCTGGTATCTTTCTCTCAACTATAATTGAGACAGAGTGTCTTGATGAACTTGGAGCTTACCAATTAGGCTAGACTAATGCAAATCACCTGGCTGGCCAGATGAGCCCCTGGATCCTCCTGTCTTCGCCTGCCATTATTACTGGAGCATGCTACTGTACAGAGCTCCTGGCATGGGTGTTAGGGATCCAAATTCAGGTCCTCCTGATAGGCAGCAATATTTGGCCCACAGAGCCCACCTCTGCTCCCACGTCACCTCTGAGTCTATGGTCCAGATCTCGGTCATCTAGTCTGTAGACATTCTTCCTCACCGCCATTTTTTTCAATCTTTAATTCTTACTGCAGTGCCCATTTGAGTGTTTTATTATGTCACCTGCCAGGGATAATCATCCACATAAGACAGCTTGTTAATGAGGTTTGCATGGTGGAAAGAAATCAGTATTTAATATTTGAAGATGCTACCTTCATTTGAGCTGCTGTAACAGCATCATAGACCGGATGGCTCAGACAACAGAAATTTATTTCTTGTGGTTCTGGAGTCTGAAAAAAAGATCAAAATTCCAGTTCCTCCTTTCTCTGGTGGGTACCTCTCCCTGTTTCATACTTGGTGGTGTTCACACTGGAGCTGCATGTACCAGGGAGGGAAGCGTCAGACCGATCAACTATATGCAACTTTGTATGCAGACATACTTGTATATGTGTGGGTTACCCATGAAGGCCAGAAGAGAATGTTGAATTTTTTTAGAGCTAGAGTTACAGATATTTCTGAGATGTCTAATGTGGATGTTGGATTTCAAATTGCAGTCCTCTGATAGAACAGTAACTGTCTTAACAGCTGCCCCATCTCTCCAGCCCCTCTGTTTTTATAAGGACCCTGATTTCCTTGGTAACTCTATCTCCCCACCTAATTACCTCCCAACGGCCCCACCTCCTGATTATCACTGGGGAGAAGTGTTTTGGGTGAAAACATTCAGTTAATGATAATGGATACAACTGTATTTTCTCATAATAATTAAATTTTATGTTTGCTCTTCTTTTAGGTTTAGCATGAGTTTTAACAGACACAATCTGAAATACTATGTATTACCAAAGAAGCCCAAAAAAGTAGCATTTGATTGCCTAGAGTGGATCAGAAAACATCACCCTTGTGAGTACAGTTGTGTAATTACTTATGTCTAAAAGTCTATATTCACTGTACTATAATAGAACATATGAAATTTCATGTTAACATTTTTGCATTATGATAGCACCAGCTTGCTATTTGTAGGGAATATTATATATATATATATATTTTTTTTTTTTTGAGACAGGGTTTCTCCATGTAGACCTGGCTGTCCTGGAACTCACTCTGTAGACCAGGCTGGCCTCGAACTCAGAAATCCGCCTGCCTCTGCTTCCCAAGTGCTGGGATTACAGGCGTGCGCCACCACGCCCGGGGAATATTATAATTTTGAAATCTTATTTCATTAGATAACAATAAATCCTAACAAAAATATATTAAGTATACCTCCTACACACATTATCCTTCTTGGTGTCAGTGTCTTTTTCTCTGGCATATCTCAGTGTATGAATAATACAGCCCCTGCTTTAGTGCCTTCTCCCAAGTGTGTTTGCCTTTGACTTACGTTAGCAAAAATGAGTCTCTGACATTCATAACAGCTTTCATGTGACCCATCTTCAACATCTTCATCATTTTCTCTTAGCTTTCGTAAACTTAGAAAGCACTTTTAATAGTTACAATATATTTACTTCATAGTTTTTTATCTTTTTTTTAAAGATTTATTTATTGTTATATATAAGTATATTGTAGCTGTCTTCAGACAAACCAGAAGAGGGTGTCAGATCTCATTACGGATGGTTGTGAGCCATCATTTGATTGCTAGGATTTGAACTCAGGACCTTCAGAAGAGCAGTCAGTGCTCTTACCCGCTGAGCCATCTCACCAGCCCCAATTTTATTTTTTTAAGATTTATTTATTTATTTCATGTATGTGGGTACACTTGCTCTCTTCAGACAAACCAGAAAACAACATTAGATGCCCATTACAGATGGTTGTGAGCCATCATGTGGTTGCTGGGAATTGAACTCAGGACCTCTGGAAGAGCAATCAGTGCTCTTAACTGCTGAGCCACCTCTCTCTTCAGCCTCCATAGTTCTTTTCTTAATTATCCTCATGTTTTCTATTGAGCTTCTTTTGTATCAAACATTGAGCATGCCTCCTTGTACCATTTTTTATTTCTTAGGTTCTTTTCCTGGAAAGAAACTGAGTCAACGGGTTTTTATCAGGCTCTTGATAATTTTTGCCATATGTTGCTACAAAATTTTTATCAAGGTAGCTCCCCATTGTTGAGTCAGTATGAGACAGCCCAGGATTAGTCCTGGGCAACCTCACAGGAACAGAGTTACAAGTCCAGTCTCATTTTCTGTGTTCACAAATTCCTTGCGTGAACTGTTCTGCGTGATCATCCTGTATCATAAGAATGCTATGAGCCAGGCAGTGGTGGCACACACCTGTAATCCCAGCACTTAGGAGGCAGAGGCAGGCGGATTTCTGAGTTCAAGGCCAGCCTGGTCTACAGAGTGAGTTCCAGGACAGCCGGAACTATACAGAGAAACCCTGTCTCGAAAAAAAAAAAAAAAAAAATCCAAAAATAAACAAACAAATAAATAAGATAAAATAAAATAAGAATGCTATGAAGACCGGGCGGTGGTGGGGCACGAAACCCTGTCTCGAAAAAACCAAATCCAAAAAACCAAAAGGAAAAAAAAAAAAAGAATACGGGGTCATGTATTTCTAAGGACATGTGTAAATGTGTTGTTATTTAAATTAAACATCCTGATTCCTCACTAGTCTTTGGGCTTCTTGGCAGATGATTCGGGGATAATTTACTGCCTCTCCAGGAGGGAATGTGACACAATGGCAGTCACCTTGCAGAGAGAAGGTCTTGCTGCTCTGGCTTACCATGCAGGCCTCAGTGATTCTGCCAGAGATGAGGTGCAGCACAAGTGGATCAACCAGGACAGCTGCCAGGTGATGCTTGCAGAAGTCTGCAGACCTTTCACTGTGTATCAGCAGTTGTGCATGTACATAATTCAGATTTTGTTTAAAACAGGGCCTTGCTATGTAATTGAAACCAGAGTAACCCTTCTGCTTCCACCTTTTGCCTGGCTTTACTGTTTTCCTTTGAGAGAGAGACAGAGACAGAGACAGACTGACTGACTGACTGACTGACTGACTGACTGACTGTGTGCACACTGGGGAATATGTCATGCACATGCATGTGTGGTCAGAGGACAACTTGCAAGAATCTGTTCTTTCCTCCCATCATGTGGGTCCTGGGTATGAAACTTAATGTCTTCAGGCTTGGCAGCTCTCTGAGCTTGTTTTTATTTTAATGGTAATAAATATCCAAGTAAGACTGATATTGAATCCATAAGGCAGTGAATAACTTGAGAATGTTACTTATTCTCAAGGAGACGACAGTTGAGGCAAGGGCTAAAATGTTATTTTTAGTAATAGGGAATAGGGATTCATCCTAAGAATAATAATTGCATCCAACTAAGACTTCAGTAGAATAGTAGACACAGATGAAATAGTCAAATGTATTCTACATTAGTTCATGAGATACATGTACCAAACATAGGACCGAATCGGGAGGGGGAAGACTGGGCCCGAAACGTGTCCCAGCCATTCATTGTTATTTGTGGTGAAAATAACAAAGGCAGAATGCCATGTGGTGGCCCATTCCTGCAGTCCCCACACACAGGAGGTTTGCCAAGAGTTCTAGGCTAGCCTAGGCTATAATGTAAGACCCTACTTTAAAAGGAATAAAAAAATCAAATAAGAAAGTATTTTTTTTGGTTTATCTTGACTGAAGTAAGTAGAGATTTCAATCTGTATATTTAATCAAAATTCCAATATTTTTTCTTTGAAGAACTTGTATAAAATTTGTCTAGATGATATTCAAGTGAAGTTATGAGTTTGACAATAAAATCAATAACATGACTAGGTGGAGGTGGTGGTGGCATGTCCTTCTAATCCCAGCACTTGGGAGGCAGGGGCAGGCAGTTCTCTGAGTTCAAGGCCAGCCTGGTCTTACAGAGTGAGCTCCAGGACAGCCAGAGTTTCAGAGGTCTGCGCCACCACTGCCAAGCTCAGTTTAGATGATTCTTATACTAAAACAAAAATAATAACATGAATGCTGTTTGCAGTTTTTTACATGTAAGAATAAATGGTAAAGTTTAATATTTATGAGAAATGGGGTTTGAAATGTAGCTCGTGCATAGGGTCCTGGATTCAGTCATCATCATCACATAAAACTGTACCTGGCAGTGTAAGCCCATGACCTCCATCCTCAGGAGGCGGAGGCAAGGTCATCCTCAGCTATATGCTGAGTTTGAGGCTAGCCTGGGCTATATGAGACCCAATCCCAAAAAAATAAAGAGAGGGGACTGGAGAGGTGGCTCAGCAGTTAAGAGCACTGATTGCTCTTCCAGAGGTCCTGAGTTCAAATCCCAGCAACAACGTAGTGGCTCACAACCATCTGTGAAGAGATCTGAAAACAGATACAGTGTACTTATATATGATTAATAAATAAATAAATCTTTTTTAAAAAAGGAGAGAGAGGAGAGAGAGAGAAGAAAGGAAGGAGGTTAGAAGATGAAGGGGTTGTTTAATGTTAAGAACATACATTGCTGTTGTAAAGGACCTAAGTTTGGTTCTCAGCACCCACATAGGTACTCACAGACACTTGTAACTCCAGCATGAGGGGACCTCACACCAAGTTCCAGCACCTGTGACACACATATTTGCAACATATGCATACAACATGCATAATTTTGTTTATTTGTTTGTTTTGAAACAGGGTCTTTCTTTGTAGTCTTGACTGTCCTAGAACTTGACATGTAGACCAGGTTGGTCTGGAACTCACAGAGATCTACCTTCCTCTGCGTCCCAAGTGCTGGGATTAAAGGCATGTGTCATCATTGTAATTTTTAAAGATAAAAAGTTATTCAATTGTGGCATTGGTTACCTGGTTTAAAAAAAAAAATCATTTTACATTCTATTTTGTTTGTTTTTTGAGACAGGGTCTCTCTGTGTAGCCCTGGATGTCCCAGAACTCACTCTGTAGACCAGGCTGGCCTCAAACTCAGAGATCTACCTGCCTCTGCCTCCTGAGTGCTGAGATTAAAGGTCTGCGCCACCACTGCCAAGCTCAGTTTAGATGATTCTTATACCAAAATAAGATATACAGGGCTGAGGAGATGGCTCCGTGGGTAAAGGAGTTTACCCCAGAAGTGACCCCTGAGGTGGGCCCCGGAGCCCACGTGGTGGAGGGACAGCACCAATTCTCTCTCTCTCTCTCTCTCTCTCTCTCTCTCTCTCTCTCTCTCTCTCTCTCTCTCACACACACACACACACACACACACACACACACACACACACACTAAATAAATGTAATAAAATAGAATACAACATAGAGCTAGGTCTGTGGTATGTGGTTATGAGTCAGGAAGCTTGCTGTGAGCGCCTGACCAGCTGATGTGGAGTGAGTACCTGACCAATCAAGGGCCTGGAAATACGGTTTCCTGGTTAGACTATTCACTGTTAAAGCATAAAGACTCGCGTGCAGATCTCCAGAACCTTATAAATGGCCCACCTCTAATTATAGAGCTGGAAAGGCAGACATGGGCTCACCAGGACAGAGGGCCTAATCAGATTAACTCCATGGAGATAATCTGGGACCCTGCTGCAAATAAGATAAAGAATGATCAAGAAAGACTGTACACACAAGTGCTATACACACATGCACTCTAGAGGGAGAAAATAACAGCCGTGCATGGTTGTGCCTGCCTGTAGAAGCACCGGGAGTAGAGACAGGCAGATTCCTAGAGCTCACTGGCCTTGCAGCCTAGCTAGCTCCCTTATCAGTGAAAGACAGTGCCTCAAGCCAGGAAATCCAAGAACGGTAGGAAAGGCCCCACTGTCCTTCTCTGGTCTCTGCATGCACAAGCACAGGCATACAGACCTACAGTCACGTGCAGGCACCACAAATGCGGACCACATAGCACACAGGGATCTGGACATGCATACCCATGAGCATGGACCACTACATACAATTCACAATACAACGTCGTCTGCATACACACATTAAGTTTATTTTAAATAGCAGTTAAGTGCAAAGTACTGATTGTGGTTGGTGTCTCATTATTTACACACTCTTGAACAGTGAAAAAACCAAGCTTAAAAAGACATAACTGAATCCTTCTTAAACCGGGAGTGGTGGCGCACGCCTGTAATCCCAGCACTTGGGAGGCAGAGGCAGGCGGATTTCTGAGTTCGAGGCCAGCCTGGTCTACAGAGTGAGTTCCAGGACAGCCAGGACCACACAGAGAAACCCTGTCTCGGGGGAAGGAAAAAAAAAAAAAAACATAACGGAGAAGAAAAGAATTGCTAACAATGTCTCAGAAACTAAGCATGTGCTCATGGGGTAAATAGAAGGTAAATGGCCAAGCCAGGCGGTGGTGGTGCACACCTGTAATCCCAGCACTCTGGGAGAGAGAGGCAGGTGGATTTCTGAGTTTGAGGTCAGCCTAGTCTACAGAGTGAGTTCCAGGACAGCCAGGGCTATACAGAGAAACCCTGTCTCGAAAAAACCAAATCCAAGCCGGGCGTGGACGCGCACGCCTGTAATCCCAGCACTTGGGAGGCAGAGGCAGGCGGATTTCTGAGTTCGAGGCCAGCCTGGTCTACAGAGTGAGTTCCAGTCCAGCCAGCCAGGACTACATAGAGAAACCCTGTCTCAGGAAAAAAAAAAAAAAAGGTAAATGGCCACACAAATTGTATCTTCAGTATATGAAATGTACAAGTTTAGATTTTTTTTTTTTAGTTAAAAAATGTCTATGAGCCAGGTGTGGTGGGCACATCTTTAATCTCAGCTCTTCTGTGAGTATGGTCTGCATGGCAAGTTCTAGGACAGCCAGGACTACATAGAAAGAGACCCTGTCTAAAAGAAAAAACAATTTCAAGTAAATAAAAAAGAATGAATAGCCTCAAGTTTAAAAGCAACACAGAAATAAGGATGTTAGAATTCAAAGCCATTTTCCCCCAGTTATATAGTGTTGATAAGTTAGCATGGTAGCTTGTGCCTGTGATCCCCTCACTTGGGGAGCTGAGGCCAGAGGCTCATGAGTTTGAAGCCAGGCTGTCATAAATAAAAACAAAAGGAAGAGCTTTCAGAAATGATTGGGATAGCCTGTGCCATGTGCCGCACAGCCGTGCACTTACTGAGCTAACGCTGTGGCCTGTGGCCGCAGCTGGCCTCTCAGAGGCCTGTGTCCCCGAGAGCTCCTGTGGGCCCGCGTGTCTCCTTGCCACAGCCTTTGCCAGCTCTCCATCATTAGAGGCTGTAGTGCACTTTCTGGTACCTGGAACATTGACTTTTTTTTTTTTTTTTCAATTTTAAGTACATTGGTGTTTTGACTGTATATATGACTGTATGAGGGTGTCAGATCACTTGGAACAGAAGTTACAGATCGGTAGGTGCTGGCCTGAACCAGGTCCTCTGGGAGAGCAGCCTGTGCTCTTAACTGCTGAGCCATCTCTGCAGCCCCAGACTTTTCTTTTTCATCAGAGTGTCATAGGTTTAGATGTGTGAGTGACCTTGAATACCAGCCCGTCAGTGCAGCCTGTGCTAATGGTATATTGGTCTGCTGACCCTGTGCCTCTTTTACTCATAGTGGCAAAATCATGTCATTAGTCTTAGTGTGACTACTAGATATTTCTGTCACTTTTGTAATGCTATTCTTACAATAGCAAGTCGTTTTTTAAGTGCTTAAAAAGACAACTTTATTTGTATAATGTAATTTTGCCTGAATATGCAGTATTTTGGCCTTAATCAAATTAAAGCCTAGATTTTCAACTAAAATACTTTTTTTTATTTTTAATGTATATGCGGGGATCGGGCAAACGTGCACATGTGACTGCAGGTGCCCTCAGTCCAGAAGACATTGGAGTCTCCCCAGGACTAGAGTTACAGGCCGTTGTAGAGCTGCTTACAAAGTCCAGCTCATTTTCTTTTTAATTTATTTATTTATTATATGTAAGTACACTGTAGCTGTCTTCAGACACTCCAGAAGAGGGTATCAGATCTCGTTACAGATGGTTGTGAGCCACCTTGTGGTTGCTGGTATTTGAACTCTGGACCTTTGGAAGAGCAGTTGGTGCTCTTAACTGCTGAGCCATCCCTCCAGCCCCACTCATTTTGTTTTTAATCCTACCTATGTGTGTGGGTACCCACAGAAGCCAAAGAGGCCGTTGCATCACCTGGAGTTTATACGCCATTGTGAGCTGCTCACCCTGGTGCTGGGAACTGAACTCCGTGCTCTACAGGAGCTTTCCCCTCTTCACAACTGCTCCATCTCTGCAGGCCTCAAAGGAGATACTCTTGGAAACAAATTTATCAACCTCCTAAAGATTAACTGTTGCCCAGCTCCCACTGAATAATTTGTATGGGCCAAGGAGAATAGTCCGTGGCTTTTCTGTTTGTTCTGTTTTGTTTTTATGGTTTTCGTCGTTTTGTTTCCTTTCTGTATAAGCAACTTAGGATTTTATCTACAGTTAAAATTACATAGCTTTTACTTTGCAATTAGCTGTTGAATAACATAGTTAGCATATGATCACTTGGTTACATGTTGAAGGTTGGTGGTAACACTAGAGCAGATGAGAGGAACTGGCAGCAGTTACCTCTGAGGGCTGGAGACCGCCCTGGAGCCCAAGCCATTGCTTATGCACCTTACCTTGGGTGCAGGCCTGTCGGGAACAAAGGACAAGCAGTCAGCACACAGAGGTCGGCTTGCAGTCGATTCAGGATCCCTGCCACCCAGAGCAGGATCTTCTACCTTCTTGGATCTGAGTAGAATCATAAGTTACCAATATGAAAATCTCACCTTGGTCATGCTAAATACTATTGTGCACAATTATTTTAAGTTGTTGTTCACTGCATTACGAGTCTAATAGGCTTCTATTTTCACACCAGGTTATATGTGCAACAGTTGCCTTTGGAATGGGGATTGACAAACCTGATGTGCGGTTTGTCATTCACGCATCTCTTCCTAAATCTGTGGAGGGTTATTACCAAGAATCCGGCCGAGCGGGAAGAGATGGGGAAATATCCCACTGCCTGCTTTTCTATACCTATCATGACGTGACCAGACTGAAGAGACTTATAATGAGTAAGTCACGGACCACATTCTGTCTGTCATGGCCATCTCATGAGAACAGTCTGCCCATGCTGTGGTAGTACCTGGGTTCTGTTCTCATTAAATAGTCATGAAAAATGAAGGCATTTAATAGATGTTGTAAAGTTTATTTTAGTTCATTATAAAGGTACTACATTCTTGTTTGGTAAAGTCAAGTGATACTGACATGCACAAAGCCGTGTGCTTCCAGAGCAGGCAGACTAACCCTCCAGATAGTGGCTTCCCTTATCCCCTTCCAGACCCTGTCTTACATGTACCACCACTCCAGGAGAACAAGGAACTCTCCTGCAGAACTATCCAGGTTGGTGAAGAGTCAGGGAGAGCCAGGTGTAGAGGCATATAACAGAGGCTCGCTGGCTGACGTAGGAGAATTGCTTAAAGCTGGGAATTGGACTGATTACGAGGCTGGTCCCGGCAACAAAAAAGTGAGAGGGGATAGTGAGACCCAGTCCTAGCAGGAGGGGCAATGGAGCCGAACTCCCCTGTGTACCCCTCTTCTACTTTACCTTTTTCCATTAGAGGCAGGCAGCATCTTGCATTTGGTGCTCGCCTTTCCCAAGTGCAAATGTCTTAAAATGTAAAAGGATGGTGTGTGAGCTGTTTCAGTGGTTAGATGCTTGTCACCAAGCCTGATAACCTGAGCTCAGTACACCTGAGATGTCCTCTGTCCTTCACACATATATGAGATAGCACTTGTTCATGCATGCATATATTGGTGTGTATTTGCACACATAAGTGAGATGTAAATGTAACTGTTATAGAATCATAAGTTTTAACTGAGGTCACAGCCTCGTACAGATGCCTTTCAGCATTGGTACAGTTACATAAATCAGGTCAATTTCAGCTGTCTTAGTAGGTTGATTTTTATCATTTGAGCTCCCTCTTAAATATGTTTTGTAATCCTGTCCCTGTGTTTTGAGACTCTGGTCTCATTTATGCTAGCATGGGAAGTGACACTAGGCACAGTAAGTCCTGTGACAAAGTGAGTTACAAATAGACTTTGTAACCCGCCCCCACGGTTCTTGAGAGGCCACTTATGGGAGGGATGGACTGATGCACTGCGCTATTGGTGCGGTGTGGTTCATGCCTACTTCCCATATGTTAGGGCAGTTTTTGGTTTGGGTCAGTTGGTTTGGTTTGGTTTGGTTTTCTGTTTAAGATACAGTCCCACTTGGTATAGCCCAGGTTGGCCTTGAATTTGGAATCCCCTGCTTCGATCTTTTAAGTAGACCACCTCATGCTGTCTTAAATGAGTTATTACCTGTCAGCTTGTTTTATCTTTACCCCAGCTCTAAATGATGAGACTATTACATGCCTTATTGCAGAGGAGAGATGAGATGTGAGATGGAGAAGTAGTGAGACACGGGTCCCGAATCTTCAAGTTCATCTAACTGCAAAGCCTGAGCGTGCTCTTTACTGCACCAAAAGGACACTCAGCACAAAGCAAAGAGTTGTGCACATTTGGGTGGCTGATTTGTGTTCTTAAAACCTGGACAAGCAAGCTGGGCGTGGTGGCGCACGCCTGTAATCCCAGCACTTGGGAGGCAGAGGCAGGCGGATTTCTGAGTTCAAGGCCAGCCTGGTCTACAGAGTGAGTTCCAGGACAGCCACGGCTACACAGAGAAACCCTGTCTTGAAAAACCAAAAAAAAAAAAAACCTGGACAAGCAGCCTTCATTTGTGGTGCTTGGCTGACTTCAGCTTTCTGACAGGGTGGTATGCTCAGTTCAGCCATACGTTACATTTTATATTTTGCTAGGGGGAGGCTTAGGAGGAAGGCTCTAATGATTTTCAACATTTGTTTGTTTGTTTGTTTGTTTGTTTGTTTGTTTTATGTATGTGAGTACACTGTTGCTCTCTTCAGACATACCAGAAGAGGGCATCAGATCCCGTTAGAGATGGTTGTGAGCCACGTGGTTGCTGGGGATTGAATCAGGACCTCTGGAAGAGCAGCCAGTGGTCTCAGCCGCTGAGCCATCTAGCTACACTTCAGCCCTGTCTAAATTTTGTTTTATGTGTATATGTAAATTCCTGAATGTATATGTGAACCACGTGTGCCTGGTGCCTGTGAAAACGAGAAGAGTGCATCAGATTCCCTGAAACTGGAGTTATAGCTGAGTATGGTCTGTCATGTGGGCCCTGAGAACCAAGCCCACATCCTCTACATGAGCAGCAAGTGCTCTTAACCCCTGAGCTGTCTCTCCTGCACGTCTGTGAGCTAGTGAAACACAGTTTGGTTTTATCTGGTGATGTGGGTGCTAGCAGCCTCAACTTGAAGTCAGCCATACAACCACCAGAGTCAGTGACCAGCGGCTGACGCCTGTTGACTTACTCACCTAGGCTCTTCAGATGCATTAAGTGCATGCATTAAGTGCATGTGCTTATCAAAAATATCATTTTTCATAAGTCTAAAAAGCATTTGTATTAAGTCTAAGTATTCAAATCACGATAACCTAGCAACCATTTGAAAAAATAATACTCAGAAACTGGAAGTAAAACAGTAATTTGATTCTTTAGTAATAATGATTGCCTATTGATGGAAAGTATATACCAGTGGTTTTTATTGCATTTCAATTTATTTCCTGCATGTGCATGCCATGGTGCATGTGTAATGGTCAGAGTAGAACCCATGTGAGTTGGTTCTCTCCTTTTACCATGTGGGTTCCAGGAATGAAGCTAGGTCATCAGGCATAGCAGAAAGCACCTGCCCTGCTCAGCATCTCATCAGCCCCGTTCTTGTTCTTAAACACTGGACTCAGATAGCTTTCTCGCACTTTTGCTCTGTTTTGTGTAAGCACGTGTAGTCCCAGGATGCTAGGCCTCAAACCCAGGGCCCTGCATGTCCATGCCAGGCAAGCTTTGTACCACTGAACAACATCCCCAGGCCTGGGAGCTTTTTGTCGGGTGCTTGTGTTAGTTGTCTAAGACTAGCTCTCAATTATGAAGCCCTGGCTGGCCTAGAACTAATGTGTAGATCAGGCTGGCCTTGAACTTTCAGGAATATGCCTACCTCTGCTGCCTCAGTGCTGGAATTAAAGGTATGTGCCACCATGCCTGGCCAGTCCTGGTTTTTTGTTTGTTTGTTTGTTTGTTTTTGAGACAAGGTCTCACTATGTAACCCAAGCTTTTATCAACTCATGATCCTCTTGCCTCATTCTTGGGCTAGGATCGCCGACATGTACCACCAGCCTTCTCATATTTGCTTTACTGCACTACACCACAGCAACTATAAAAGTTCCAATTTCACAAGCCTGTGATTCCACCACAAATATATTTAATATCATGAAGTACCTCAAATGACCAGTTTGGACAATGTACAACAGATGTAGGTATTGCTATTTCCCTTTAATCTAGGACCTCCTTTCTCTGAGTCCCCTAGAAGTCCCCTGGATTCTTGAGCAGTTTCAGAAATCCTGGTGCACTAGGACTTCGGCTGTGGTACCACCTGCTTCCTCCAGGTATCCAGCTCAGCACATGTGCTTAGAGAAAGAGCATCAACTCCATCACTGGGGAGAATGAAAATGTAAAGGAATCTTCAGTTGGAAAAAATAAACATTTTAGGATGAAATAGGCTGGGCTGTGGTGGCGCACGCCTGTAATCCCAGCACTTGGGAGGCAGAGGCAGGCGGATTTCTGAGTTCGAGGCCAGCCTGGTCTACCAAGTGAGTTCCAGGACAGCCAGGGCTATACAGAGAAACCCTGTCTCGAAAAACCAAAAAAAAAAAAAAAAAAAAAAAAAAGGATGAAATAGTTTAGGACAATAATCCCAGTATTTTGGAGAGCCTGAGGCAGGAGGATTTCACAATTTCAAGGCCATCTTGTGAGACTTTACCTGGAAGAACAAGAAGATGAAGAGGAGAAAGAAGTACAACATTCCTATAAAATCAAACCCAGGAGAGGTGAACCTAAACATCCAGTAACTTGCAGCATAAAAGCTGTCATTGGCACAGTGTTGTTAATAGCAATTTTCTCATTTATGAATTTACTTTAAAAACTGTTTTCATATTATTTTTGTTTATTACTATAAAATTTAATTTTGTTCTGTTCTTCATCTCTTTTAGTGGAAAAAGATGGAAACTATCATACAAAGGAAACACATGTCAATAATTTATATAGCATGGTACATTACTGCGAAAATATAACAGAATGCAGAAGAATACAGCTTTTAGCTTACTTTGGTGAAAAGGGGTTCAACCCTGATTTTTGTAAGAAATACCCAGATGTTTCTTGTGACAATTGCTGTAAAACAAAGGTAATTACTTAAGTGATTAAGTGATTAGCACACGACTTTAATCCCGGCACTCTGGAGGCAGAGGCACACAGGTTTCTGAGATCTAGGCCAGCCTGGTCTACACAGTGAGTTCCAGGACAGCCAAGGCTACATTATGAAACCCAATCAAAAAAAAAAAAAAAAAGTAAGACAGTAAAATAATGAATAAAAGTAAGCCAGGCACATGTTTGTAACCCAGTGCTTAGGGGGCAGAAGCAGGAAGGTCAGAAATTCAAGGTGATCTTTTACTGTATGGTGTTTCAGACCAACCTGGGCTACATAAGACCTTACTTCAAAAAGTAACAAAAAATAAAAAAGTAAAGATCCAACATGGGCAAGCAGGGTATTTTAAACTCAACTATAATCTATATTTAGAGGTCTCAGTCTCAGAGCAGTAGTAATAGTAGTAGTACTTTTGAAAATCACTTGTTTAACTGTAAAAGCAGCAAAAACACCATAATGATGTAATCCCAGAAGTTTGGAGATTGAGACAGGAGGATGGAGAGTGTAAGTCCAACCCGGGACCACAAAGTGAGATCATGTCTTAAAATAACAGCAACATGGTGTCTGGATAAGTTTAATATTGTCAGGCCTAAAATAACCTTGGAGACTGTTAAACTCATTCATTTAGGTACTTACTTAAATTCTCTCTCTCTCTCTCTCTCTCTCTCTCTCTCTCTCTCTCTCTCTTTCTCTCTCTCTCTCTCACACACACACACACACACACACACACACACACACACACACCCCAATCTCCCTAGTAGTACTGGATTGATCCTAAATCCTCAAACCATACTAGGCAAATGCTCCTCCAAAGAACTATATACCCACGCCCATGCCCACGCCCATGCCCACGCCCACGCCCCCACCTCTATTTCATTTTTGAAAAGACCAGATCTTTACAGTTGGCCTAGTTAGCTTAACTGTCAACTTGGCACAGCCTATAGTCGTCTGAGAAGAGTCAGTCGAAGGATTGATTGCCCAGGTCAGATTAACCTGTTACCTGGTCCCATGTGTGTGTAAGGGACTTTTTTTTTTTATTATCAATATCTGTAGGAGGGCCCAGCCTACTGTGGGCAGCATCATGGCCTGGGCAGATGATCCCGGTCTATATAAGAAAGCTGACTAAGGGCCTGAAGAGATGGCTCAGCACTTAGGAGCTCTGGCTGCTCTACCAGAGGACCTGGATTTGATTCCCAGCACACATATTCTCACCACTGTCTGTAACTCCAGCTCCAAGACTTCTAACGCCTTCACACAGATACACATGCAGGCAAAACAGCAATGCATATATAACAAAAATAATAAACATTTTTTTTTAAAAAAGGAAGAAAGAAAGCTAGCCATACACGAGCCAACAAGCAGTGCTCCTCCATTGTTCCTGCCTGACTCCCCTCACGATAGGCATACCTGTAACTGGACTAAATCCTCTTTCCGCCTAAGTTGCCTTTGGTCAGAATGCAATAGAAATCAACCTAAAATAGTAGCCCAGTCTGTCCTAAAATTCAGTGTGTAGCCCAGGCAGGCCTTAAATCTGCAGTGATCCTTCTGCTTCAGACTCCCAAGTACTGATGTTCTAGGCACTGAGCCATTCACACCTGGCTTACAGCTTCATGTTTTAATGTTTATGATGCCTCACTGTTTACAGACTTTTGCATGCTTACTATGTTATTTAAACTAACTTTAGTGTGCTAGGAACACCCAGTGAAGGGAGACAGACATGTAGTACAGCATACTGTGGAGTGTTTGAGAAATAGAAAGAGCTAGGCAGAGCAGAGCGTGGTTTGCTGTGGGATCTGCAGCTTCACTCCCATTCCACCCACCGCCCTAGAAACGCTGCTCTGTCCACTCATCCCCACGCAGCGGTTCTGTTGTAGACATTTAGGTACATCCAATCTGGAGAATTAAGGTAGATGAAGACAGAAGCATCATCTAGTAATGAGGACAGACACTGAGGAAATATGAAGAGGAACGAAAAGGAAACGTTTAGGAAAGAAGAGATTGTTATGGTGACAGCCCAAGTAGTTAATCCAGCACTCAGAAGGTGGATCTGTGAGACAAGGCTAGCCTGGTCTACATAGTGGGAAAAATTACAATAGCACCCAGGACTGAGGAGAGATGAGAGAATCTGTGACTGCACAGATGGCAGTGCCTTTCTTCCTAAAGGCTGTCATCTTACAAGGGAGGGAGCACTGCCTCAGGAGCTGTGAGGGGCGAGGAATGTAAGTTCTTCCACATGCAGTGCTGGTAGGCCCTTGGAAGACAGGACACACATCTGGAGCAACAGAAATATGGCTACTGAGGAGGCCTAATTGTGTCATCCTATTCTAGAATGTGGGAGTGAGAGCATTTAGCACTCAAGAGGCAGAGGCAGGGGGATCTATGTGATTTCCAGGCCAGACTGCTCTGCATATTATCCAAGATAAAGACAGGATTGTCTCACAGAGAGATCCTGTCTCAAAGAAAGGGTGGGGGGAGGGAAGAAGGGAGGGAGGGAAAGGAAAGAAAAAGAACATTCCAAACTGCCTTAGTTATCTTAGTGTGGAAACGAATTATAAGCTTTACCATAATTACTATTAACCTCTAGAGACCTGGGTCCAGTTATCTTAGTTATAGCAGAAAGTAATTTTTTTTATTCATAGGATTATAAAACAAAAGATGTGACTGATGACGTGAAAAATATTGTAAGATTTGTTCAAGAACACAGTTCATCACCAGGAACAAGAAATATGGGACCTGCTGGGAGATTTACTCTGAACATGCTGGTCGACATCTTCTTGGGTAAGTCATTTACGTGTTGTTTGAATTATATCACTTCAAATTAAACATCTAAGGAAGTGATAATAAGTGCATTAAAAAAGTCAGCCAGGCGGTGGTGACGCATGCCTTTAATCCCAGCACTTGGGAGGCAGAGGCAGGTGGATTTCTGAGTTCGAGGCCACTCTGGTCTACAGAATGAGTTCCAGGACAGCCAGGGCTACACAGAGAAATCTGTCTTGAAAAAAAACACACACACACAAAAAAAAACAAAACAAAAGCAAAAAAGTCACTAAGGGGGTTGGAGAGATGGCTCAGTGGAAAAGAGCACTGACTGCTCTTCCAGAGGTCCCAAGTTCAATTCCCAGCAACCACATGGTGGCTCACAACCGCCTGTAATGGTGCCTAATGCCCTCTTCCAGTGTGTCTGAAAATAGCTACAATGTACTCATGAATAAAAATAAATCTTTTTTTTAAAAAGTCACTAAGGTAAGTTTTCACATTAAAAAATAATGAAGATGGTAGGACTGGCAAGTCTGATCCCAGAACCTGCATAAAGAAATCCAGATGGCCTGCTAGCACATGGCTTTAATCCCAGCACCCAGGAGGCAGGAGGCAGATCTCTAAGTTCAAGCCCAGCCTGGTCTACAGAGCAAGTTCCAGGACAGCCAAGGACCCAAAGAACTTAAGGAAGGAAGGAGGAGGAAAAGAAGTGGAAGAAGAGAAGTCCAGACATGGGCTAGGGGTGGCTCAGTGAATACTGTGTTTGCTGCTGCAGTAAGCATGAGGACCTAGAGTCTGGATCCCAACACCGTGTAAAATCTGGGCCTAGTAGTACCTGCCTAGAACCCTAGTGTTTGGCAGATCCCAGGAGCTTGCCAGCTAGCCAGTCTAGTCAAAGTGGAGAGCTGCAGAAAGAGGCTTCACCTTAACCTCTGCACACGTACATACACTCAAGCATTGCATGCACCACACACACACACACACACACACACACACAGCCAGATGTGGCTAACAAATGCTTGAAATCCAGTGCTGTGAAAACAGATGGATTCCTGAGCTTCACAACCTGGCAGGCCTGCTCCATGATGAGCTCCAGGGCAGTGGAAGACCTGTCTCAAGAAGAAAAGGGGGGCAGCACCTGAGGTACAGAGCCCATGAGTGTCCTGGCATCTGCACACAGTCACAAGCGTGCACACACAGGACTCTACTGACACGGACAAGATCATGCTAGGAAAGCTTGCATGTGCTCATCTAAGTGAGTAGAATGCCATTTACTTGGAGAACTCCGTATAAACTGCATTCCAGTTTAAGTTGTTTATGTTTTAAATTTCATGTGCATGTATGGTTGTACATCATTTACTTTCTAAGTGCCCATAGAGTCCAGAGGGGAGCACTGGATATCCTGAAACTCAGTTACTAACAATTGTACAGCCACTATGTGAGTGACGGAAATAAAACTCGGGTCCTCTGGAAGAACAGCTACTGCTCCTAACTGCCAATATCTCTCCCACCCTACCCCTGTGGGGGTGTTTGGGGTGTGTGTGTGTGTGTGTGTCTGTGTGTGTGTGTGTATGTGTGTGTGTGTGTCTGTGTGTGTGTGTCTGTGTGTGTGTGTGTGTGTGTTGCTGTATGAGTATGCACACATGGAGACCAAAAAAGGGAGACAGATCCCCTTGAGCGGATGTGGGTGCTGGGAACTGAACTTGAGTCCTCTGGGATAGAAAGAAATACCCTTTTGTTTGTTTGTTTGGGGTTTTGTTCTTTTTTTTTTTTTTTTTTTTTTTGGTTTTTTTTTTTTTTTTTTTGGTTTTTTCGAGACAGGGTTTCTCTGTTTAGCCCTGGCTGTCCTGGAACTCACTCTGTAGACCAGGCTGGCCTTGAACTCAGAAATCCACCTGCCTCTGCCTCCCTAGTGCTGGGATTACAGGCGTGTGCCACCTCCGCCCGGCTTTTTTTTTTTTTTTTTTTTTTTTTGGTTTTGTTCTTTTTTGAGTAGGGTTTCTCTGTGTAGCCCTGGGTGTCCTGTAACTCACTCTGTAGACCAGGCTGGCCTTGAACTCAGAAATCCACCTGCCTCTGCCTCCCAAGTGCTGTGATTAAAGCACCACCACTGCCCTGCCAGAAGTACTCTTAAAAGCTAGGCCATCTTTCTAGCTCGCAGCTTCCAATTTAAGATGGCAGCCTGTCTTTTCTGCTTGAGGCCCTATTAAAATGATAGTGAAGAACCAGGTGATGTGAGAATAGTGGTACACAGCTAATCCCACACCAGGGAGCCCGTGGTACAAGAACCAAGAGTTTGAGGTCAACCCCCCCCCCCACACACACACACACACACACCCTGTCTTAATTCCAGGGAAGCGGATAGGACAGTTAGAATGAGGATTTTACATACATTTTTATACAGGTTGGGGAATTAAGGGACAACAGTTGACTTTAGGTAGACAAATGAGAAATCCATTTGGCAACAATAGGTGGATGGTAGTTTTTGTGACATCTCTGTTTAAATGAGGTGTGGAGATCTCTCTTCTCTGCTTATGAAATCAGCCTTCCCTAGATTTGGTTTTGTTTTGGTTTTGGTTTTGCTTTTTTTCGGAGTGATTGATAAAAAGTGAGTTTTAAGGGGAGTCTTGGTTTTTTGGCAGATAAAAAATCAGGAATTCAAATGCTTTCTGCTCAAGTGTTTATGCTATGGAGGCATATTTGGACTCCTTCAGAAACCGTGCTGAATGCTTTAGAAAGATAAAACTGATGCTAAAGCCAGACTGGCATTAGGTGACTATCCTAACCCTGCAGCAGCTCTGGAGGCTAAAAGACTAAGAACACAAGTGCCTATCACTAGAGTTCACAGTGGCACTGACCTGCAGGCCCAGTAGGAAGTGCTAATGGGCAGCACAGTGTGGGACCCTGTCTGTGAATGAGTAAAATAAGTATAAAAAGAAGTATGGGCTGCTTCCCGTGGTCATACTCCGTGCATGCAATAGTTGGAGGTGCAGAACACCCAAAGGGTGAGCAGTAGTCACGGTCATAGCATGGGTGTGGGTTGTCGGTATCAAGTGGTAGGGAACTCGCGTGGTGGGAGGACTGTCAGGGTGTGTGTGTGCTGTGTACACTCAATTGACAACAAAAAGGTGATTGCCTGGCTGGAGTTGAGGGTGCTTGGTAGCATTGGCCTAGCTTGCTCCAGGCCCTCAGCCTGACCCTCAAGGGACATACAGATCAAAGGTGACTGACTTGAGAGTCAGGCTGAGAGGGGAAGGGTGGGGGGAAAGGTGTGACTTACCTGTCCACCCTCTTCTCCCAGTCTCTCCTCCCTCCCTCGACAAGCTTTTGTTTTTCATATTGCAATAACTAAATGTCTAGAAGCCCATTAGCAAAACAGTAATCCTGATTCTAGAATGTTAAGAAATGCAGATCATTTGAAAGAAACAGTTTAATAGAGCAAGATACATGACCAAAAGCCATCTGAAACTTCAATTGATGTAGTTATTTGGCCCTCTTAAATATCCAAAGTAAGTGCTAGTTCTGCTTTTCATCCATGTTACAGGTTTTTTAAGTAGGTTGTTGCAATAAAATTATTAAGCCAGGCATAGTGGGGCATGCCTATAATCCCAGCACTTCAGAAGCAGAGGCAGGAAGATCACAAGTTCAAAGCTAATCTTGTATGTAGATTGAGTTTCAAGCCAGCCAGAGTTGTGTAGCAGACTGTCTCAAGAAGATTTTGAATTCTGGGTGTAGTGGCGCACACCTTTGTCCCAGTACTTGAGAGGCAGAGGCAAATGGATCTCTGAGTTTGAGGCCAGCCTGGTCTACAGAACTACTTCCAGACCAATGAGAACTACATAGAGAGACCCGGTCTTTTAGCTGGGGAGTGACTCAGCAGTTAAGAACACTGTCTACTCTTACAGAGGTCCTGAGTTCAGTTCCCAGCAACTATATAGTACCTCAACCGTCTATAATGGGATCTGATGCCCCATGCAGGCATGCCTGCAAATAGAGCTCTCATATACAGAAAATAAACATTTGACTTAACATTTAAAAGCATATTGAGAACATACCTGCGCTGTTCTCAGATTGCAGAGAAAGGGGCAAGACTTCTACCTCCACCTCCTTTGAGACTGGGTGAGATACTATATTCTGGTTGTGGAATTTGTATATGCTTTGTTTGGTTGGTTGGTTGGGTTTTGTTTTTTTTTTTTTTCCGAGACAGGGTTTCTCTGTGTAGCCCTGGCTGTCCTGGAACTCACTCTATAGACCAGGCTGGCCTCGAATTCAAAAATCTCCCTGCCTCTGCCTCCCAAGTGCTGGGTTAAAGGCATGTGCCACCACTGCCCAGCTTTGTATATGCTTTATCAGAGTGTAATAGAACATACAAACTTAAATATGTGCTTTATAAGCAAGTAGATATTTAAATAACTAGGACCAGAGATGGTATTTAGAAACTGATTCAGAGGTTCAGTGGTAGAGGTCTAATGTTTGTGAGATCCTTGATTTAGCCCCAGCACTGGAAAAAATCTCAAAAGTTCTTTGAGGGCCAGCAAGATGGCTCAGCAAGTAGCAATGCCTGCTGCCCAGACTGACAACCTGAGTTCAGTCCCTGAGTCCCACGTGGTTGAAAGAGAGAACCAACTACCACAAGGTCCTCAGCCTCCACAACAAACACTGTGACAATGTGTGCACAATAAATAAATTAGTAAAAAATAATTTTTAGAAAGTCTACGAGCTGGGTGTGGTGGCACACACCTGTAACTCTCAGCACTTGGAAGGTGGGAATGGGAAGATCAGGAGTTGAAGTAACTTCAATGGCATCCTGGGCTGCCTGAGACCCTGTCTCAGGAAATATACAGTACAAGAGAGTAGTATAAAGCTATCAGCACTTATGTGAATTCTTTATTTCTTTGCTAGTTTTTCTAGTGTAATTTTATAAAATATGAATTCAACAGTTTTAAATAACAAGTTTAATTTTGCTGTAGTTTTTGGTCAACATGTGTAATAGAACAAGAAAAAGAAGGAGCAGTCGGGGACTGGGGTGGAGGTCAAGTGTGCTCATGGTGTGGACTTCTACCCCAGCACTAAGACAAAGACGTGTAGCCACAGGAGCCTGGGACGCTCCTCAGATATGCTCATAACTCAGAAATGAGGGTCTCTTTGTGCTGTGGGGTTTCCTGTGGAACAGATGATCCCTTGTTTGTCCACAGATATCCTTGAATGACTTTTTAGCTTCCTGTCTAAATGATGATGCACCTATATTAATCATCTAACCTTTTGAACCTTACTAGGGAGCAAAAGTGCAAAGGTTCAGTCTGGAATATTTGGAAAGGGGTCTGCCTATTCCCGACATAATGCTGAAAGACTTTTTAAAAAGCTGATTCTAGACAAAATCTTGGATGAGGACTTATATATCAATGCCAATGACCAGCCAATTGCCTATGTGATGCTAGGAACAAAAGCCCACAGTGTGCTGAGTGGCCACTTGAAGGTAAGGTATTTAAACATGCATTTTGCTATCTCACAGTGAATGTGCCAAAATATATCATGACAAACCCGAAACTTTAGGTTCCAAAGTCACATAATATTCCCTCTGGAGCATATTATGATTTTAATTAGAAAGAGATCTTGAAATTGATCCAATTAATATGCTATTTGTCAAAATGAATTTAATAGATATTCAAGCTACTAAATCTTCCTATAGTCCATAAATAAGCATGTATGGGCTGGCAAGTGGGTATGGGTACTTGCTACTAAGCTTCATGATCTGATTAACTCTCTGGGACCTACATTGGAAAAGGAGAAAGTGGACCCCTATAATTGTCTTTTACAGATACACCATGCTATGTATATGTAAGTGCACACGCACACAAAAAAATAATTAAATAAGTAAGAATTTATAAAGAGGTGGTCTCATGTGCCAGGCCCTGGAAGTAGAAAGAAGGAAAGCACAGGCTTGCTCTGGGAAGGAAACGCAAGGGCAGGCAGTGCGGCTCCGCGGGTAAAAGGTATTGCCGTTCCAGAACCAAGGTAGAGGGAAGAATGACCCCACAAAGTTGTTCTCTGACCTCTATACCACGACACACATACAGACACACTCATGTACACACACAAAGTATTAATAGATATAATTTTAAAGTAAATTAAAATAAATAAATTAAAAACAAGCTGGGAAGAGCCCTTCCTTGGGTACACATATGCCTCTGCCCGCTCTGCTGATTGATTTTTTTTTGTCACTAAGGTGGACTTCATGGAAACGGAAAATTCGAGCAGTATTAAAAAACAAAAAGCTTTAGTGGCCAAAGTATCCCAGAGAGAAGAGGTGGTTAAGAAATGTCTTGGAGAACTTACAGAGGTCTGCAAATTGCTAGGGAAGGTCTTTGGTGTCCATTACTTCAATATTTTTAATACAGCCACACTCAAAAAGCTCGCAGGTAGGTACCTGTGGCCCTTGCTCTTCCCACCCAGGTTAGTGGCCGTTTCATCTTACTAAAGGATCTGTGTTTTGTCTTTATTGTTTCTCAGACAGGATCTTTTAATTAATTTGTTGTTGTTGAAACAGGTTTCTCCATGTCATCCTTACTGGTCCGTATCTCACAATATAGAATAGGCTGACCTTGAGCTCACAGAAGTCTGCCTTCCTTTGCCTCCCAAGAATTGAGGCTAAGGGCATGTGCCACCATGACATGATGAGACAGGGGCTTATTATGTAGTTCAGGGTGGCTGCAAACTAACCCTTCAGCCTCCAGCTTCCTGAGTGCTGGCCTTATGCCTGAGCTAAGGGACTTTGGTCTATTTTAATTTTTGGTTTAATCTCTGGGTTTTCAACCCAGAGACACTATTTAAGCTCTTTCTTGAGGTAAAAATATATACAGTTCAGATATATGCTATAATTTTAATTTTATGCTTTTCTGTAAAGCTGAATGTTAGAATGTGAATAATTGCCTTCTATAAAGCCAGATGTCAAGTATTTGTGCGGTCTGCCTTCCGTCCTGATGCTCAGCTATTTCCGTGCAAGTGCTTTGCAATGAGGAGCTAAACATGAAAGAAACTGTTTTAGGCTTCTTAGACTCTGGATCTATAACACTGCTGTGTCTTTAGTTAAGAAATATTTGCTGATCTGAGTTATTTGCATGGACTGAGATAACTTAACCTAGAAATTCAGTGGTAAGTAATGTCTCTGGAAAATAAGTTGTCCTAATTGCTTGTGTGTTCCCTGCTGTTTCTCCTTCATGAACCCACGCTAAGCATCTAACCTTGGCCTCTCCCTGCACTCCCACGGCAGTCGCCTTCTGTTCAGTCCCCAGGCCTTGCTTTCCGTGAGTGTCAGGCAGCCCCAGCCTGGGGGTTGGCTGGGGTATTGGTTTCCTTTTGTGGTACTGGTGTTCTGGGAATTCACCCCTGGGCCGCTGCTGTGGGAGCGCTGACTCAGCACTGCTGAGCTTCAGCCCCACCCCAGCCATGCTGTTCGAATACAGGTGCCTTCTCCATGACACCAGAAGATGTCAACAGAACACTGTACCCCTCGGGGACAAACATGTAATACTGTCTTATCGAACCTAAACATCTTTTTTAGGTCATCAAAGTATCAGTGTCACTTGCAAGAAAACTATGAAATATGGTCATTTCTCAAAGACAGTACTATATTAATGCCAAATTTATTACCTGTTACTTGGTCTCACCGCCTACCTGCTTTTACATTTTTATGTTAATATGACTTGATGACTTGTGTGTTTGAGGAGGGAGTGGTGTGTGTGTGTGTGTGTGTGTGTGTGTGTGTGTGTGTAACACCATCTACTTCTTTTTTCAACATGGGTCATTCACTAGGACCTTGGGCTAGACAACTTACTAGGTTAACTGTCCAGTGAGCCCCAGAATCTCCTGTCTTTACATCCTAGGGACTAGGATTTATGCCCAGCTTTTATACTAGTGCTGGTAACCAGACTGAAAGGCCTGTCCTTTGCAGCACTGTACTGACTCGGCCATCAACTTGGCCCCAGTCATCTTTCTGAAGCCATTTCATGTAGTTAAAGTCACTCTGTACTGTAGCCTGCAGCAGCACTAATTAGTAATAGCTGTACTTAATCTCACATGCATAGGCAGCAGTAAGTGCAGGACACCTGCAGTCTGTCAGCAGTATTCCTAAGATACTGCTTGCTTTCCAAAATGCAGTATTTTAAAACAGGGTGAAGCTGGGTGTGGTGTATACTCCTTTAATCCCAGCATGGGAGGCAGAGGCAGAGGCAGACACATCTCTGAGTTGGAGGTCAGCCTGGTCTGCAGAATGAATTCCAGGACAGCCAGGGCTCTGTTATACAGAGAAGCTCCACCCCCACCCACCCCCCAAAAAAAAAAGAAAAAAGAAAAAAAGCTAAAACAGTATGTGAGTTAAAATCCATAAAAAATTGTGGGTTCTGTTGGCTATTAATGTAGTTTCCTAACTGGTCTCCTTCATTTCAGTGTGAGCATGATGTGCTTTTAATCTTATTTTTCCCCAAGCAACTAAAGCTACAACAGCTCACTAGATAACAATACAGATTCTGTCAAGGGGGTCATAGGGTCTGCATCTGTTTTCTTCTTCCATTTTGTCTCCCACTAGCCCTCTTGATGAACCTGTTCTATCCCATAGTCTATCACTTTCCTCTAAGCATAAGAATGAGGTAAAAAATCACAGGTTGGAAAGGATCTAAAATCTATCCTCTGCTCAGGCAGAGGGATTAGCACCCTTTCACTCTCCAAAGTCAACGTTCTTGGCTCAGAACAAATCCAAGCCTTGATTTCTACCACTGCATCGACTTGTTCCATTCTTCTTCTTTCAGAGCCACTAAGCCCCCCTTTCTACTCTTTCCCAAACAGCAGCCATAAGATGGTGTGCTATCTCTGCCTCACCCTGCGTGGGACTGACCAGATAGGACTCATCCAGTGCTGGGGCAGCATCATTGTAGAATGTCTCTTGAGATGGAGTGTGCGTGTCTGCAGCGCAGAGAAAGAATCAGAGCTAGACATAGAATGTCAGCATGGGTTACAAATATGGAACATCTGTCTTGCAGATGGGCGGGCCTCGGCGGTGGGGACAGTGGGCAAGCCCCGAGGTCGCTTATGGTCTGAGCACATGACACAGGCCCCACTCTAGATTTCCACAGCACTCGGCTGTCTCCCCCCCTACGGTGACAGCTATGCCTTTGTTGTTCAAACAACAGTGGGTCCTGCCTCCTAGCCCGTGTGCTGCATTTCCAGTCTAACTTCACCTTTTAGAAAACTCCCCGTTGGGCCTGGTGCCCAGCAGTAGTTGGCACTTAACAAACATGGGCTAAATGAGTGGATGCACATGAATTTAGTGGTTTTTCTATGAGTGGTAATTTAAATTCTAAATTTTATGTCCACACACAGAATCTTTATCTTCTGATCCTGAGGTTTTGCTTCAGATTGATGGTGTTACTGAAGACAAGCTGGAAAAATATGGTGCAGAAGTGATTCCAATATTACAGAAGTACTCAGAGTGGACGTTGCCAGGTTCAGTATCCTCCAAACCCGCTTTCTTTACATCCCAGTGTCAGCCCCCCTCAGAACTGTGCTAATGGTGAGCAGTGCGCCTCACCGAGTTGGAACCAGGTAATCATCCTACACCTGTCACACTAAGTCAAACCCTAGGAATAGTTCCTGAGTGTGGCAGGCACCTCTGAAGAGGGAGGTATTTAGGTCCCCAGGGAAGCCAGTCATTAAACCTGCTAATGGAGCACAGGTGGGAACATCTGCCCACGGGCCTACACATTGTTGTTTTGGTAAGGCAAGTAAGTGGCCAAGGAGTCAGGAACCCTGGGACGCATTCCAGATCTACTATCACCTCGCTATGTGATCCTGGCAGGACACCAGCAACCTCACGGTACTTAGCTGTCCTTATCTAAGGAAGGGGCATGTTATCTAACAAGCTTGTCTAAGATAACTTGTCCGAAGAGCTTAAGTGCTTTGGGAAAATGAACATGTCACTGGAACGCTCTTGTCATTGGAAGAGTCAGACTTTGTGAGGACGGACATAAAAGCAGAGGTTGCCAAAGGCCTCATTAGGTCTGTCCTGTGATGCCTCGTCATGAGCCTTGGCTCTGGTACAGAAATCACTGGATGAAGGAAACTGAGAAAAAGGAGTATTTTGCTGTAGGGATAAAGGGGCACAGAGTGCTGTCCACTTAGACACCAGCATTAAGTTTCATCCCCAGCGGACTCCTGGCTTAGTCAGATTTCTATTGCTGTGGTTCATACCGTGATCAAAAGCAACCTGGGGAGCAGTACGTTTGTTTTGCTTATATATCCTGAGCCATCGTCCATCGAAGCAAGACAAGTCAGGAGCTGAAGCAGGGGCCATGAAGGACCACTGCTTACGGCTCGTTCCCTCTCTTGGCTTGCTCAGCCTGTGCTGCCATTTTCCTCAGGACCACCTCAAGGACAGCATAGCCAAAGGTGGGCTGTGCTCCTCCTCTTTATCGATCAAGAAAATTCAAGTCAGGCAGTGTTGGCACACACCTTTAATCTCAGCACTCTGCAGCCAGAAGCAGATGGATCTCTGAATTAAGGCTGGCCTGGTCTACAGAGCAAGTTCCAGGACAATCAGGGCTACACAGAGAAACCCTGTCTCGAAAAAAACACAAAAGAAAAGAAAATGCCCCCAGCATCACTAACAGCATCTCTGTGGGAGAACTCTCAGTTAAAGTTCCTTCTTTCCGCCAGGCATGTTGGCGCACGCCTGTAATCCCAGCACCTGGGAGGCAGAGGCAGGTGGATTTCTGACTTCGAGGCCAGCCTGGTCTAAAGAGTGAGTTCCAGGACAGCCAGGACTACACAGAGAAACCCTGTCTCGAAAAACCAAAAAAAAAAAAAAAAAAAAAGTTCCTTCTTTCCCAGTGACTTTAGGTTATGTCAAATTGGCAAAAAACTTACTGGCACACCTGCCAAATTGATTGTTTCCCTAACTAGCTGGGTTAGAAAAGTCTTCTCAAGGGAAATGGAAGTAGTGAACAGGGGAAAATGAGTGTGAGTGTGTGTCTCAAGTTCTCCATAGCATTTTCTTTTGGGGGGTGGTAGAGGGGGTATGTTTTGGTTGGGTTTGGTTTGGTTTGGTTTGGTTTTCTGAGACAGGGTTTCTCTGTGTAGCCCTGGATGCCCTAGAACTCACTCTGTAGACCAGGCTGGCCTTGATCTCAGAGATCCCAGAGAGTCCCTGTCTCTGCCTCCAGAATGCTAGGATTCTGGCGTGTACCACCCTACCTCCCAGCTCACAGCATGTTCGTAATCCATTTAACAAAGGGCTAAGAAATACGGCTTTCATAAATTCCTTTATATAGTACTTATTCAATAAAAGGTATCTCCTGAGTATATTTGTCTTGGTAGGAAATTATATGTGGTTCATATGATAACAAATTTGGAAGGGGACTTAGCTGACTTAAGACAAGCCTGCTAAGGGAAGCAGTCAGAGGCAAGGTGGTCATTGTACCTGTGTATTGAGCCCAGGTTTTGCCTATCAGGAGCTTTCCCTTCAACCTCGGTATGATGGTGCACACCTTTAATCCCAGCACTAGGGAGGCAGAGGCCAGCCTGGCCTACAGAGTGAGTTCTAGACTATCCAGAGCTACACAGTGAGATTCTGTCTCAAGGAAAAGCTAAAGTGACATGGAGTGAGTGTGCACCTTGCCTGTAGTTTTGCTGCCTCTCCTCACACCGTCTGCCCCCAGGTTAGGAGAGTGAGGCACAGCAGGTCAGAAGAGCCGTGCCTCGGGCCCTCCTGCCAAACCTGACGGAAGTGGAGTGCGAGCCACTGTGTAACCTTAGGCAGATTTCCACTTTGTGGGCACCTTAAGATACAAATACCGATGGAAATTACGTTCTCCCTTGCAAATGTATGTTTCCACCGAGGCCAGGTTCCCGCTTGATATGCCAAGTGTTCATGACAATTATGCAAAGAAACAGCTTTTCTCTTCCAGTGTAAAACGCAACACTGAATTTTCTCGTGTGTTTATTAAGAGAGTATTGGTCAAAGATAAGGAGAACAGAATTTGTTGCCTTTTTTATATTGGACTTATTTTCTCAACATGTTTAAAATGATAAGTAAGATCGGCTAACACGGCAGCCTTTACTTCAGTTAACAAGGATTAGCTGCACAATGTAAAATAACACAGGCCTCGTGCAGTAGAGTGTGAACTTAACCTGACATCTCCAGTTGAGTTGAAAATTATCATAAAAATTTTAAGTAATGCATTTTGATTCTCTTTCATTAAATACAAATTGCTATTGAACACACTTGAGCTTTTCAAAATAAAAATGTCTAATTCCGCTGAAGTGTTGAATCCATACAGCAGGAGAGCAGCTAGTGTTGGGCTCCAAACCCGGGGTCCCCTGTAAATGTCTGCATTTCCTGTCTCTAGCTGAGGACGTCTCCCCAGGCAGCAGAGGCTCCGGCAGCAGAGGCTCTGAGAGGAGCACCCCAGAGGGGACTGAGGAGGAGGAAGCACCTGTGTCTTCTCACTACTTTGCAAATCAAACTAGAAATGAAAGAAAGAGAAAGAAAATGTCAACCTCCCAAAAGCCCAAGAGGAGAAGAACTAGTTACGGTGGCTTCAGAGCAAAGGGGTATGTGTGCTCTTTATGTCTGCAGCATGGGGGAGGGGAAAGGACGGGGTGCACGTGACTGCTCTAGCAGGCATTCGTTAACAGATGATGGTTAGGCAGCCCCGAAACCAAAATAAAAACACGACCAGATTTTTTAGTAATCTAATTTGTAAAATCTTCTCCAACCTTACCTTGAAATTTTTGTTTCTTTTGAGGTAATTGTTGTTCTTAAGGTATTTTTCCACCAAAAACACACTGAATAAATAACACAGCTGTGTCCTTCTGGCTTTTGAGAATCTACAATTGTTTGCTGCACTCCTGCTACCGCAGGATTCTGTTGGCTTCTCTGCTGCTTTTTTTGTTGTTGTTGTTGTTGTTTGTTTTTTGTTTTTTTCGAGACAGGGTTTCTCTGTATAGTTCCGGCTGTCCTGGAACTCACATTGTAGACCAGGCTGGCCTCGAACTCAGAAATCCGCCTGCCTCTGCCTCCCAAGTGCTGGGATTACAGGCGTGCGCCACCATTGCCCGGCTGCTTTTTTTTTTTTTTTTAAAGATTTATTTATTATATGTAAGTACACTGTAGCTGTCTTCAGACACTCCAGAAAAGGGAGTCAGATCTTGTTATGGATGGTTGTGAGTCACCATGTGGTTGCTGGGATTTGAACTCAGGACCTTCAGAAGAGCAGTCAATGCTCTTAACTACTGAGCCATTTCTCCAGCCCCTTCTCTGCTGCGTTTTGAAACAGGGTCTCCTCTGTCACAGTCTGGCCTTGGACTTGGTTTAAAGCCAAGGCTGACCCTGACTTTATACTCCTCCTGCATCTAACCTCCCACCTTGTGAGATCACACCTGGGCCATCACACCTGGTGTATGCTGAGGTCCAGCCCATGGCTTCTACAAGCTGCCAGAGCACTGCTAGCCCAGCTGTATCCTCCGCCCTCCCTGCCACTTCTGATGCCCCAGAGACTGGGTCTCCTAGTCTTGGCAGGATAGCTGAGAGGAGACCACTTGGGGAAATCCAAAGGCCAGACAAGCCAAGTTTCCTTGGGGCTATGTAAGTGCTTCTCTTCCCTTCCCTTTGCTTGACTTTGGGCTGCAACATGTCTGCACAGGAGAAGCAAAGGTAGAGTGGCCAGGTCTTGGCACCAGGTTTGTTTTCCACCATTGGAGTATGTCCAAGAGTCCTTCCCTCCCCGCCCCTTCTCCCCCTCCCCCCTCCTCCTTTTTCTCCCCCTCCTCCTCCCCCTCCCTCTCCTCCTGTTGAAGGCCCATCACCTCCTGCCCTCAATCCAGAGATGGTAGTCCCAGAGAACTACATATTGTAACAGAACTGCTTAGAACAAGGGAAACAAGGTTGCATGGCTTAGACAAGCTGTTGTTTGCTTTTGCAGTTTTTACCTTTACTCCTTCTGAGTGAGAAAAACAAGATTGAGTGGGAGTCCAGGGGGAGAAAGGCAGACAGTGTCACCAAATTGTCATTTCTTGTTAAATCCATAACCAGACTTCTTACATGTGCTAACCTTCTTCCAGAGTACAGAATTAAAGACATTTGTAAATGGTGGTTTAACTCTGTGGTTCTGAGTGCGCAAGTGTGCATCAGATATCCCTCAGTGAGGACATTTTCTCATTTCCTTCATTTGTCCCTCTCCCTTGGGAAACACTTATTTCCGTAGTTGCTCACAGAGCATGAGATCTTAAAAAGCTTCTGGTCCAACCCCCTTGGGTTTAGGATGGGGAAACTGGCCTGGCCTGTGTGGGAGGGAAAGGCTTGCCTGAGGCCAGCCTCGCTGGGTCTGGTTCAAAGGTGGGATTGGACACTGGCCTGGCCTGACAGCTCAGAGCACTTTCACTGCTGCGAGTCTCCTTGCAAACGTGGGCGATCTGACATCTGGCTTTTACCTATTGGAAGAGAAGAGACCAACACTGTTCGTGCTGCTGACTCCCTTACTTCATCTTCACAGCATCTGTTTGTGAGAAAGGAGCTCTTTGCTGTGTGTTGCCTGTAATCTGATTTTTTTTTTCTCAAGACAGTGTTTCTCTGTATAGCCCTGGCTGTCCTGGAACTCACTCTGTAGACAAGGCTAGCCTTGAACTCAGAAATCCACCTGCCTCTGCTCCCAAGAGCTGGGATTAAAGGCGTGCACCACCACCGCCCGGCTATAATCTGATTTAATAAGGAATAAAACTCAAATTTAAACCAGGCATAAAGGTTTACTCTAGCACTCGGAGGTAGGAGGCAGGAAGATCAGAGTACAGGGTTATCTGTGGCTACACGTTGAGTTCAGTACAGTCATGCGTGCCTTAGTCTCAGCAGTTGAGAGGCAGGCACACAGATCTCTGAGTTTGAGGCCAGCCAGGGTTATACAGAGAAATCCTGTCTCAACAAAAGTAAGCAAATACATAAATAATACACTCGAGCTCTCGCACACACACAAATACATACATATAAACATACATACATACATAGTCCAAAGTCTGTGCCATATGAGAACCTATCTCAGAAAACAAAACCAACATCCTAGTGCCCGACAGCCAGCTCCTCTTTCCATGCAGGTGTAGTGAGTCTGTGTAAGAAGGGATTCTCTTCTGCCTGCCAGCTTGTAACTCTTCACCGTCAGCCCCTTCTTAGCATCTGCTCTGGTCCTCTGGGTTTCGCAGCCCACCCTGGGGGGGGGGGTTCCATCCCCCGGGCTGCTCACCTGTGCAGTGGGAGAATACTTGGGGCTCCTTGCCAGAGCCTCCCCCCACCCCCAGACCACTGGGGCTCACATCTCCAGAAAGCACACAATGAGCCAGGTGTGTTCTGGGCTTTCTGAGTGGGAGGAAAATGGATGAGCCGTTGGAACGTTGGAACGGAGGCTGCTGTTGGCAGATGCGTTCTGTAAATCAACATAAACAGCAGGCTTTTGCTCCGGGCTTCATTTCTCAGCAGGAAACGAGCAGAGGGAAACTTGAGGCTGCTTCTCCGCCAGATCTGCAATGAAATTGCCTTCCCTCCAGCGAGAGGTTTAAAATGTTGAAAAACTCTTTACCTAATCCCAGCAGCATGCCCTAGGATGCCACTAACTGCCCTGGATTATACAACTGATGGTGCACCTCAGTGGGTTTGCAGAGCTCTGAAAGGACTGCCACTGTCACTGTAAACCAGCTGACAAGGTGGTTCACTTTTTGTTTTATTAAGGGTAAGAAAATTGCTATGCTCAGGTCAGCAAAGAAGTGATATGCACGACTCAGCTCGGGCTCTGGCAGGGCCCTCTCCCTCTTTGCATGAGGCAGTAAGCAGAAAGGACAAGTTGGCAGTTCTTTGGGTATTGGGGCAGGGGAGTTGCAGGCTATGTGGCCCTGACACATGCCAGACCACTACATGAGGCAGCTTGGTCTTCCCTAAGGCGCCACGTGTGCAGCCTTCCTAGGACTCATGTGGCTCGGATGAGGCCACCCAGAGGTTCTGTCCCATCTCCCACTCTCCACAAAGCCGCCCTGCTCAGATCTGGGTCAGTGCAGTAATTCTAGGGTATCCGATGGCCAGAGATTTGGGGTCTTAGAGATGTCTTCACTTCCTCTTTGTTAGAATAGACCCAGAGGATTCCTAGGCTGTGGAAGGTGTGGCTAGAGAGGGAGCGTCTGTGGGGTGGTCACAGGCCACAGAATTGAGATACTTTAGAAAGAAATCCAGGACAGGCTTGTGTAGTGGGGTAGGGAAACTTACCCTCTTGTGGGGTTTCCAGACCAAGGAAAATCATGTTTGTCCTCCTGGCAAGTTAGCAGACAAGACTAGTAACTTTGTCTCATTTAGCGTTTTAATTTTCTTCTCTTTGCCACATTTTAGGGGATCTACGACATGCAGAAAAACATCTTCTAAAAGCAAATTCAATGGTGTAACTGGATCCAACTCGGTCTCATGTGCTGCTCAAGTATCATCAGCAGCCAGTAGAAAATTGGGGATTATGGCTCCTCCAAAGCCTGTGAATAGAACGTTCCTCAGGCCTTCGTATGCCTTCTCCTAACAGTTCTGCTCTGCGCACAGATCTTGTTTGTCGGCATCTGACCATCTGTGAATGGAAAGCTGTTAGTCTTGTCACAGCATTTGAAGTTTTCACTTCTATCTATTAATATTTAAATGTATCTCATGTGATAGTTCTTATTTTTAAATAAACATTTTCTTTGCTGCTACTGCAAATGTAGTAGCCCTTGTTTCTCAGAGCATCTGTAACATTGTAACAATGGCAGAATCATCCCCAGAGAACTCCTGAGTGTGACATGACCCACTGAAGCCAAAGGAAAGGCAGCATGGGACATTGTGAACCTGTAGAACTGGTGGAGACAGCTGGAGAAAAACTAACAGACAAATGACAGAGAACAGGAAATATTTTACATAGTAATTCCTATAATATACAAAGAGTGCCCATAAAGAAAAAATCAGCATGGAAAAGAGGCTGTGAACAGCCTAATCTCCACAAAAGAAATTCCAGTGGCCCACAAATATATGAAAAAAATACCCTATCTCCCTAATTAAAAGTACAGATTAAACATGAGGTGCTATTCCTCTGCCTGTCATATTGTCAACACTAGGGCTGGGTGTAGTATCACAGCTAATAGTCCCAGTGGCTCCAGAGGCCAAGCCAAAAAGATCACCTGAGCCCAGGAGTTCGGGGCCAATCTAGGCAATGGAGACACATTCTCTCTAAAGGAAAACTGGAAGGAAGGAAAAAGAAAGACAACAGCAGCAAAGAAAAAAAAGATTGCTCATGAGAATGTATTAAATATTGATATACTTCCTGATTTGCTCTTTGTGTCATGCCCAGACCCTTGGCCTCACTCAGGAGAAGGAAGCTAGAAGCCTGCAGGCCACTGTCCCAAGACCTCAGAACTGAGGTGGGCATGAGATGGCCGTGCACCCATGCTGAGGGACTGCCTTCGGTGGCGTAGCCAAGAGACTAGCCCAGTCAATGAGTTAGCTGAGAGCTGGTTGTTGAATAAGCCTTCCGGAGCTGCCAAGCCCTGACTCCAGTCGGGGTGAAAAGAAGAAAGGATGGACCAAGTAGCCAAGGTCACCGAGGACTGGGGGTCTGGCGAGGCCCGCCGTCCTCTGCGGCAGCCCCTCGGAAAGGGAGCATGCTGCCACCGTTGATCAAAAGCAGATCTGCTCCAGGCCAGCCCTACAGCTTCACTGGGCTCTGGAGAAGCATTGTTTGGAACCTGATATAGAAAGTGCAGCTGCCTCCTTCCTCCGCCTGGCCTCCAGTCTGAGCAGGTACCCTGGGAAATGCACCAGTGCTTGTGGGCAACCCCGGGGGAGGCAAGCAAAGGCACGTGGCTGAAGCTGTCCTGGCTGGGCTCTAATGAGAAGCTTATACAACCACCGCCTGAGGGAAGGTGAGACACAACCACAGCTGAGGCCACACGAGACCCTCTCTCCGAGATAAAAGAGTAAGGCAAGACACCAGGAAAGGGCTAACAGAAACGCTTGTGTTTTATAAAAGAGAGAGAGAGAGAGAGAGAGAGAGAGAGAGAGAGAGAGGGAGAGGTGGGGGAGCCAGAGATACGTTCTTTAGAGTGAGGCATGGTGAGGTGGATGGGGCTGCCTCTACAGGCCTGTGCTGAGAGACGGCCCTTCCCCCTGAGGGACCTGCCATAAAACCATACAACAGATAGAATATGGAATAGAGTTTTTTTTAGGGCATGGGAGGCAGTTGAGGGGGTAGAGACAGAAAGGCCCTGAAGAAATGCTGACAGACCTTCCCTAGGAACAGTGATGTGGAGGCTTGACTCCTCAGCTTCGGCCAGCATCCGTGGAACCTCCCTGGCTAATGCACACACCCCTGAGGTCCTTGTCACCCACCCACCCCACCCCCATCACTTCCAGGGACAAATGATCTTCCATGACCTCACAGAGAAAACATGAAGAGTCAAGTCTATGCCAAGGCCATCTTGTGCATCCACCCATCCTCCACCAGCCCTGGGAAGCAGTGCATCATAGAATCCTTTTCCTTTTTTATGCAGGAAGCAGGATTCAGAACAGTTTACGTAGCTTGCCCAAGCACACACACCGAGGAAGTAGTAATGAGCAGGGTGACACGGGGCTCTGCCCTGGAGTTGCAGTTTGTCTCTGGTTTTCCTGGTAGAGTTAACACAGCCCTCTTTCATTCTCAGGCGTGTTCCAGTTAGGACAGCAATTATGTACGATCCAGGTCTACATGCTCACAAATCTGTTCTTTCCCTAAGCAACCAACCTCCTCTCCCAGCCCCATTTTTCCAAAGCCTCAGGGGCCACCTGCCCTGACCTGTTCTGCCCGCTTGCAGCAGGCTCCAGGGACAGCCAGCCCGCACAGCTCAGCTACAGCTTCTCCACAGGAGGGAATGGAGGCCCGGGGCCCTACTCTTACTGAGAAACTGCTCTACCTCCACCTCTCACCACAGCCTAGAAGACTCCCTCCATCTTTAGAAAGTTCCAGAAGCCCAGCCGAACCCTCTCCACAACTAGGTAGGAACAGCCATAGACCTGGAAGTCTGCCCCCCACCCCCAAGTCTGGGTAAGGCCTCTAGGACATAGAGTCTAGGCTGAGGGACTGTGTGCTGAACATATTCCCTCACAGAACTCTGACAGCCTCTTAGTCAACTCCCACAGCCCCTGGGTGGCCTCCCTGGTGGGGACCAAAGAGTCTCAGAGTAGGCAACTTGTGCCCAGCTCTGCAGGGTTCTGTGATCTGTGTGCTTAGCTCCTGAGTACTCTGAGGCAAGGGCTCAGAGCTGTGCAGGACAGCACAGAAGCTCCAAGGTCCAGACCGTGCAAGATTGGGCTTCCAAACACTGTTTACCACCCACATCCAGCCACGGGAGGAGGGAACAAGATACACAGTGGTTGGGTTAGCCTTTGGACCTGCTCTGCTGATGGCTAAAAACAAGGAACAAGATAAGCCAGAACTTAAACTCCCAGAGCCCCATAAAGTAGACTGTTCTCTCAACCCTCATGTAGGGCCTGGGGCTAGATCTCTATATCCAGCCAAGTGTGCACAATGGAATTTGGTTTGAGAACTGGCAGGAGGGGACAGGCATAATACTATGTATGGCACCTACACCAAATCTGTTCACAGTATAGAGTTTACCCCCTCCCTCCTCCTGTAAACGATCTGTCTGCCCCTGTGGATTCTATTCAGGGCCAGCCATACTCATACTAAGGGCAGCCTGGCCCGGCCCTGTCTCAGTCCCTGCTGAGAACTGTGTGACCCTTTGCCTAGGCAGGGCTCCACCTCCTGCAGTGAAGATTCTCTCATAGGAGAAACCCTAGGCAGTGACCCTTGGGACATGTGAGGCTTGAATTGAAGTCTGACTTGGGGAGAGATGGCTGGAGAGATGACTCAGTGGTTAAGAGCACTGGCTAGAGCCGGCCATGGTGGCGCACGCCTGCAATCCCAGCACTTGGGAGGCAGAGGCAGGCAGATTTCTGAGTTCGAGGCCAGCCTGGTCTACAGAGTGAGTTCCAGGACAGCCAGGGCTACACAGAGAAACCCTGTCTTGGGGGGGGGGAAAAAAAAGCACTGGCTGCTCTTCCAGAGGTCCTGAGTTCAATTCCCAGCAACCACATGGTGGCTCACAACCATCTGTAATGGGATCTATTGCCCTCTTCTGGAGTGTCTGAAACAGCGACAGTGTATTCATATAATTAAAAAAAAAATACAGAAATATTAAAAGTCTGACTTGGAGCTTCTGGCTGTTAACAGCCTCTGACATCCTAACCTGGAAGGAAGGACAACAGTGACAAGACTGATAGCCGAGGCCAGCTAACGCTCAGCATCCTCGGGTCTCTTCCATAAGAGGAACCTTGAGCTCCGTCTCCTCTTGACTAGCAAACAGTATCTCCACATAAAACATAAAACAGACTGAAACAGACCCCTTCCCCCCACCCCCTGCAAAAAAAGGAAAGAAAATAGATCTTGCTACTGCCTTTACTGCTTTGCAGGCATTTACCTCAGCTTGTAGATCTAGGTTCTACCCAGTGTCCTGTTGCCTGAAAATGGGTAGATAAGTGAGTGGTGCTTGCTTGATAGGCAGGTGGATGTAAGGAGCAGAGGGCAGGATCGTGGGTGGATGGATGGTGCTGGTACTGAGTGAATGGGGAGAGTCAGTAAGGGACAGGTGGATGGATGGGTGGATGTGTGGATGGATGGGCAGATGGATGGATGGATGGATGGGCGGATGGATGGGTGGATGGATGGATAGATGGGCGGATGGATGGGCAGATGGATGGGTGGGTGGGTGGATGGATGGGTGGGTGGGTGGATGGGTGGGTGGGTGGATGGGCAGATGGATGGGCGGATGATGGATGGATGGGCAGATGGATGGATGGATGAATGGATGGGTAGATGGATGGGCGGATGGATGGATGGGTGGGTGGATTGACGGATGGGTAGGTGGATGGATGGGTGGGCGGGTGGATGGGTGGGTGGGTGGATGGGTGGGTGGATGGATGAGTGGGTGGGTGGATGGGTGGGTGGGCAGATGGGTCGGGCAAAGAGGTGGCCATGGGAATGCATGAGGGGTATGAGGAGGACAGCTGTGGTGGCGTTTGCCTAGCCTTCCCTTACAGGAGAATAAGATAGGAGGATGGGGTCAGGGACTCAGATCTATGGACCATGGCATCTCGTAGCCCATGGAGGTGATAAGCCAAGCCACTGTGGCCTGGTCCCACCCTGCCTTCCAAGACAAGTGCAACATTTCTTCCGGTTGGCCTCAGGATTCCTACAGTTCCCCTATGTGTGTTTGTGTCTTACTTGATGTTGTATAGTCACAGCTCCTTCACGGACCTGAAGCCCGCCCTGCGCACAGTCGCAGCACCTGCTTTCAGCCCCCTCTGTGTCCTGTGCACCTGTGGTTTACTTCCGTGTGGGGGAGGGGCTTCACCAGTGGGGCGGCTCACACCTGTAATCCCAGCACTTGAGAAGCTGAGACAGGAGATTTGCCTGTGAGCTCAAAGCCAGTCTGGAGTTGCTGTGTGTTGTGAGTACCAAGACAAAGTGAAACCTTGTCTGGAAACAAACAGCAAGCGCTTTCTACTCCATGACAACTGCCACCTGCGTCTTCAGGGTTGAAATGCCTGTCCAGGGGCACAGAGTAATGACCATACAAGTGGAGCCTCCTCGCCACTGGTGATTTTATACACACATTCTCCTCAGGGGAGACGGAGCTCTGAGCCCTTCCGACTCTCAAGTGCAGCTGGGGTGGGGGGAAGAGGAGGAACCCTTGAGAGTCTTACCTATCTTAAGCTGGCCTCGAACTTGCCAAAGTAGCCAGAGACAGCCAGCTCCTACCCTCCTGCCTCCACCTCTCCAGCAGGAGCCTCACAGACACCACTACCGTGCCTTTGCTGGTGGTGCTGCGGGTCTAGAACTTATGCACGCCAGGCACATACTAACAACTGAGCTACAGCCCAGCCTGGTTTTTTTGTTGTGTTGTGTTGTGTTGTGTTGTGTTGTGTTGTGTTGTGTTGTTTGAGGCAGCATCTCACTCTGCAGCCCTTTCTAGCCCTGAACTTACCGCGTAGACCAGGCTGGCTGTGAACTGGTAGACATCCTCCCTTAACCTCCCGAGTGGTGGGATTACAGGCATGAAACGCCATACGTGATGTGCAGCACAAAGTGCATCTTTTCTTTTGTTTTCTCTTAATGGTGCTTTGTATGAAACAGGGGGCCTTACACGTGTTAAGCTGGTGCTTTGTTGCTGAGCTCTTTCTCCCCCAGACCCCCACAAAGGACGTCTTAAAGAGATTGGTGACAAGGAACAGATCTGCCACTCCCAGCATGCACTTTGCTGAGTGTACTGGAAGCAAAGGAAACTTCTTGAAAGCAGTGGAAGCAAGTGTGAGCTGACATTCCCCAGGCCTTGCCAGCCCGTGGGGTCAACTAAGGGCAATCGTCAACCAGATCCGCCCGCCCGCCCACCCGGAGCAGAGCTGTCTCCCCACTGGGCTAGGCGAATGCTGCTCATGATAAGGTCTGCTGAGGACTCTTCGGGACGGACTGTAGGCACCGACGACGGGAAACAGGAGCAGTCTACAAAACACGGGCTTGTAATGTTTGCTTAGGCTTCTCTGCTTAGAGCCCAGCAGGATCCTGCCACCCTGTCTAGGAACAGACAGCTCCTGAAGCAAGACGGCCCAGGCTCTCCTGCCTGTTCTTTACATGGAGATGACTGTTACGTGGGTTTGGGTTTCTTAGGATGGAAGGCCAAGTTTACCATTTACTGTGTGAACTTGGGTACATTGCTTAACTTATCTGTGCCCAGAGATCTCAGCAGCATACCCTATAACAGATTGTTCTGAGCCTGCCGAGATAATGTGGGCAAATTTCTGGGGTTGGGACCGTAGCTGTCAAAGGGGCTAGTGTCTCCAGCAGGTGAAGTAACTGAAGGCGGTCTGGCTAGCTCGCTTGCAGGGACACACCCACCTGTCTGAAGCCAGCAGGCTGCTCCTTCCTCAATGGCTAGGCCCTCCCCACAGCAGGACACACATTAGGAGTGAAGCCCTGGGCCATGGTGTGTTGGAACATGTGTGACTCAAGCTGCCCCAGAGTCTGGTGTGGAGATAAGCCTCGGAAAGGAGGAGCTGCCTCATCAAAGCCTGGCAAGGCACATATGCAGTGTGGCACCGGGCAGCGGGCCAGAGGAGGAAGAGGCACCATACAGTCCTTCCTCAGACATTCACAGCGAGGAGTAGGGGGCCAGCCAGAGTCCGGCGCCTTCTTATCTGCTCCCTGAGCATGCTGCCTCTCTTGCCTCAGCCTCCTCTCTTGATGGAATTCCAAGGGAGGCGACGGCTGCCTGGCCTGCCTCCGTTATGGCTGGCTGCACTGGGGAACCCAGAAGCCCAGGCCTGTGTGTACTGCCTTCCTCCCCTGGGTTTGTGGGTCTTCTGGGACCTCAGAACACAGTCACAGCACACACACCCCTCCCACCCCAGCCTGCATGTCCAGATGCGCTCGCTACCAGTGCTTCCTGGAGCAGGACAGCACTGCACAGGCTGGAGCTGAGCTGGGGCTGACCGGCTCCACATACACTGATGGATGCTGTCAGCAACATGCTCTGGACAGGTGATGCCAAGGCGGGGATCCTGGAAGGTGGAAATGGGGTACACAGAGAAGAGGGAGAAGTTAGCAAAGACCAGAAATGGTACAGAAAGTAATGGCTTTCCAGCTTCGGGATTGCAGGAAATAAAGTCTGGAGTCCAAAGACTGCACAGATAGCAGACACTCACAGAAAGCAAGAGTTGGCAAGGCAACTTTTATGTTTACAGAATGGTACAATGAGGCACATTCTTCAAGTGGCACGTGCCATAGGGTTTGGTCACAGCGTAAGGGCACTGGGTCTTTTCCCCACTGGCTGGGGTCTGGTCTTATGGTCTTTGAGGCTGTCTTAATTTTTTAAAAATGGATAGATAGATAGATAGATAGATAGATAGATAGACAGACAGACAAATGGTAAGGGGTGGGATCCTGCGGCAAGGCCTTTGCTTTGACAAAAAGTTTGAGGAGGTGGAGATGTTACAAGCATTACAAAGGTGACATTCCTGTAGGGGCTTTTTTGGTTTGTTTGTTGTTGTTGTTGTTGCTTTGGTTTTGTTTGATGAGGAGGGGTGTTTTGAGGACAGGGTCTCACTACTTGACTAGCTGGGAACTCTGGGATCAAAGACGTGAGCCACCACACCTGGCCTCCTGTGAGCCTTTGTTTGTTTTTGATTGAAAAGACTGGCGAAGCCGGGCGTGGTGGTGCATGCCTGTAATCCCAGCACTTGGGAGGCAGAGGCAGGCGGATTTCTGAGTTCGAGGCCAGCCTAGTCTACAGAGTGAGTTCCAGGACAGCCAGAGCTACACAGAAAAACCCTGTCTCGAAAAACAAAAAAAAAAAAAAAAAAAAAAAAAAAGACAAGACTGGCGAGATTCCCTTCCTGTCTCCTAAACTTCAGTATGAAGTTGGCCATCCTGTGGGGCGGGTCCACTTCAAGCCCCACCCTCTGTGGGGAGGGCTCACCTCGAGCCCCGCCCCCTCTGGCCTTTGTCCAGGATCCTTTCTCACCTTCCTTCTCCTGTCCCACAGCTGGGCCCAAAGATGCAGTGATGTTTCTCCTGCCTCTTGTAGCTGAGGCCTCCAAGCGGCTTGGGGGTGTGGAATGAGTGAGAAGTAGTCAGAACTGACAGGGCTTCTGCTTGTCACCAGGAAGACAGCATCAGGTCACCTCTAGGTAGGACAGAATGAGGACAGAGCCAAGAGCTATAGAATCCTGGACACCGTGGCCCAACTGCTCTGGCCAGCTGCCATCCAGTCACGGCCCAGTAGCTTCTGGCCCGGGTAGATATGGGATCCTCCCAGAACCAACCAGTTATCGTCAGGTTCTGTCCAGACTGCCTGCCTCCTCTATGCTGCTCACACTCCTGGGCCAAGGGCTGCACCAAGCCCTAGCTGGAGCCCTGCTGGAGCCCTGCTGGAGCCGCTGGGATAGAGCAGGGGCCAGGCGGGGGCCGTCACTCACCTCCCAGGACAGCTAGTGTTGGCTGCATTCCCCTTCATTTGACCATCTTCCCTAGGTGACATTTACAACAAAAGTCCCCAGAAGAAGACCATGACCAGCTGGGCGGTGGTGGCGCACACCTTTAATCCCAGCACTTGAGAGGCAAAGGCAGGAGGATTTCTGAGTTCGAGGCCAGCCTGGTCTATGGAGTGAGTTCCACAACAGCCAGGGCTACACAGAGAAACCCTGTCTTGAAAAACCAAAAATAAATAAATAAATAAGACCATGACTATTTCCTTCTGAGGCCCAGAAATGGGTAGGGCCTCCTGGTGGCACAGACAAAGACTTTTCTGCCCTCTGAGGTCGACCACCCAGGTTCTAGGCTATAGATCTGGAATCTACATTTTTCACTCTTTAACCCTGCTTGTGTGAGACTGACTCTGTGACCAGAGACAGTCACTTCTTATCTCAGAGCCTCAGAGGCCTCTTCAATAGAATGGGGGGTTGATCCAATCTGCCCACCCGCCGGGGCATTCCCAGGCTGTTGCAGGCTGGAGGCCGTAAGGGCTTACAGAAGCAGCCCAGTGAGCAGTTGCATGCCTTTATTGACTAGAAGGCAAATACCCTGGATATGAGTCACCAGCCCTCAGTCCCAGGCCTGACTGCCCGCCTACATCACCTGCATGAGGCCACCATCCAGCCCAGACTCTCATAACCAGGGTAAACTCCTGGGGCGTTGAGGCTGGAGAAGCAGACTGAAGGGGAGCCCAGACTCCTGCCCATACTTGACAAAATGAGTAACAAGTCACAGGGAGAATGAACCCATAAACCCCCAGAAGACAGCCTCCTTGAAACGCCCAGGGCCTGTTTCCAAGGACACAAGACAACACCGGTTGAGAGTGGACACTGTCCTGGCTGGGCAGGATCAGCCTGGGGAGCAGGGCGTTGAGGGGATATCAGGAAGGCAGCCTGTGGCCCCAGCCAGGGCTGCCTCAGTCCAGGGTCCAGGCCAGCTCTGCTAGCAGGTTAGAGCAGAGTCTCGCTGTATAGCTCAGGCTAGGCTTAAACTGCTAAGCCCCTGCCTCGGCTTCCTGATGCCGGGACCACAGCCATGAGCTACTACGCCTGGTTTTCACAGCCATGCTGAGAGCCAGATGGGTGGGTGGGCTGGCTCCCGTGTCAGAATAAGCAGTGTCTGGAGGGGTTGGCTGACAGTAAGACGGGAACTTGCATGAGAGCTTCACGGCAAGCGGCGGCCGAGAGGAAATCACATGAGTGACTGATGAAGGGACCACAAGCCGCTTCCTGAAAACTGGTCCCTCAGGCCACAGCAAAGTGACTATGGTTGGGTGACAAGGGACACCGACACAAGCAAAGAAAGTTTGCAGAGGTGTGGGAACCACCCAGGACCCGGCAGCGTGGTTACCTGGCTAAGGCTGCCCCAGGACATGCACGCGTGCGGAAGGCAGAGAGCAGGGGCAGAAACTTGAAACCAGAGCACAACAGCAGTGAGTGCAGAGAAAAGCAGCAGCTCGCCACCAGAATGAGGATCTCAAGGAGCCTAGCCCTCAGAGCAGGGTCACACGTTCATGAAGACTCACCCACACGCAAGTCCCAAAACACAGCGCTTTGGTGGGGCATGTGCTAAGCATGTGCCCGGCCTGGGCGTGGCTTACCTGATACACACTTACATAATCTAACCTGGCCTCAAATTCCTGGCAATCCTCCTGTCTCAGCATCCCTCCCAAGTGCTGTGCCACCACACCTGGGTCACTAGACTTGTGTGAGCATGTGTTTGTGTGAGCGTGTGTTTGTGTATATGAGTGGAACTCATGGGTCATGGTGCTCATGTGTTTGTCCTGGCTTCCTACCTTGTCTGAGACATAGTCTCAAGCTAGCTGGTGAGAGTTTCCAGGGGTCCTCCTTTCTCGGTCCCACTGGGATTACGACCCACCAAGTCCAGTTTGATGTGAGTTTCACACATTGCAGGAAACACTTCACTCTCTGAACCATCTTCTCAGGCTCTGAACTTTTTAAGAATAAAGAAGGAGGCTAGGCATGGAAGCACACGCCTTTAGCCATATTATTAGGGAGGCAGAGGCAAGTGGATCTCTTAAGTTTGAGGCTAGCCAGTGCTGTATAGTAAGACTACGTCTCGAAGAAGAAGAAGAAGAAGAAGAAGAAGAAGAGGAGGAGGAGGAGGAGGAGGAGGAGGAGGAGGAGGAGGAGAAGAAGAAGAAGAAGAAGAAGAAGAAGAAGAAGAAGAAGAAGAAGAAGAAGAAGAAGAAAAAGAAGGAAATATAAAAGGAAGATTGCACCTAGAACAAGCAATCCCCAGGAAAGGGAGAGGAGATCAGATCACTGTGTGAGCTCAAGGCCAGGGTTCTGACTTGCTTCCTGTTGCTGTGACAAATGCCACCACCAAAAGCATCCTAGAGGAGGAAGGCTTTGCTCCAGTTCACACTCAGGTAACAGGTCATCACTAGGGAAGTCAGGGCTGGTATCTGGAGCAGAGGCACGAGCAGGAGTTTACCAGCTCGCTCTGGCTCCTGTCCAACCGGCTCTTATACAGCCCAGACTCACCTGCCTAGAGATGGCCCACCCAACTCCTCCTATATCAGTTAGCAATAAAATAATTTTTTAAATGTCCCATAGACATGCCCGTTAGGGTCGGCGTTAGGGCCATTCTGATTTAGGAAATTCCTCAATTGAGCTTCTTTGTCCCAGGTGACTGTAATTTGTGTCAAGTCAACAAAAATAAACAGCACAGTCAGCCTTGATCATACACATGAATTCAGAGCTCGCCTGAACTACATTAGATTTTTTTTTAAAACAGGCAAACCGAAGGGAGCTAGGGATGTAGCTCAGCTGGTAGAGGGCTGCTTGGCATGTACAGAACTCCAGGTGTGGCCCCAGGACCACGTGAAACCCGGTGTGGTGGTACACAACTGAAATCCCAGCTCTTGGGGAAGTGGAGGCTGGAGGGTCGGGGCACTGTGGGCCACAGTAAATTTGAGGCAAAACAGTGGACTTGGGACACATAAGGAATAAATAAAGAAGATACTTGTTTCCGGGCGGTGGTGGCACACGCCTGTAATCCCAGCACTCTGGGAGGCAGAGGCAGGCGGATTTCTGAGTTCGAGGCCAGCCTGGTCTACAGAGTGAGTTCCAGGACAGCCAGGGCTATACAGAGAAACCCTGTCTCAAAAAAAAAAAAAAAAACAAAAAAAGAAAAAAAAAAAGAAAGAAAGAAAGAAAAGAAGATAATTGTTAGGTAAAGAGCAATGCAAGCATGAGGGCGGGACTTTGGATGGCCACACCCACACCACGGCCAAGCAGTGGACAAGCCAGCCTGTTATCCCAGGGCCTGGGAGGGGAATCCCGGAGCTAGCTGGCTACCCAGACTGTGGAACAGGCAAGCTCTGGTTTCAAGGGAGAGAGCCTGCCTCCACTTATAAACTGGAGAGGGAAGACACCAGACATCCACCTCCAGCCTCCACACATGTGCTCCTGCTCCCACTGTGTTCACCCACATACATGTGGACATGCGCGCGCGTGCGCGCGCACACACACACACACACACACACACACACACACACGAAGACCTCAACCCTTCCCAGTGCTTTCAGTGCTAGAGGGCAAGAAAGCCAAATCTTCAAAGTTGTGTAGAAAAGAGGAAGCCAAGAAAACTACGCCCAGTAAAGTTGTTCAGATTTATAGAGAACGTGGAAAGGTCAGAGAAAATAGCACCCACGAGCCCTTTTTAGAAGTAAGACAAGCAGCTAGGCGATGAAATCCAGCTAGCTGTTTAAAAGGGTACTTTTTTTTTTAGCAGTAAAATCCTGACTCTCACACAAATATAAAATGAACACATGTCAAAATTTTTACTTAACTTGTTAAGTAATTAAGGAATGAATAATATATGACAGCTGGTTGGGAAGAAAATTGGAACGCAGATCTGTAGGCAAGAAAGAATGCTGGCTGGACTTACATCTCTATGCAGGGTTGACCAATACCCTCAGGCAGCACATGGTCGCATTCCAGAGGACACCGTTCATCCCTGCCTCCCTCCCTCCCTCCCTCCGCAACAAGCTGCGCTGCTCTGCCACCAGAGTTCCACAGCTCTGATTTGATGATGACACTCGAAGCCCAAAGTATGAAGTAACCGAGAGCAGAGTGTAAGTCGCTGACGGAGGACTTATCTGACTTGTGTGAGGCTCTGCGCTCCATCTCTAGCACAGAAGAAAGAAAATTTTAAAAAAATGAAACCTTGGGAGTAGGGGTGTAAGGGAGGAAAGATATGGGAGAGGGGTGGGAGAGGGGTGAGAGAGGGGTGAGAGAGGGATGAGAGAGGGGTGAGAGAGGGGTGGGAGAGGTGTGGGAGAGGGGTGACAGAGGGGTGGGAGAGGGGTGACAGAGGGGTGGGAGAGGGGTGACAGAGGGATGGGAGAGGGATGGGAGAGGGGTGACAGAGGGGTGGGAGAGGGGTGACAGAGGGATGGGAGAGGGGTGACAGAGGGGTGGGCATCCTTTTCAGCCCAAGAGCTGATCCTGTTCTGGGTGAAGCATTGACTCTTCTTTCTCTGTGCTGGTTAGGTTTTCTTGGTCAACTTGACCCAAGTCAGAGTCCTCTGGGAAGACAGGACCTCCACCGACGGACTGCCTCCACCAACGGACTGCCTCCACCGACGGACTGCCTCCACCGACAGACTGCCTCCACCGACGGACTGCCTCCACCGACGGACTGCCTCCACCAACGGACTGCCTCCACCAACGGACTGCCTCCACCAATGGACTGCCTCCACCAACGGACTGCCTCCACTGACAGACCGCCTCCACCGACGGACTGCCTCCACCAGATTGGCCTGTGGGCAACAGTGTGGGGCATTTTCTTGATTAGCGATTGACATGGGAGGGCCCAGCCCGCTGTAGGTGGCGCCACCCCTGGGAAAGTTGGGCCTGGGTGGTATAGAAAAGTGGCCGAGGGAACCAAGTGGGGCAGGCCGATGAGCAGCTCTCCTCCGCGGCTTCGGGTTTCCTTCCTGCCCCCAGGTTCCTGACGTGAGCTCCAGCCCAGCCTCCCAGCGACAGATTCTAACCTCCGAGGGGTTATAACCTGCTCTAGTTGCTCTTGGCAGGTGTTTTATCACAGCAACAGACAGTAAACATTCTCCAAGACAGGATTTTGTGCAACTGAGGCTAGCCTTAAACTCAAAATCCTCCTGCTTCAGCCTCCCGAGAGCTGGGACTGTAGCACACAGCATCAAATCTGGCTTCCAATGTTTTTTGGGTATTCATGTGTGCATATGCATGTATGTGCATGTATGTGTATGCAGGTCATGTGTGTGTGTGTGTGTGTGTGTGTGTGTGTGTGTGAACCAGCGGTTGACATCGGGATGTCTTCCTCAATTGCGTCCCACCTTTTGTCTACTTATTACTGTGCATGTGCCAGTGCTGGGAAGGACAGGCGTGGCGCAGCGGGGGAGTGGGGTCACAGCATGACTGTATGACGCTAGTTCTCTCCTGTTGGCTTGGCCCTGGGGATGGAACCAGGTCAGCAGGCTCGCACAGCTGAGCTGCGCCACTGGCCCACCACCTTTGAAATTACTCTTTTTTAAGATTTATTTTTATTTCTATTTTAAGTATGCGTGTGACTGTGTGAGTGTATGCATGGGAGAGTGAGTGCCCATGCATAGAGTGGGCCTACGGTTAGTGATCCCCTGGAACAGCAATTCCAGGCAGTTGTGAGCCTCCCTGAGGTGAAAACTGAGCTCCAGTGCTTTGCAGGAACAGGAAGTGCTCTTAACCACTGGGCCATCTCTCCAGCCGTTTAATGGTGGTGGTGGTGGTGGTGGTGGTGGTGGTGGTGGTGGTGGTGTGTGTGTGTGTGTAATATTTGTTTGTTTGTTTTTGGATACACAATCTCACTATGTGGCCCTGACTGACCTGGACCTCACTCTGTAGAGCAGACTGGCCTGCCACACACAGCTCCGTCTGCCTGTCTCCCCAGAGCTGGGTTTAAAGGTGTGTGCCACCATATCAGTTCTTATTTTATTTTTTAAAGTATGTATTTGTATGTACGTGGGTGTGTCCTTATGAGGGCAAATGCCCAAGGAGATCAAAAGAGGGGTTCAGCTTTCCTAGAGCTGAGGTTCTGGGCAGCCATGAGCAAGCCCTAACAGAGGTGCTGGGAACTGAGGGCGAATGCCCTGGAGGGGCAGTAAGTGCTGTAACCATTGAGTCATCTCTCCAGCCTCCTTATCTGAGACAGGGTCTGTGAACCTGGGGTGCTCTGCTTCATCTAGACCGCTAGCCAGTCAGCCTCAGCATCCACCCGCTTCCACCAAGCAGTTCTACCGGCTTTTAGGTAGGTTCTAGGAATCCAAACTCAGATCTCCATCTTATGTGGCAAGGACTTTACCCCTCCCCCCCCCACCGCCCCCCGGGTCATTTCCTTAACCTCAGGCTTGCAATTCTTAATAAGTTCAGTAGAAACTCTATACCTTAGAGAAATTATTAATGAAACAATGTATCTTATAAAAAATTGATCCAATATTCAGTAATTTGGTTTGGGTTTGGTTGGTGGTGGGTTTTTTGTTTGTTTGTTTGTTTTGTTGTTTTTGAACTCAAATAAAACTCAATCTTTTTTTTTTTTTTTTTGTTTTTGTTTTTTTTGGTTTTTTTGTTTTGGTTTGAGACAGGGTTTCTCTGTGTGGTCCTGGCTGTCCTGGAACTCACTCTGTAGACCAGGCTGGCCTTGAACTCAGAAATCCGCCTACCTCTGCTTCCCAAGTGCTGGGATTACAGGCATGCGCCACCACTGCCCGGCTAAAACTCAGTCTTCTTAAACCAAGTAGGGTGGTTTCTTATAATCCCAGCATGCAGGAGGCTGAGGCAGGAGGATTGCTGCAAGTTCACAGTCAACTCTGGTTACAGAGTCAAGCCCTATCTCAAAACCATAACCAAAGTAGAAGGGAAGAGAGAGAGAGAGAGAGAGAGAGAGAGAGAGAGAGAGAGAGAGAGAGAGAGAGAGAGAGAATCGCCCCTTCTTTTCTTAGTGCTGGAGCCTGAAGCCTGGGTGTCCACATGCGATCGACCGATCGCTGGGCTACAGTCTACAGCCCAGCCCCTACTCTAGGATTATTCAGATCTAGCATTTGTTTCCTTTCCTGACCCAAACTTCTCTGTAAATGTGATGTTCAAACTGCTTGTGATGGTGTACATCTGCAAGCCCAGTGCTTGGGAGGCTGAGGCAGGAGGATTACCATGATTTTGGGATCAGCCTGGCCTTGAAATAGTGAGACCTTGTCTTGAAAAGATAGAGGCTGGGCTGGACGAGAGAGAGAGAGAGAGAGAGAGAGAGAGAGAGAGAGAGAGAGAGAGAGAGAGATGTCCCGCGGCTCTGCCCAGGGCACCGGCTGGAGTGCGCGGCGTCTACTTTGTTCTAGGAAGTTCTAGATGCTGGGAGCAAAACAAAGCCCTGCCCGCGGCTGGCATTCATTCATTCATTCATTCATTCATTCACAGTTCTTAGTATTGTTTTGTTCTGTGGGTGTACCTAGGCTTGTGCCGTGTGCAGCAGTGTATGTGTGGAGCTCAGAGGTCAGCTGTCACAGTCGATTCTCCTGAGCCATAGAGACGGCTCAGCAGTTAAGAGCACTCGTGGTCCTTGCAGAGGTCCAGGCTCAGTGACCATCACCCACACAATGGTTCGCAACTGTCTGTCAATCCAGTCTCAGGAGAGCCAATGTCCTCTTCTGACCGCTGGCACTAGGCTCACGCATGACCTACATGCGGGTAAAATGCCCATACACACAGCACAAAATAAATACAGACATAAAGAACTTCTAAAGAAGTCCTTAAAAGTCTTTCCACCATGTCGGTCCTGGAGATCTAACGCAGGTCCTCGGATGGGGAGACAAGGCTGAGCCACCCTGCCAGCCTCTGTGAGACAGGGTCTCTAGCCCTGGCTGGCCTCTGTGAGACAGGCTCTCTCTAGCCCAGGCTGGCCTCTGTGAGACAGGCTCTCTCTAGCCCAGGCTGGCCTCTGTGAGATAGGCTCTCTCTAGCCCAGGCTGGCCTCTGTGAGACAGGCTCTCTCTAGCCCAGGCTGGCCTCTGTGAGACAGGCTCTCTCTAGCCCAGGCTGGCCTCTGTGAGACAGGCTCTCTCTAGGTCAGGCTGGCCTCTGTGAGACAGGCTCTCTAGCCCAGGCTGGCCTCTGTGAGACAGGCTCTCTAGGTCAGGCTGGCCTCTGTGAGACAGGCTCTCTCTAGCCCAGGCTGGCCTCTGTGAGACAGGGTCTCTAGGTCAGGCTGGCCTCTGAGACAGGCTCTCTCTAGCCCAGGCTGGCCTCTGAGACAGGCTCTCTCTAGCCCAGGCTGGCCTCTGTGAGACAGGCTCTCTAGCCCAGGCTGGCCTCTGTGAGACAGGCTCTCTCTAGCCCAGGCTGGCCTCTGAGACAGGCTCTCTCTAGCCCAGGCTGGCCTCTGAGACAGGCTCTCTCTAGCCCTGGCTGGCCTCTGTGAGACAGGCTCTCTCTAGCCCTGGCTGGCCTCTGTGAGACAGGCTCTCTCTAGCCCAGGCTGGCCTCTGAGACAGGCTCTCTCTAGCCCTGGCTGGCCTCTGTGAGACAGGCTCTCTCTAGCCCAGGCTGGCCTCTGTGAGACAGGCTCTCTCTAGCCCAGGCTGGCCTCTGTGAGACAGGCTCTCTAGGCCAGGCTGCTCTCACACTGAGTAAACCGCCAAAGCTGGCCCTGGACTCAGAATGCTCCTGCCTCATCTCCAAAGCGCCAGGATTACAGGTGTCTGCCACATCTGGTTTAGGAACCGCTGGGGACTGGGCCCTAGGTTTCATCCTTACCAGGTCTACACTCTGCCAGCTGAGCCGAAGCCCCGCCCAGCCCTTGCTGATTCGGTTTTTAAGGTAGAGTCTTACTATTTACTCTGGATGGCCTGGAACTCATGGCAATCCTTCTGCCTCACCCTCAAGAATGTTGGTACTCACGGGAATATACTACTACACCCAACTGAAGGTGAGAAGGCTGCTATCCTGTTCTTTGTTATTTTTCTGAATATTTATTACACACACACACACACACACACACACACACCCTAAGATGATTGATTCCTATGAATACCCAGACCTGAGAGTCACTCCATTTTAAGCTGTGTGAGTCATTGACAGTTTAATGTAAATAAGCTTTTCAGGAAGACAGTGTGAGAACCCAGAGCCTCTGAAGGTCACAGCTAAAGATAAGATGTCCATTGTGACTCAGGCCCTGGGACTCAAGTCTGCTGACTTTCCAGTTAAAGCAAGATGAGGCTGGGATATGGCTCAGTGGTGGTATTTACCTATAATGCATACACACACATGCACACACACACTATAATGCATATGTGTGCACACGCGTGCACTCACACACACACATGCACGCACATGCACACGCGTGCGCGCACACACTGGCTGGGGTATCTGAGGACTAGGAATTGCTCAGAAAGGCAAGTTGGTTCCCAGGCATTCCGCCCTCTCAGAAGGAGGAGCCAGTGGCATTCTGGCCAGAAGTGTGTGCCCTAGTGGTGGGTCCAAAGCCCAGGGAGGAGTCTTCCAGCTAGCACCCAGGCAAGCTGCAGAAGGTGCAGGACACCCTGGCACCTGAGGCCCTCCAGCCCCACCCCCCCTCCATCATTCGTGGAGAGACAGGGCTTCCTAGGGAAGAAGCACAGGGCACTGGCTCACCAGAGGACACCATGGAGGATTCCTGACACAGCTGGGCCTGGGAACCACTGCCAGCAGGACTGCCCTTCTCCACCTCACCTCTTGCAACTCAGACCCCATGCCCTGTGGAGAGGTGTCACCCCAAACACCCTCCACCCTCTTCCCCAACGCTGCCTGAGCCCTACCTTTGGAGCACCCCAGAGAGCTTCCTCATAAAAGAACCCCAAGGTGAGCCCCAGCACAAGCAGCTTTCTGAGCGAACTGAGCTCACCCCCTCCCTAGCAAGGCAGGTGAAAGTCAGGACACTGGGGAGGGCGGGGGCTGTCACCTCCGCTCCTCAGTCTGGAAAGAGCAGCACTTCCCTGTAGTGTACTGTCTGCTGTGCTGTGAGGGCGGCTCAGCAATGACACAGAGAGATGACATTCATCTCTGCGACCCAGCGGACCATGGACCCCCACCCCGCCTAGCAGTTCCCACCCAGCAGACCATGGACCCCCACCCCACCTAGCAGTCCCCACCCAGCGGATCACGGACCCCCACCCCACCTAGCAGTCCCCACCCAGCGGATCATGGACCCCCACCCCACCTAGCAGTCCCCACCCAGCATATCATGGGCCCC
>OZ030005.1:69834552-70119552 GCA_964023405.1 Apodemus agrarius | reverse complement strand
TCCTCCTGCCTCCGCTTCCTGAGTGTTGTACTGACAAGAATGCACAACCACGCCTGGCTTAGTCATTTTTCTTCTGTCCCATTTCCTCATTTGCTTCTTCCCAGTCCCTCTGCTATTTTGACACAGGCAATGACACTCTGTTCTGGATAATGGAAGCCGCCCCTCCTTGATTTCAGATACAAGGTTGCAATGTCTCTTCCCCGGCTTCCCTGTCTTCTGGGTGAGCTTTCCCTAACCTGTGCACAAGGTAAACTCACTGAACACAGGAGATCATGGGGTGTGGTGACTCAGGCCAGTAATCTCCGCACTTGGAGAGCAGAGGCAAACAGATCAGCCTCAGCCACAGAGCGAGCTCAGGTCCAGCTTGGGTCATACACTCAGACTGGCTGAGAGAAGAAAAGGAAGCCATGTGCCTGGTGCTAACTGTATCACTGCCACCCGTGGGCCCGGAAATGTCATTTGCTGAGTTCCTGCTTCTGTTGGCGTTGTTGCACATGACCAATGACCACCCTTGGCAACTGGAGGAGAAGGCCATGGGAGAAGAAGGAGGAGGAGAAGGAGGAGGAAGAGGAGGAGGAGGAAGAGGAGGGGAGGACGAGGAGGAAGAAGAAACTATTCAGAGGGAGAAGTCACTGACCCAGGCCTTAGAGCTGGCAAGTAATCCCGCAATCAGACCTAGGGCAAGGCCCCAAGAAACTGCATCGGCCGGGCGGCGGTGGCACACGCCTTTAATCCCAGCACTTGGGAGGCAGAGGCAGGCAGATTTCTGAGTTCGAGGCCAGCCTGGTCTACAGAGTGAGTTCCAGGATAGCCAGGGCTATACAGGGAAACCCTGTCTCAAAAAACAAAGAAACAAACAAAAAAGAAAGAAAGAAAGAAAGAAAGAAAGAAAGAAAGAAAGAAAGAAAGAAAGAAATTGCATCAGGCTGACGCGGCAGTAGGCATTTAATAAAGACTTCCTTTTTTCCTTTCTCGAGACAGGGTCTTGAAGTAGACATTTAAGGGTCCTTTGGAACGTCTGTTGGATGGTGTTTTGCTGGACAGGCCGAGGCGTGGCGAGTGGAGGACACTGGTGCTGGGGGTATGAAGAGGACTCCGTGGTGATGGAGAGGGAGCTCGGCTGGCGGGTACAGCCAGCTGTGCAACGCTTGTCGGTTTCGAATCTTTGCTGATCTTTGCTTCCCTGAGAGAGTACAGATGAGAACTTCTGGTGTTTCTGTCAGTCACTCCTGCTGACTTGAGCCAAGGCTGAGGCCTGGTTGTCTCTGCTAGGTCTTGTCGTTGCTGTTCTAAACAGGTGAACTTCCCCCCCACACACACACACACTGTATCCGTCCTTCCCCACTACCTCTGGTGGGTGGTGGGTTATAAGGAAGGTTAAAGTGTTTAAGAACCATCATTAAAAATAGGATTTGAGGCTGCGTGGTGGTGGCACATGTCTTTAATCCCAGCACTCTGGGAGGCAGAGGCAGGTCCCATTTCTGAGTTCGAGGCCAGCCTGGTCTATGGAGTGAGTTCCAGGACATCCAGGGCTACACAGAGAAACCCTGTCTTGAAAAAACAAAACAAAACAAAACAAAAAAGGATTTGAAAACATTAAGGTTACAGAGTTTTACTGTGTAGCCCTAGCTGGCTACCCTCAAACTCAGAGATACACCTGCTTTTGCCTTTCAAGGGCTGGGATTAAAGGTGTGTGATACCAATATCATGAAAAGCTGTTCTGGGGTTATATCACCACTGAAACAAGGTTTCTTTGTGTAGCCCTGGTTGTCTTAGACCTCACTCTGTAGACCAGGCTGGCCTTAAACTCACAGAGATTTGCCCGCCTCTGCCTTCTGAGTGCTTGGATTAAAAGTGTGTGCCACAAACGCACTTCCTTCAGACGCAAGCTACCAGCAGATCGCTTCTCGGCCTCGCCAGGAAACTACTAAAGTTCCTCTAGGATCAAATAGAATTTGATAAGAACATAACGGATGGAGAGGAGAAAACCTATGGTGACTGTGAAGGCCCTGATGCTTTGTATGTGAAATTAATATCTTCTGATGGTCATGAATTTATTGTAAAAAGAGAACATGCGTTAACATCAGGAACAATAAAGGCCATGTTGAGTGGTCCAGGTCAGTTTGCTGAGAATGCAACCAACGAGGTCAGTGTTAGAGAGATCCCCTCACATGTGCTATCAGAAGTGTGCATGTACTTTACCTACAAGGTCCGCCATACTAAGAGCTCCGCTGAAATTCCTGAATTCCCAATTGCCCCTGAAATTGCACTGGAACTGCTGATGGCCACAAACTTCCTAGATTGTTAAATAAAATAAATTATAATAAACTGTTAATTTTTTTCAGTATTTAATACCTGTAGTTCAGTTAGTAATTTTTTTCACGTAGCATGTAGCCTGTGTGAAATTGAACTCTAAAGTTAATTGCTGAGCAGATTCCTTCTGTCATTTGCACAGTAAGTTGAAATTTGTTTGCTACATCAACAAGGACGTTTCACAAGCCAAAAACTAAATAAATAATGCCAGTTTAAAAAAAAAAAAGTGTGTAGCCAGGCGGTGGTAGCACACGCCTTTAATCCCAGCACTTGGGAGGCAGAGGCAGGCGGATTTCTGAGTTCGAAGCCAGCCTGGTCTACAGAGTGAGTTCCAGGACAGCCAGGGCTATACAGAGAAACCCTGTCTCGGGGGAAAAAAAAAAGGTGTGTGCCACTACAGCTGGCTTGATATTTCACTCCTTATTTTCTGGTATATGGTATAAGTGCATGAATATGCATTTATGTCTGTGCAGCACATGAATGCATACCCAAAGTGGCCAGAAGGGGGCGCTAGACCACCTGGAAGTTACAGAAGGTCCGTTAATTGCTGCCTGGGAGCTAGGAACCAAGACCTAGCTCCGGAAGAGCAGCCAGTTCCCTTAACCGCCAAACTATCTCTCCAGGCTCTTTGCTGGACATCGTTAAATGGCATCGCCCACCCTGTCATCTTCCATGGCTTTCCTGTCTCAGCAGATCACCTTACCATCCCCTCATGTAGCTCCAAATCAAGGAGTCATCTTTGTTTCTGAGTTTGGCTTGTTTTACCCCACGTCCGAGCCTCCACGAGTCCTGTCCAGACCACCTACAGCCACACCCACCCACCGTTTGCATTCAGGACTGCTTTGCTCAACTGGACCCTGCAGCAGTCACCAAGTAGACACCTGGCCCTTTGGTCTTGGCCTCCGAGGGCCACAGCATGCCTCCCACCATGCCTCCTCTTAGTGCTTCCAGGGAGGTGGGTGTGGTGGCACAGTCTCGGAATCTTAGCACTCCCCCTAGCAAAGTGGCTCAGCAGACAAAGGTCCCTGTCACTAAGCCTGACAACCTGAGTTCAATCCTCAGAACACACAAAGTGGGAAGAGAGAGCTTCCTGGAGGGTTCACACAAGCACCATGACACCTGCATGAAGGCTCATGACAGTTAACTAATAATTAATAAAAAATAGAATGGGGCTGGAAAGATGGCTCAGCGGTTAGGAGCACTGACTGCTCTTCCAAAGGTCCTGAATTCAAATCCCAGCAACCACATGGTGGCTCACAACCACCTGTAATGGGATTTGACGCACTCTTCTGGTGTGGCTGAAGACAGCTACAGTGCACACACATATAATAAGTAAATCTTTAAAAAAAAAAAAACCAATCTTTGAGACACAAAGGCCAAAGGGTCAAAATTCAAGGCCATGCCGAGCTACATGAAACCCTGCCTCAAAGAACAACCCAACAGGGTTGGATGGGCGACTCAGGGGTCCAGAGCACTGTCGCTGTTGCCGAGGACTGGGATTTGGTTCCCAGCCCCGTGGGTTAGCTCGGGAACACCGTAACTCCAGCCGCAGGTGACCCTGTGCTCTCCGACTTCCTAGAGCAACAGGCACACATGCACGGTGCACATCCATACATACAGGTAAAGCGCTCCCACGCCCCACACACAAATCCTTTAGAATTTAATCTTTAAAGCAAAGCCGGTGAGATGGCTCAGGGCTGGAGTGGGGTGGTGAAAGCACTGCCACTCAAGCTGGCGATCTCCACTCAATCCCTAGATCCCGTGTAAAGGCAGGAGAAAAGCAGCTCAGGATGACCTCTGACCTCAGTATGTGCACTGTGCCCCGCCCCCACAATGCACACACACAATCATATAGAAATAACATCTTTCTTTTTTAATTTTTTTTTTTTAGGAATTTTTTTCAAGACAGGGTTTCTCTGTGTAGCCAGACAGTCTTGGAACTCACTCTGTAGACAGGCTGGCGTTGAACTCAGAGATCTGCCTGCCTCAGTCTTCTGAGAACTGGGACTAAAGGCGTGTGCCACCACAGCCCAGTTTGTAAATAGCATTTAACAATAAATGAATGCAAGATAAAAGGATAATAGCTGAAGATTTTAGGAAACTTTTAGGAAACAATGGCCAAGCGACAACAAAAGCATTTTAATCCCTGATAGGAGCCTGGGGAGGCTTCCGCTCCCCTTCCCCTCTCCTCCCCCCCACGGGAGCAATCCAGCTCCTGAGACGGGCAGGTGCCACGTAATCTTTTAAAGAAGTTAAGACAGAAAGCTCTGGCAACAGGCTATGAAGAGAAGCCATGGGGGAAGGGCACGGCCAGGGGACCAGCCAACTGGAGGCTTCGCCATGTGCAGAGGCAACTCCAACCAGAGTAGAAGGAGAAGACAAGCTCCTAATGGGCAGAAGCCGCTCCATCTGGGAGAGCAAAATTAGCTCCCTGCCAGCGCCAGGTGGGTTGGGGCTCACAGATGAATAATGAAAGTTTAACTCGGAGAGGGAAATATAGGAGAATATTTTTATGATCTCCCGGCAAGAAATAATGTTTTTAAAGCAAACTTGAAACTTGGGGCCCCGCACAAGGAAAGGCCAGCACTTTCCGAGACAGCGCGCAGCTAGATAAGATTTTGTAAAGTAAATGCAGCTGAGCACTCACCACACCCCGTGACCAGCACCTCCCTCGCCCCCTTTGATGACAGAAGATTGCCTTAGGCTTGTAGATGGAATTCTGCTGGAAGGCTTATTATGGACAAGGTTCTGGGTTCAATCCCAAGCACCCCCCCACACACACACCCTCCGGAAAAAAAAGAAGAGAAATCCCAGCACTTGGGAGGTAGATGCTGGAGGATCGAGAGATCAAGGTCATCCTCAGCTATGTTTGGGAGTTCAAGGCTAGCCTGGGGGAACTGGAGACTGTTAAAAAACAAACAAACTAAGAAGCCAGGTGTGGTACCACATGCCTTTAATCCCAGCACTGACAGGCAATGACAGGCGGGTCTGAGGTTTGAGGTCAGCCTGGTCTACAGAGTAAGTTCCAGGACAGTTAGTGCGTCACAGAGAAGCCCTGTCTCGAAAAGCCTAAAATCAAACAGAAAACAAAACCAGTTTAGATGCTGAGTTCAGCTGGCAGAGTCTTTGCATGGCATACCAGAAACAGGAAGAGTGAAGTGGACTTCTGAAATCCTAGCATTGGGAGGTAGAGGCAGGAGAATCAGAAGTCCAGGGTCATCCTCTACTATTGAGTTAAAGGCCAGCCTGGGCTACTTGAGAGCTTATCTAGAAAAACAAAAGCAGCCGGGCAGTGGCGGTGCGCATTTGGGAGGCAGAGACAGGCGGATTCCTGAGTTCGAGGCCAGCCTGGTCTACAGAGTGAGTTCCAGGACAGCCAAGGCTACAGAGGGAAACCCTGTCTCGAAAAAACAAAACAAAACAAAACAAAACAAAACAAAACAAAACAAAACAAAACAAACAAAAAAAAACGAAAAAAAAAAAAAGAAGAAGAAAGAAAAACAAAAGCAAAAACTAAGACACAAAGAAAAGTACCTGGGGCTGGAGACAGTGATCACCCCGGGTTCACAGTATCCACACAAGCATCTGTAACTCCAGTTTCAGGGGACACTGCATCCTCTTCTGGCCTCTGAAAACACTAGGTGTGCATAGGGCCTACAGACATACATGTAGAGAAAACACCCGTACATACAGATAAAATAATTCAATGTTTTTTGCTTTTTTTTTTTTTTTTTTTTTGGTTTTTCGAGACAGGGTTTCTCTGTATAGCTCCGGCTGTCCTGGAACTCACTCTGTAGACCAGGCTGGCCTCGAACTCAGAAATCCCTGCCTCTGCCTCCCAAGTGCTGGGATTAAAGGCGTGCACCACCACCGCCCGGCTTGTTTTTGCTTTTTTGAGACAGGGTTTCTCTGTGTAGCCCTGGCTGTCCTGGAACTCACTCTGTAGACCAGGCTGGCCTCAAACTCAGAAATCTGCCTGCCTCTGCCTCCCAAGTGCTGGGATTAAAGGCATGCGCCACCACTGCCCAGCCTGTTTTTTTGTTTTTTAAAGGAACACAGTCACTTAACTGTTAGCTTGGCATGGTGGTACATACCTGTAAGAGCCAGCCTAGGCTACATAGTAAGTTCTAGGCCACTCTGGGCTAAGTAAATAGACCTTGTCTCAAACAAATAACAGAATCAGCAACACAATTATTTAATTCTTTTACATCAACAGAAAATGACTCAGATAAGGTTAAAAAGAGAGGCCACAATGAAAAAAAAAATTGCAACACATGTAGTAAGCAGGAGATTCATCCTCATCAAAGGGTGGGGTATTTACCTTCAGGAGACAGGCAAAGAGGCAGCTCAGATACAGGGCACGGGCTCAGCCTGCTCTAGGCCTGACTATCAGCCTGCTGCCATAAAACCTGAAACAAACAACATGAGAAGTCAAATCCAATTCTCAGCAAGACTGCCAAGCCGGGTTCAGACTCCGCTGTGGAGGTGGGAGCTAAATCAGGGCCTTGGGGCAAGAGAGCTCTTCTCACCGAGGGGCTAGCCCTGGAGAAGTGAGACTCAGCTGAAACCTTGAGCACTTGCAACAGTTTGGGCAGGAAGAAAAGGAAAACTTTTATCTCCCTTATTTTTTATTTTTTTATTTTATGTGTATGAGTGAGTGTTCTGCCTTCCCATGTGTGTCTGTGCACCACACGTGCTGTGCCTGAGGGGGTGGTGAGTCTCCAGGTGGGTACTGGGAATCGAACCCAGGTCTTTTGCAACAGCACGTGCTCTTAACCCCTGAGCCAACTCTCTAACCTGTCTCCCTTATTTTTTAAATTTTTCTTTTCCTGTGTTTTTTTTTCCTATGTGTGTGTGTGTGTTTTGAAGGTGGTAGTAGTCATCGTCGTCTGTGTACGTGTACGTGTGTGTGTGTGTGTGTGTGTGTGTGTGTGTGTGTGCGCGCGCGCGCCCCTGTGTATGGGGTATGAATGTGAACCACAGTATGGGTTGTGTAGATCAGACCTCCTCTGCTTCTGCTGTAATGTGATAACTAACATTCACACTAGGTAGGACTCTACCACCGAGCTACAACCTGGTCATCCCTTTTTTCCTTTTGAGACAGGGGTTGGGGGGGCATTAAGATGACCGACCTGTCTGGCCTTAAATTCGCTCTAGCTCCCGCACTTTCCTGCCTCAGCCTCTCAGGTGTCCGGGATTGCAGGCCTGAGCCACCCACTTAGGCCCAGTGCCCTCCTCTCCCCTCTGTCCTCACTTCCTAAGGAGTCTCCTCACCAAGGCGGGACTGGGGCTGAGCCTCCCTCCATGCTAACCTCCCCGCCTCTGGTTTCTCTAGCGTATAAGGCCTCTGAGGCCAGTGCTGTAATCATAGTCCTTTCTTGGCCAACAGCCCAGTGGTTTCTGACCTGAAGCAGACACTCTCTCTCTCCCAGCTTCCTATTCAAGACTCAAACCCTGACTTCAAGGTTCTTGGGGTAGTCCTTAGAGGAAAGCCATGGAGAGCCAGAGCTGGAGCCCCTCAAGGGTTTCACAAACACGGCTGGCTGCTAGTGCAGGCGGAGACCATCAGAGATCACGGAGCGGCAGCTCTGTGGGCCCTGCCTCGTGGCTTCCTCACCACAACAAAGAGGGCTCTGAGAACAAGTGTGGGGGAAGGGTGGAGACTTGACTCTGGAGGCCAAACGGCATGGCTTCCACCAGACTTCATTCTACAAGACGCCCCTGGGCCAGCTCCACTGCAGGGACCTGGGGAAACAGGCTCCACCTCAGGAGGACGCAGAGATGGGGACTAGTGTGTGGGACAGGATACACTTCTGTGGCCATACACTGGACTGTATCAGTATTTCAAGGGATGTCTGCTATGGCAGGATCCTAGACTTTCTGGGGGTGAGCTCTGCCTCCGCCCCCCATCTTCCCCGGACACAGATCCTTGTTGATTTCTGAGGCCATGCTCTGGAGCTCTGGCTGGCCTGGAGTTTGAACTCTTGACCCTTCTTCAGCATCGGCCTCCCAAGTGCTTGCATTAGAGGCACCCCACATACCCTCAAGAAGTCTTTTAAAGCCAGGCAGTGGTAGTGCACGGCTTTAATCCCAGCACTCGGGAGGCAGAGGCAGGTGGATTTCTGAGTTCGAAGCTAGCCTGGTCTATAGAGTGAGTTCCAGGACAGCCAGGGCTACATAGGGAAACCCTGTCTCAAGGAAAAATAAATAAAGAAGTCTTAGATTTCTCAGACTGGAGGAGGTGTCTTTATATGCTAAACCGAGACTGGAGCAGCCTCACCCAAAGAACTGCCTCAGCCCAAACGTCAAGGGCCTCTCCCAGGCTCTGCAAGCGAAGACCTCGGTGAGGGAAGCTGCTCGCCTCCGGCCAGGCACCCACAGAGCTGTCTCACCGAGCTCCCCCAGGACCATATGAAGCAGGACAGTCCCTTACAGCAGGGCATCTGCGGCCACAGCCTGCTGGCCACAGTCTGAGAGGCCACAAATGACAGGGAACCACACTGGTGGGGACACGGGTGTCTCTGCTGTGCTGTGTCCTCACCTTGCCCTCCACAGCTCCCAGTTCTCAGGGAGGCTCAGAGACACCCCCCCCAAGCTCCTCCTCCTCCAAAGGACCCTGCTTCAGCAGTGGAACAGATGAGAGAACGAGGGGAAAACGTCACCCTTGTGTCACCATCCCTCCATCTGGCCCAGTTCCTCAGGGAGTGGGCCCCCACCCCACCCCCACCCCCACCCCCATGGGCCAGAGTTTCATCAGGTCAACTGCCTTTGATATCAGGTGACAGAGGTCTGGGTCAACCTCTCAGGCAACCGACGGAAAGTTTCCCAGGACTGAGGAACAAGGAAGCTGACTAGACTCTGAGCCGCGGAGCAGCCCCACCCTAGGCTGATGGCTATCCAGATAGGCGAAGGAGGCCTGCTGGGTTCACGGCTGCAGTCCCAACCTGAGGCGGCCTGTCACCTGGCCTGAGACTGAGTTAGCAGGAGGTGTAGAGCCCTCGCCCTGCATGTCCAAGGCTCTGGGTTCATGTTGGAGGGATGGGAGACATCTATCCATCTTCCTGGTGGAGTATGGATATATGGATAGTGTTTATTGTGCTATTTGGATTTGTGTGTGTGTGTGTGTGTGTGTGTGTGTGTGTGTGTGTGTGAGCGCGTGCGCGTGTGTGCGTGCGTGCGTGCGTGCGTGTGTGCATGTGTGTGCGTGTGTGTGACTAAGTAGCCCTGCTGGAACTTGACATTAAACCAGGCTGGCCTGTAGTTCTGATTTTTTTTTTAAATGCAAATCATGGTTACTAAGAGAAAGGTTGACAAGAAAATAAATCCAGCGTCACAGCCCTTCACCAAGCAGCCTGCTGCAGCGCCAGGTTCCTGTTTGTTTCACAGCGCTGGAACTAGAACCCAGCACCCTGCAAATGCTGGATGAGGGCTCCCTCTCCGAGGGAGAGAACAGACAGCAGATGCGGGGCGGCCGCTGGCCAGGCCTGACAAGGAGTACAGGCCAGATGCAGACACCCCAGAGGCTGAGCTGGGAGGAACAAGCTCATGGCCAGCCTGGAAAACTTAGACCCTGTTTCAGAACAAAAATAACAAAATCATCATAAACAAGGACAGCATCTTTGTTTCCCCGACCCAGGCCCTCCTTTTCCTCTCTGGAGATATGAGAGGGCTGAGGATACGGCCTGGGTATGGGTGGGAAGCAGAATTGGCAGACACGGTCTTCTCCTGATTCTAACCAGGAAAATTACGAGGTTACCCATCCTGGCCCCAGAAAATACAAAGAATCCTCTCAGGGAAAGACAGGAAAAGGTGGGGCCTATTGAGCACACACGTGCGCGCGCGTACACACACACACACACACACACACACACACACACAGACACACACAGACACACACACACACGCATACACACACACACACACACACACACACACACACACACACACACACACCACGGGAGGCCACAGGGCACTTGAGGCCTAGTCAGGAGTGCTTGGGTACAACACCCTCTGCCATTTCCCACAGAGACAAATTTTCTCACGCTCCAAGTTTGGCCAATGTATTCTGTCTCCGGTGCCTATTCCACAGGTGTGAGGTAGCGAGTCCCAAAGGAAGTGGGGGGTCACAGACTGGCCTCTTACAGCTGGAAAGTCCCCCAGTCGAGTCATCTTGCCAACTGTCTTCTGTGAGCACCTGCTGTGTGCCAGGCACCATGCCAAACGTTTTATAGAATTAGTTCACCCTGTTCTTGTGACATTGCTGCAGGGGGGGTACCATTATCTCCATTTAACAGATGAAGAAACTGAGGCTTCACAAAATTATTCCTGGGTCAGCTTCCTCAGCAATGGGTCAGGAACCTGGGGCAGGGCAGGGCAGACTGGTGTAGAACCGGGACCACCCTAAGACAAGCTTGTTCCGCTGTATAGGTTCTGCCATCTGTGGGTGCCTGCGCAGCTAATCCGAGAGACAGGAAATATCTTTCTTGGCACTGGGGAGTCAGCTGGGGACACAAACCCTGAGGACTTGAGGAGTCAGCTGCCCGTCTGCGCCCCGGGCCTCCCAGCGCTGCCCAACTGACTCACAGAACTCAAAGTTCAAACTTTATAAGGTCATTCAAGCACCCTGGGACCTCACACTCTGCTTGTTGACATGTGGGGCTGGCGTGGCATCTGCAGGCTGACATGTGACACGGGGGCACTTTTTCTTGGCTCCATCATCCAGACACAAGACCTCAGGCCGGGCGGGGGGCCACAGCTCCCAGCCTACAAAACCAACAGGGTCTTGGTGTGTATTGCAGGCCAGCCTGGAACGTACTTTGTATCCGGGACTGGTCTGGATTCCCCGCAACAGTCTTCCTCAGCCTCCCAAGCACTGGGGTCCTGGGCGAGTGTAACCACAGCCAGGGCTCATGGGTAAATCCTGATAGAGCCACTGCGGATGTCTGGAACGCCGTGGACAAAGGGGTCTGTCCCCCTCTTGATGGATTGCCAAGGTCTGCCACAGGCTAGGATGAAGAAGTGACGACTGTGTGCTGTGAATTTGCTTAGTTAGGATGCTTGAATGGGCCGCTTCGGGGAACCCTCTGGAAGTTCCCCTAACGCGCCTTAGAGGTGAGGTGGCCCGCTAACCTATTTCTGTGAAGACGAGTCCTGGGGAAGAAAATGCTGTGCTGTGGGGATTTCATGTTGGTTTAGGCTTCCCATAGCCACTTCCTGACCCAGATAAGGGCTAGGACCCACGCCTCATGTTATCCGTGAAGTCACAATCGTTGTCTTGAGGTCTCCATTTTGAGGACTTGTGTGTGTGTGTGTGTGTGTGTGTGTGTGTGTGTGTGTGTACAGCAGTCTGGGGTCATTTCTCTTCCTAGCAGTGTCTTGTTACTCATTCCATCAACCTCCGCCCACTGCCGGAGATGATATGCAGGTTCAGACCTGGTTTATTTGACTGCCACTGGGGAGCACACAGCTCTCCCTGGAGCATATGCTGGTTTTGGTTTTCTTGTTTGTTTGGAGGTTCTGAGGACTGGACCTGAAGCCTTTCTTCTGCTAGATATGCTCTCCATCCCTGAGCACACCCTGTCCCCAAGACAGGGTTTCTCTGTGTAGCCCTGGCTGTCCTGGAACTAACTCTGTAGACCAGGCTAGTCTCACACTCACAGAGATCCACCTGCCTCTGCCTCTCAAGTGCTGGGATTAAAGGTGTGCACCACCATCTCCTGCCCGCACCATGAGTGCATTTTAAAAGCAGAAAACCAGGCACTGGGAGATGGCTCAGGCTTTAAAGTGTCTGCAAGGTCTGAGTTCAGAACTCAGCACCAGGAAATAAAGGTAGCCAGGAACAGGCAGATCCCTGGGGCACAGAGCAGGAGCCTCAGGTTCTACCGAGTGATCTTGTCTTCATAAAACAAGCTATGAGCCTGGCGGTGGTGGCACATGCCTGTAATCCCAGCACTCTGGGAGGCAGAGGCAGGCGGATATCTGAGTTCGAGGACAACCTGGTCTACAGAGTAAGTTCCAGGACAGCCAGGGCTACACAGAGAAACCCTGTCTCTGGGGGGGTGGTGGTGGCGGGGGGCACAGCAACAAACCAAAAAAAAAAAAAAAAAAAACCAAATAAATCAATAAATCAATAAATCAAACAAGCAATGGTAGTAGGTCAGGTTTGCATCTGGCCTCCACTCGAACCCAGTGTGTATGCACACCACACACACACACACACACACACACACACACAAAGCAGAACACTAGTTAGGCATGGTAGCTCACCTGTAATTCTAGACTACCTCGAGTTTGAGACCAGCCAGGACCATGGGGAGAGTAAAACAGTTACACACAACACCCTGTCTCAAACAAACTTTCAGAAACCTAAATGGCTCTAATGGAGGGCTTTTAGGATGTGTAGCAGGTGAAGGGGGACCCATTTGAGGTCCCCTGTGTCCATGGGGACTGCTGGCCGCTCCTCGAATACATGTAGGTTGGTGCACATGAAGGCTGACAGCACCCCACCCGCGTCTTTGTTTGCTTAGCCTAAGCAGGCCTCTGCTGTTTCCTCGTGAGACAGTCTTGTTTGGCTCTGATGGGTGGTTCCACTCCACCCTGTTCCCCAAGCCTTCTGGGTCGTAGGGCCTCCTGCCCAGGCCAGAGGACCAAAGGGAAAGTCTCATGTTGGAAGAGTCATTCGTGCTCTCAAAATTCCAGAGAGTAACTCAGGAAAGGGATTGGGGGAGACGGTCTGCACACTCCCAGAAGTTTCCTGAGCAGGGAAATGTAGTTCCTAATCCTGCCTCCATCACCTGTGTCTTTCCATAATCCCTCCCACCCAAGCCGCTCAGCTTCCAGTGTCTCCACAGACAGGGAGCTCGTCTGAAGGCCCCGAAGACTAAGCGACTTTCAGTTTGTGTTTGGTTTTTTGGTTTGTCTGGTTTGAGACAGTCTTCCTGGCTGACCTGAAACTCCTTGTGTAGACTGGACTACCCTCTAACTCAGAGTTCTGCTCGACTCTGCTTCCCACATGGTGGCAGAGAAGAAGGCTGGCACCAGAGGTTTCCTTGGCCTTGTGTTGTTTTGAGAAAGACTTATAGGCCAGGCGGCCTGGAGCTTTCTGTGCAGCTGAGGGTGATCCTGACTGCCGATCTGCCTGCCTGTCCCTCCTGAGTGCTGGGATTACAGGCATGTGCCACCATGCCTACCTTCCAGGCATTTTCTATTTGTGTTTCTATGTAGAAACAAGTTTTTGTTGTTGGTTTGGTTTGGTTTTTTTGCTGTGAAATTACTTATTCAGCAAATATCGACGCACCATCCACTAGGTGACCAGCCCATTCACAGACCCAGATAAAGCACAGACCCCTCGGCCTGCGTAGACCTGATATCCTAGGGTGGGGAGAAAGGCAATAAGCAAACAATCGGGCGCAGTAGCCCTGCGGTGGAGATGCTATAGAAAAGGAGGAGAAGGGAGCCTGGCGCTGTGCTTGTGTTTTAGCATACAATAGTTAAAAATGGTGACAGGCAAGAAAACTTCCAAAAGATAGGACGGGTGTGGCCACCTGGCTATGAAAGAGAGAAACTTGGGGAAGTAGGGGGAGACAGTCCAGAAGTTTCCCAAGCAGGGAAATTTAATGTTCCTATTCCTACCTCCATCTGACACATCTTTCCTAAAGGCCACTCGGCTTCCAGGTGAATGTCCCCAGAGACAGGGAGTCGCCTTGGGCTGTTGCTCGGGAAGGTGGCAGCCGGCGCCTGTAGTAAACTACTACCAGGTCTCTTTCTTTCACACCGGCAAAGGTTGGGCCAGTGCAAAGGCCCTGTGGTGGGAAGATGGTCAGACAGAGAAATAGGAGGGTTCGAGCGGTGGGAGCGGTGTGAACCGTGTGAACAGGGGCGAGGACAGTGGTGTCGTTACAAGACATTCGAGTTTCGTTGTAATGTAAGAAAGTACATGTTTAAAGTTTAGATTCTAGTGGAGACCAAACCCAGAAGAAAGAATAGGAGCCCCCCCTCCCCCCCCCCCCGCATGCCTGTTCACAGCAAGTGTAATGACTGTACTAGCAACTGCGAAGTGGGGCCGTCACCGTCACCTGAGCTTCGCTAGTGCTCAGTGTGTCCCTCGAGCCACGGGGAGCCTGGCGGCCACAGCCACGTGCAGAGGTCTCAGAAGAGCAAAGTCACACTGCTGTGCAGGGCCCGGGCTGGAGCCGAAGGGGCTGCCTGGCCTTGTCTCTACCTCGCTCGGATGGCCCCTTGAGCTGTGTGGTCCTTCTCTGTGGTCTTGTCCAGAGAGGTAGTGCAAGGGGCCAGGACAACAGCCTGGGTGACCTTCAGAGACAACCACCCACCCTAGGCTGTCGCCCAGAAGGGTGGCAGTCAGCTCTTATAGTAAACTACCGCCATGTCTTCCACCTTGGAACTGGAACGGGGATCTTCTTGTGGAGAAGTTCCTGTGACGCTCAGATCTGGCTGTGACTTGGATCTAAGCTTGGCTGGAGGCCCCGACTCCGGGCTGCTTGGCTGCCCTGTGTTTCTTCTGGACATGCAGTTCTAGCTGCAGGTGCGAACAGGCCCAGAGCAGGGAAGAGGCAAAGGGCAGTGGACAGGAGGGGGGGAGGAATCGAGGCAGGAGGGACCTGGGTGGGTATTGCCATGAGTGTGTGTTTTCGTGTGTGTGTGTGTGTGTGTGTGTGTGTGTGTGCATGTGGTGTGTGTGTGTGTGTGTGTGTGTGTGGTGGGTGGATGTGTGTGTGTGCATGTGGTATGTGTGTGTATGCATGTGGTATGTGTGTGGTGAGTGGATGTGTGTATGCATGTGGGGTGTGTATGTGTGTGTGTATGTGGGGTGTGTGTATGTGTGTGTGTGTGGTGGGTGGATGTGTGTGTGTGCATATGGTATGTGTGTGTATGCATGTGGTGTGTGTGTGGTGGGTGGATGTGTGTATGCATGTGGGGGTGTGTGTTGTGCATGTGGTGTGTGTGCATGTGGTTTGTGTGTGCATGTGGTATGTGTGTGTGTGTGGTGGGTAAATGTATGTGTGTGCATGTGGTGTGTGTGTGTGTAGCATGTGGTGTGTGTGTGGTGGGTGGATGTGTATGTATGTGCATGTGGTGTGTGTGTGTACATGTGATATGTGTGTGTGGTGGGTGGATGTGTATGTGTGTGTGCATGTGATATGTGTGTGTATGCATGTGGTGTGTGTATGGTGGGTGGATGTGTGTGTGCATGTGGGATGTGTGCGTGTGTGTGTGTGTGTGTGTGCATATGATATGTGTGTGTATGCGTGTGGTGTGTGTGTGCATGTGGTGTGTGTGTATGTGCATGTGGTGTGTGTGTATGTGCATGTGGTGTGTGTGTATGCATGTGCTGTGTATGTGTATGTATGTGTGTGCATGTGGTATGTGTGTATGCATGTGCTGTGTATGTGTGTGTGCATGTGGTATGTGTATATGCATGTGCTGTGTATGTTTGTGTGTGTGCATGTGGTGTGTGGTGTGTGTGTGTGCTGTGTGTGTGTGCATGTGGTGTGTGTGTGTACATGTGGTATATGTGTGTGTTATGTGTGTGTGCATGTGGTGTGTGTGTGTGCATGTGCTGTGTATGTGTGTATGTGTATGTGTGTGTGTGTGTGTGTGTGTGTGCATGTGGTGTGTGTGTGTGCATGTGCTGTGTGTGTGTGTGTGTGTGTGTGTGCGTGTGGTGGGGTTGCCGAGAGCCAGGCAAGCACTCTGCCACTAATTTCCGTTCGCCCAGCCCCACAGACTCCCATCTTCAGCACTGCCAATTCTAAGTCCTGCCTGGCCTGCCAAGGACTCTGCAAGATTCTACAGAGCCCTTATCCTCTGCCAGCACCTGACACAGAGCCATTGTTACAGTCGTGGACCTAGGCCATTATCTTGTAAATGGCATCTGTGGTTGTGCGTGCTTGCTAACTCTGATTCGGATGAGAGGAGTCCAGGTCACGTGGCCAGTGAAGTGGGGGAGGGGTCCACGCTGGGGGGGGGGCGCATGGCCACCTTGCTTCCCTGCCACCCTACGCCTCAGGGCCCACCTGGTTCAGGTCTGGCCAGAGTAAGGCTGATGGCAAACACCACAGCTGGGTCTCCGGCTCTGCCACCTCCCAGCCCGAGTGGTCCCCAGAGTCTGACAGACAGTTTCAAACTGGGACATCAGTTCCTGAACAGGTGACTTTGAGCAAGTTATTGAGTGACCTTAAGACTGGGCAGGGGTTGTCATTAATTGCCAGCAGAAATGTGGTTTCTTTGTGGCTCCGGAGATTGGGCCCAGAGCAGTGTCCACGCTAGGCCAGCTCGACCGCCTAGCTAGTGTGCCACATCTGCTTTCTCTTGGAGATAAGATCTCAGTAAGTCGCCCAACCGAGAACTGGCCAACTTTTTCTCTCACCTTCCCAAGTAGCTGAGGTTTCAGACCGCGGGCCCAGTGCAAGACTGAGCTGTAAAATTGGTTATGTTTGTTTTGCTGGGCTTTTGGGAGGAATAAATAAACTCGGGTTTGTGAGCCGAGGCTGGACCTCAGTCGGCAGAGTGTCTGCCTAGCATGCTTGAAGTCCTGGGTTTGAGCCCCAGCGACACTCAAGCCAGGCATGGTAACAGACATTTGTCATCTCAGTGCTTAGGGAGCGGAGGCAGGAGGATCAAAAGCTCAATATCATCCTCATTTGCAGAGAAAGTTCAAGGCAGGCCTAGGATATATAAGACCTTGTCTTTAAAATAAAATAAAACAAAACAAAAAGCCAGGCGTTGGTGGTGCACGCCTTTAATCCTAGCACTTGGGAGGTAGAGGCAGGCAGATTTCTGAGTTCGAGGCCAGCCTGGTCTACAGAGTGAGTTACAGGACAGCCAGGGCTACACAGAGAAACCCTGTCTCAAACAAAACAAAACAAAACAAATAAAACAAAACAAAAAACAAGGCCCCGTGTGTGGGGCCCCAGGCTTGGTGCCCTGAGTAAGCCGCAGTCATTATCTTCACTGTCAGCCCTGTCAGTGTGGCTGTGTTATGATCTACTGTTGTCACGGGATCTCCCTGCCCGAGTTTGGATCTGCGTCTATTATGGTGCTGGCGTGGAGCGGTCCTTTTTAATCGCTGCTGGCGAGAAGTGTGCAGAGGTGGACTTAACGTGTAAATGATGCGTTGAAGCGGCGAGGCCCAGAGGATGCGACAGCCCACCGGGCGGGCAGGCGGGCGGGCGGGCGGACTGAGGAGCCTCAGCAGCTCACAGGGAGCCGTGGGGGCGCACTGACTCACCCGCAGCACATGGCAGCCTCCGAGGCTCGCCACGCTAGGCAAGCGCGGCTCTAATTGGTCATGTTTCCACTAGCAGCAACTCGGTGTCAGCCAGAGAACATCATCTGGCTCCATTCAACACAGAGTCACTAGCATTTCGCTGGGTTTGCAGTTTTCATTCATTCATTCACTCGCATTCATTCACTTATTCATTCACTCACTCCTGTGATGCGGGACCTCAAACCTAGGGCCACACACAGGGTCAGCAAGGGCTCTTCCACTGAGCAGTGCCCAACTCTGTGTCTGCGTGCATATCCTGTGCACCTCTCTGATGTAAGCAGATTGCTGCATAAGGAAACCTATATGAGAAGGTAAGTATAAAAATAGACGTGTGTGTGTGTGTGTGTGTGTGTGTGTGTGTGTGTGTGTCCAAAATGAAACAATGGAGAACCAGGCATGGTAATACGTGTTTATAATCCCAGCACTGGGGAGGCTAAGCAGGAGGGTCAAGGGTTCAAAGCTAACTCCAGCTACATAGTCAACTCCAGCCCAGGCCGGGCTAAAGAGTGAACCTGACTTAGAAAAGAAAGAAGCAAACACAAAGAGAAATTGCGGGGATAAATAATATGCAAAGAAAACTGTTGTCCCTGGGCAGTGACGGTGCACTCCTGTAATCCCAGCACTTGGGAGGCAGAGGCAGGTGGATTTCTGAGTTCGAGGCCAGCCTGGTCTGCAGAGTGAGTTCCAGAAGAGCCAGGACTACACGGAGAAACCCTGTCTAGAAAAAAGAAAAAAAGAAAAAGAAAAAGAAAACTGTTGTCGAGATATGCAGAGGGACTGCCCAGAGAGCAGTGACAGCTGACAGATGCTCTATGTCTCTGTCCCTGTGTGCTCTGATCTGCCTATCAGCTACTCACAGAGCACCGACAGTCACCCAGGCACAAGAATCGAGGTGCGCAGCATCGAAAGAATCAATGATAAGCCGTGGCCTGTGACCCCAGCAATCAGGAGTGAAGCAGGAAGGTCAGGAGCTCAAGGTCATCTGTAGTTACATATGAAGTTTGAGGCATAGTTACATAGCCTGGGCTAAGGTAATCTGTAGTTACATATGAAGTTTGAGGCATAGTTACATAGCCTGGGCTATGTAAAACAAAAGTAGAACCTTGTGTGCTTTAGCACAGGGAATCCATGATCTGGGAGGGTCTGTTGAGGCTGTGTGGTTTTGAACCTGTGGCTCAAGACCCCGCCCTGCTGTGACCATGTGAGGGGAGCACTGAGCAAGCACAGAGCAGGAGGGGGCAGGGCCACTGTCCTTATGAAGTAAGGCCCCCATGGACATCTCAGAGACTCCTGTCCAGTGGTACATCTCTAATGAATTCTAGATCCTGCCTGTCCCCCAAGCAGGTGACATAGCTTGGGGTGAGAGCCGCCAGGAAGGCCCCACTGGTCTGACTCAGCTTGGTCCACGCGTCCCAGCAACCTTGACTACAAGTCCCACCGTGGGTCAAGCTGAGTGGTACTGTCTCACACCACCAGGGATCCCCGGCCTTGGGGTGGGGGGGAGGAGTGGAGGGTGGGAGTGGCTTGCCAAATGGTAGAGACCTGGGAGCCAGGGCCACCAAAGGCAGGGCTGAGCATGGACAGCCATACCCGGAGACTGGCCCCTCCCTCTATAAGAAGCCCATGGGCTCCCAATACTATGAGGAAGGGCTGGCCCCAGCCAAGGTAGAAGGGTCCACAGTGAGAGCGCCTTTCAAGCAAGCTGGGTGGAGAGCACAACGGTCCCCACAGCCTTGGTGGCTGCAGGGCCCTGTGCCTCATGAGCACTTAGTTAACGTGATACGAGCTGGCACTGTTAATACAGTGTGGAGAAAAATGAAGAGACTGAGCCCCTGAGAGGAATCCCCGGGGCACACCCTACCAGCCTCTGCCAAGTTCGGGGAGGGGGGGGGGGAAGGCCGTTCGGTGACTCATCAGTGGACACTCTGGAAAAGTCAGCGTGTACCTACTGAGACAACACAGGTGAGCAAGACTTGGCCACGAAAGTCAAGTGTGAACCCTGCTGTGCCACCCACGGAGTCGCACCAAGTGAACCGAGCCTGCTTCAGCCACAGCTCAGCCCTCAGAGGGGCAGGAGGCAGAAGGGTCCAAGTGAGCGGGCTGTCCCCTTTCGTACTCCGTCATCCAAATCCCGAGTCCTTTTCATAACCTTCTGTAGGCAAGATCTCTAGACTCGGTTTCAGAACCTGTGAAATGGGGACAATACTAGCTGTGTGTGCACAGGAGGCAATGGTTGTAGGGTATGAGCCACACTGAGCCTGTGAAAGCTGTGGGCACTACAGTTCATTCAGAGGATCTCTGTCTCCTTCAAGAGACGCCGGAGATGTGGTTTAGGAGAAGCCCCTGATCCTACCTGGGTAGAACTGTGTGAGCACAAGATGTTCTTTCTTGCAGAACCAATTTCCTCTCTCTCTTCTTTCCTTCCCTCCTCCTCCTTGTTCTTCTCCTTCTCCTCCTCCTCCTCCTCCTCCTCCTCCTTCTTCTTCTTCTTCTTTTTTTTTTTTTTGTTTTTTTGTTTTTTTCGAGACAGGGTTTCTCTGTGTAGCCCTGGCTGTACTGGAACTCACTCTGTAGACCAGGCTGGCCTCGAACTCAGAAATCCACCTGCCTCTGCCTCCCAAGTGCTGGGATTAAAGGCATGTGCCACCATCCCTGGCTTCTTCCTTTCTTTTTAAAGATTTGTTTGTTTGTTTGTTTGTTTGTTTATTTATTTATTTATTATATGTAAGCACACTGTAGCTGTCTTCAGACACACCAGAAGAGGGTGTCAGATCTCATTATGGATGGTTGTGAGTCACCATGTGGTTGCTGGGATTTGAACTCAGGACCTTCAGAAGAGCAGTCACTGCTCTTAACTGCTGAGCCATCTCTCCAGCCCCAGAACCAGTTTTCTTTTTCTTTCTTTCTTTCTTTCTTTCTTTCTTTCTTTCTTTCTTTCTTTCTTTCTTTTTATCTTTTTTTAAGAACTTTTTTTTTAAAGATTTATTTATTTTATATGTAAGTACACTATAGCTGTCTTCAGACACACCAGAAGAGGGCGTCAGATCTCATTACGGATGGTTGTGAGCCACCATGTGGTTGCTGGGATTTGAACTCAGGACCTTCGGAAGAGCAGTCAGTGCGCTTAACCTCTGAGCCATCTCACCAGCCCCTCTTTCTTTCTTTCTTTCTTTCTTTCTTTCTTTCTTTCTTTCTTTCTTTCTTTCTTTGGTTTTGTTGTTGTTGTTGTTGTTGTTGTTGTTTGTTTGTTTTTTTGTTTTTCTGAGACAGGGTTTCTCTGTGTAGTTCCGGCTGTCCTGGAACTCACTCTATAGCTGGGATTACAGGCATGTGCCGCCACCACCACCCGGCTCAGAACCAGTTTTCTATTTTGGGTGTACAGAACCTCTCCATCTGCTCCCCTCCCCTCAGGCCCCTCAGAGTCCACATGCCAGCTTACACACTGATAAGAGTCACTTGGCCTCCCCAAGCCAGATCCCATGTCATGTCAGGAGGGTCATATATAGTACCTCTCATGCAGGGATGTGTGTAAGTCCCTATTTTTGTCTCCCCACAGTGGACAGATGGATGTGTGTGTGTGTGTGTGTGTGTGTGTGTGTGTGTGTTTGAGACAAGGCTTTCTATATAGCCCTGACTGATCTGGAACTCATTATATAAAGCAGGCTGGACTTGAGTTCACAGATTCATCTGCCTCTGCCTACCAAGTGCTGAAATTAAAGGTGTGTGCCGCCATACCCCGCCTCCGATGGACCTTTTGTTTTAAAAAGGGAGCATATGAGTGTGTTTAAAGCCAAACTGGGCTACTTAGTGAGTTCCAGACCAACCTCGCCTACATAGACTGTAAAATTAAACGGGGCAAATGAATGCAACTCTATAAGAAGTACCACTGCTCAGAGCACTGGGTTTGGCACCTAGGTTCTGCGTGTCGCACGCTATGTGACCTTGTCACCCTCTCATCTCTCCCAACCCGCTCTCTCTCCCAAGTGCCTGTCCCCCAAACCCTGTTCTTGAGGCTCTCTCCGCTCACTCTTCCCCTGGAGCCTTCCTTCCACTCTGCTTCTGTTTGGAGACTTTGCCTGAGAGATCCTTTGTGCTCATAGGCTTTCTCTGACACCCCAGAGACAATGACTCTTCCCCAAGGAGATCCACATCATGATGATGATGATGATGATGATGATGATGATGATGATGATAATGATGGCGGCGGTGATGATTTTGAGACAGGATCACACTAAAAAGCCCAGACTAACTTTGAACTTAAAATCCTCTTGCCTCGGTTTCCCGAGTGCTGGAATTGCAGGTGTGTACCACCACGCTAGCAACGCCCTAGAGATCAAACACAGGGCCTGTGCACAGTGGCAAATGCTCTGCCCCTGGGCTGCATCTCTGGCCCCTTTGCTGTCTCCCCTGTTTTACCTGTTGTCAGGGTCCCTCCCCACAGCTAGGACACTGGATGAACTCTGGCGTCTGAAGGTCTCAGTCAGTGTCTTGGTTAGTGTCAGATGTCCACGTGACACACCTGGGAAGAGGGACCCTCCAGTGAGAACTTGCCTCCATTAGATCAGCCTGTGGGCATGTGGGCAGGCACGTTCCTAGTTGCTAACTGATGCAGGAAGGCCCAGGCCGCAGTTGAGCCTGGGGTGCCATCTTGAGCTTGGGGTCTACTTAAGGTAGCTGAGCTAACCGGTAAGCAGGCAGCACTTGTCTGCGAGCCCGGCTTCGATTCTCGCATCTCCTATTCGAGCTCCTGCCTCCACTCCCTCAGTGATGGACTTCCTGCGAAGCGAATGGTGAAGGAAACAGCTTCCTCCTCCAAGTTATTCCTGGTCAGTGTTCTAGACTGGAAAGACTCTGTTCAGGGCTCCCGAGGACCTTGGGGTCTCCAGTGGCTTAGTGGCACCTGGTCCCCTAGAGAGGCCCCTGGGCCTGCCACTCAGGTCCCCTTCCTGGGCCCGTCGGGTGTGTGTGCTGAGTGCAGCCCCTCAGACGGGCAGCGGCTGTAAGGAGCAGGCTGGCATGGAGCCCCGGGCTCTGCTCCCCAGGTGTACCTGCCGAGCAAGAAAGCACAACCCACCACCACCCCCACCACCCCAGGTTTAGCCCATTTCCCCTTGCAGTGTTTGGCTTAAGGATTAAAGTTGGTGGAGGAACCTGTAATTTCCAGAGTCGTCTGTTTCTTTCTTGGCTACCCACACTACACTCATTGTTTTGTTCCCAAGCCCCTGATAATGCTGTTCCAGACCTGTCTGATGTCATCTGACAGGACTAAGCTCCCCGAGCCGGAGACCAGACGGGCTTCTCCGTGAACCCCCAGCCAGCTGTCCTCGGCTCCCTGAGCTCTCCTCCCTAGGTCAGCCCTGAGCCTACCCACTACTCCTCCCTGCCTTTTTCGGAGACAGGGTCTCAAGTAGTCCAGGCTGATCTCAAGCTTGGTTGTAGCTGTGGCTGGCCTCAACTCCTGATCCCTCTGCCTCCTTCTCCCAAGCGCTGGGATTACAGCACCCCACGAGCAAGTTTCCTTCTATTTTAGAAGGGTCTGACTGTGTAGTTCAGGCTGGCCTCCAACCTAAAGCAAGCCGCAGCATCTCTGAGGGCTGGGGTTATAAGTGTAACCCATCACACAAGTGCGTTTATTTTTGGTACTGTAGTAACTCTCGTGCATAGTATAGTTAAGAAATGGGGTATTCGGTCAGCACTCCGCTGGCCTGAGGAACAAGGAACATCCAGACGGGAGCCTGTGTGGATCCTCATGGGAGCTTCATCCAGCAAGCGGATGCAGAGACCCACAGTCACACATCCGGTGGTGCGCTGGGAGTCTTGTGGGAGAGTGGGAGACAGAAATGAGTGAGCTTGGGGGAGGGGGGCAAGGATACCATCAGAAGAACTACAGAGTCAACTACCCCGGGGCCCACGGATGCAGCTTGGTCTTCATGTGGGTCCCCTAACAATTGGGGGGGGGGGGACAACTCAGACTCTGTCTCCTGCCATTGGATCCCTTCCCTTAACTGAACTGCCTGGTGGACCTCAGAGGGAGAGGGTGTGCTTAATTCTGCTAGGACCGGATGTCCCAGGGTGGGGTGGTGCCTGGGGGCTGGGGGAGGGTGGCTTCTCCTTGTCTGAGGAGAAAATGAAGCAGTAATTGGGGGGAAGGAATTTGTTAGGGCGGGACTGGGAGGAGGGGTGGGCATGATCAGGATATAAATAAATAAATAAATAAATAAATAAATAACGGGGGGGGGGTGTCCATAAGTGGATTTTCAGAATAATGCCCGTGAAACACTAAAGCACTAAACAACCAGAACCAGCTTTATTAAAGTATAATTGACACTCTATAAACTGCGTATATTTAAAGTATACAACTTAATATGTTTTGACACATGTACACACTCGTGAAAATATCATCACAATCAAGATAAGGAACATGTCCGCCCATCATCATCAAGGCTTCCCGCCACCCCTCCCTACCCACTTCCCCAAGTAACCGTAGATCTGCTTTCTAAACACATGTGTAATGCTAAAATCTCTCTCCCATTTCCCCACCTTAGTCAGCAGAGTGTGATCGTTGGTTCACCTTGTCATTAACACTCGGAAAGTGATGTCTTCAGATGTCATGAAGATGTGAAATTCGTTTGCTCTGAACACTAAAGGGCCCACTGTCATAGTGCCATACCAGGTGGCCTGGGCCCTGAGAGCCCTATAGGTGTATGGTTCCCAGGCGACAACTCCTAATGCCTCCAGACCGCCCCCACGGCGGCCTTTCCTGTACCATCCTGTGGATCACAGGTCTCCTCGGGATTTTGTCACTGCAAGGGATTTAACAAAGTCTAGGAACTTGGGGGAGTTGTCACTATGGGACAGTGCCCACCATGGAGACTAATCTGGCCCAAGGTGTCAACAGTGTCGAAGTAGAGAAACTCCGCGTGGGACAGCAAGCCGGTGGGAACCTCGGCATCAAGTGGTGGCGACCGTCCAGGAGAGGGAAGGAGGAGCAGTGGCTGGTGGGTAGTGAGGCCCAGAGGTTAGGGATCCTGCTGCAGTCTCTGGTCAGAGGCGACTCTGGCCTCCTGAGGACAAGCCCTGAGGGAAGGACTGCAGAGGCACCGGGACCCGCACCTAGCAGGTATTCGGCAAATGCCCGGCCAACAGGGCTGCACCCCAAGTATTCATTAGGTGCCTAATTGTGGGTAGCACTCGTTGGCACAGAAGGTGAAGCTGAAGATGTGCAGCTGGCCGACGGAAGCCATTAAAGCATCAAGTGACCAGGATGCAGGGGAGCCTGCGGTGGAGGTAAGGGCAGACCCACCCCAATAAATGAGAAAATGAGAAGGCCCGGTCACGCTGGGATCCAGTTCCAACGTGACCAGATCTGTCACTGCCAAATCACTGCGAACTTGAAGCTCCTCCCCCCACCTACAGACACCACTTGGCCATATAAAGGGTTTTTTCCCAAAGTGGTTTAGCCAGAACTGGAAAGTTACCGCCTGATGTGACAGGAGCGTCACTGAGGAGGTACCAGCAGCCAACAGGGAAGCAGAGGCCGGCAGGACGGATCCTGGATTCTCTGGAGCTAGACGGTGACGTATGAGCTTGCCTCACTCGGTTTCGCACGACCTGAAGCTTTCATTAATGTATTAGGGGAGCTATGGAGACATTCCTGAAGATTCTGAAATAAAGGAAGGAAGGAAGGGGAACGCTCCCCCTCCCTTTACACACACATGCTGTCTGTGCAGTGAGTTAGGCCGAGGGTGGCTGTGAGGGTTTCTGGGTGCCTCAGGTTAGGGGGAGGTTCGAAAGATAGACTCCCACAGTTCCTCAAGTGTGCAAAGGGACTGACTGGATTTCAGCACTAAAGCTCTCTACAGTTACTAATGGACCAGCTCCAAATCTAAGGGAAAAGAGAGATCTGGCTGGCCCTTCCTCTTGCCCCTACCCCCCTGTCCAGATGGCCCCGCTTCTCCCATCTTAGACTCTGAGTACTAAGGATTCTGTAAAGTCGTCAAGTGTCACTGTACAAGACTCACGTCAGGAACTGAGTGCTGGAGGCGGCTGGGCTTCCTGGACCCTTAGGCTTCAGGTCAAAGGTAAGAATGATAAAGAGTACAATACCTGCCTAGGGAACTTGTCGCAGAGAGATAAGAGAATCTCCCTCTAAGGAGAAAGACTTTCAGAGTCTTGTCAGCAGAATTATTGCAAATGCAATCTGTGTGACCGTCCAGATGCGAGAGAGGCAAAGTGCAGGCGGCTGTGGCGGTTAGCAGGGCGGCTGCTCACCTGCGCACCGCCCTCTCCCTCGAGGAGGCGCAGCTGACTGCTTCCCACTCAGGAATCGGCAGCGGGGAGGCTGGCGGGGAGGAAACAGTGCTTGCCTGTAACCTTCAGGGTTCTGGCTAGTTCTGCCCTCCAAAGGCCCACTGAGACTCCTCTGGGCCAGCCTCCAAGGAAGGGAGAAACCACCAGGCTTTCATTCTTGGGTAAACTTTTAGGTCACAGGACAATTGGGAGGGGCACTAGGGACTCCCTTGCTAGATAGGGCCAACCCCGTGCCTGTTTCCCCTAAATGGGTGACGTTGCTTATAGCCGAAGGAAACTCTCTGACTCACTTCCCGCCTCAGTCTCACCACAGGAGTATTGTTCTCCCAAATGTGCAGGAGGTGGTGCTGCTAGGGCTACCCCACAGTGCTCCCCTCAGTCTCAGCTCCTTCTAAGGGAAAGCCCCCAATCTGGGAGGAGCCAGAAAGGCTTATAGCAGCATCTCCCAACTTCAGAGACCCCACGTCTGCAGTGGTTTAAAGGATGCTCAAATAACGGATTCGATTAACTTCACACACATCTCCATTTTCAGAGGGGCAAATCGGGGCTCTGAGAATTTAAGGTCAGCATGATACAAAATAGTACCACAGGGATCTGAGCCCAGCTTTGCTGGCTGACTTTCCACACAAATGACTTCAGGAATGCACATGTGTTTTGTATGTGTGTATGTGTATTTCTTTGGGGGCTTTGAGACAAAGTCTTTTTATATGTAGTCTTGGCTAGCCTTAAATTTGTGGTTATTCTCCTGCCTCAGCCTCCCCAGTCTGAGGATTACAGCCAGGTGCTACTACTCGTGCCTCCTTGGTATATTATTTAACCTCACTGGGCCTAAATTCTATAAAAGCGTAGCCCAGGACATAGCAGAGGTACCTCGCTATCACGCTTGTGAATGGAGCCAGCTTAGGATAACGTCTGTCTTGAGAAGTGCTTGGCGGCATTTGCTTCTATGACTGTACAGGAACCCGTGTTGAAGACTCACGGAAGAGGGCAGGATAGCATCATGTAGCCAGCTTATCTCACAGACAGCAAGAAGGGATGCTCGCAGGCTGCCGGCGACCTTGGAACAACCCAGCCCGGGAAGATCTTGGCCCGCTTCCCCTCTTCATTCTCAGCTCAAGCAGAATGTCGACCTCCGCCAAGTAGCACAGCCGTTTTCTAGGGCAGGAACCCAGGGAAGGAAGGGCTCTGGCTGGTATATTGTAAGTAGCTTGGAGTGAACCGCTGCCAACCCTGAGGCCTGCTAAGTTGTGTAGCTTAAGGAAAATTATTTAAACTTTGTGAGCCTCAGTTTCCTTATCTGTAAAGTGGGGTTAATAATGTCAGCCTGAACGGATTAGGTGGATTAAAGAATGTACATAAGGAGAAGATAGGGTGAACTGATTGGCCCAATGCCTAGCTCTCCGTTGTTGGGGGGGGGGGAGTATTAAAAAAACCAAACATAAAAGGAGGTAGGCTATTTCTGTTTATCCACCTGTCTCTACAGAAGCAAATAAAACTGTGACTCCTCTAGCTGGAGGCGGGAGGGCTGCCCTGCCGCTGTGAGGTCCAACCTGAGAGTGGAGTTGCCCCAGGTCCGCCATCCCGGGGCGCTTTCCTTGACTATCCCCAAACTCAGACCCAGGACCGCGGGAAAGGCAGGGCCAACACCCCCACCCCCGACCCTCGGCCCTTCCCTCGCCATCTCGCCGGCGGGCTTCCAGTCCGGGTCTCGGAAACCATCTGCCCGGGAGTTCGAGGGGCCAGGAGCTGAACCCCGCGCGGCCCGAGGGGCCTGGGGTGACGCGCAGGGACCACACTCTCTACCCGCTCCGTTGGCAGCCGCAGGCAGGGCGCCCCGAGACCGCAGGGCCCGCCGCGTGGAGCGCTCGGAACGCCGGCCCGGCTCGGGCATCGAACGGGCCGGGCCGGGCCGGGCCGGGGCCACGGAGCGCGGAGCGCGGAGGTGGCGCCGCGAGGGGGAGGGGCGCGGCGCGGAGGAGGAGGAGCCGGGGCCGCCGCCGCCGCCGCCGCCGCCGCCGTGACAGCGGCCCGAGTAAACAAGCCGCGCCGCCGCGGCCGGGCCGCTGCCCCCCGCCCGCGCCCGAGCCCAGGCCGAGCCTTGCCCTGGTCGCCGGCCGGGCCGAGGCCGCGCCGCCGCGCCTCCCCGCCTGCGCGCCGTGACGCCGCTGCCGGGCGCGGGGACCGCCCGAGACAGGCCCCCGCCGCCGGGCTCCGTGCTCGGCCGAGGGGCATCCGAGCAGCCGCGGCGCTCGTCCGGAAAAGTTTCCCCGCCCGGCTCCCCAGGGTAAGCGGCGAGGGCGCGCGGCCCGGGGCCGGGGAGGCGGCGGGCGGGGGAGCGCGGAGCCGGGCGGCGCAGCCCCGGGCCTCGTCGGCCGCCGGGCTCTGGCCGCGGATTCTCGGCCGCCGCGGTGGGAGGACGGGAGCCGCGCAGCCCACCTGAGCGCCAGGCTTGGGCCCGCGCCGGTACTTTTCCGCTGGGGCCGGGGCGAGCCCTCTGACCTCAGGAAGCGCTGGCGGGGCCCCTGCTGGGGCGGGCTAGGCAGAGCATTCCTCCGGCTCTGGGTGCTCCCGCCTGCCCGCCGTCCTCCGTGGCTCCGGCGGCTAGGGCCTGCGCTCGGTGGGGCGCGCTTCTGGTAGGGCACGGGGTCCTCGGCCGGCTCGCACACCTGTACGGCCGGAGCGGTCGGGGGCGGATTTCGCGGGCGCGCACAGGCCGGCCTGGGGAGGCTCGCCCTGGGCAGCCTCCTGCCGAGGCCTGGCCGAGGCCCCTGCTGCCCCCATCGGGTGGCTGGCCGAGGGGCGGCCTGCTTGCCATACAGGTCTGACAGCAGACACTAGTCTGGTCAGTGCCTACGTTCCCACCGCCCCAGGTCCTTGCGCCTAGGGGAAGTGGACTTTCATCTCTCTGGAGCGCTGGGATTCTGACTTGGGAAGTGCCAAAGCAACGCAGGTGATGTGGCCCAGGGAGGGCTTGTGGCTGCTGGCCAGGTGTGGACATGGCAAAGGAGAGTGGTCCAGCAGATTAGGGGCGTGTTTCCTGTTTTGGGCTTCTATCTAAAATTTGTAGTTTTAAAGAGAGGATTCCATGGCTTAAAAAAAAGTTTGAAAGCCTCTGGCTTAATAGTTTTTAACCACCAAGGAAACTGAGGCCCAGAGAGAGGAAATGACTTGTGTAAGATCTCCAAGGGAACAGTAGTTGAGCAGGGACAAGGAGTTAAAATTTCATGGGAGGTGCCTGTAACAGGACCTGCCTTGGGGGTCTCCGCTGGAAAGGGAGCCCTGTTTGGTTTTCCCAGCAGTCTTCGGTGGCTTGCTCTGCTCTGTGGCCGCCTCGGTCTCCGGGTCCTAGAAACAGCAGCCACACCTGGGGGTAAGTGCCTGCCTGTCTGATGCCTGGAGTGGTTGTGGTTATCTCTGTCTGTTGATTCTAGGGAGGGACAAAAAGGCTTTGCCCAAGAAAAGAGCTAGGTCAGTACTATAGCCTATTCTCTAGTCAGGCCCAGCGCTGAGTGCTGGGAAGACTGACCCAGCGAGGCTAGAAATATATCCAGTCTCCTGATTTTGAGACAACTGGGACTCAGAGGGTGAGTCAGAGTCTGGGAAGGGGGTGGGGAGAAGCCTGTTCATTCATTGTTCTCAGCTCGTGTGTGTGTGTGTGTGTGTGTGTGTGTGTGTGTGTGTGTGTGTTGGGGGGGGTCCTCCTCCTATGTGTCTTGAGGCAGGGCACTCTGATGACTGGAATCTGTATTCCACCCTTACCATAGTTAGGGACACTTGGTGTGGAGAGAAGTAGATCATCTTTCTTGGGGTGGGGTGGGGTTCTGTCTCTGTGGCCCCATCTATATAGTTTGCTGAAACCTGGGCTAGACCTAGACCAACCAGCCATAATTTGGAAGTTGTAGGCTGGTCTCAGAACTCGGAGCAGGGAGTCTGCGGATGTCTAAACTCAAGAGGCTTTAGATGTGGCCAGGGTCCTGTTTCTATGTGTGTGTGTGTGTGGGGGGGCATTGAGCTATGATTCTCAGGCATGTCTTTGGAGCCCTTTGGACTCTGCCCATCAGGCGTGGAGTCTGCCTCGTGGATGCCTCCTGCCATCAGCTGTCAGGTTATTTTGGTGTAAACTGAAAATACTCCAGGGTTGTGTGTGGAGTCCCCTCAGCCTGTAGGGTGAGATGGTAGCAGCTAGGGAGGCTGGGTGTAGCTCCTGAGAATCTTGGAGTTCGTTCCCAGTGTCAAGCAGATGTGACCTGCTCCTCAGGGAAGTGTGTGCTGACGGAGCCACATTTTACCTTTGGCTGAGTGGCCACTTCTAGGGCTGGGCCATGGGAATGGTGGGGACATCAGGAGCCTGGCACTTAGACAGGACATCCCCAGTAGCCTCTGGAACCCCTCCTAGCTGCCACCTACCCCGGGAGCTTGGCTTGTGGCTAGTCAGGGGCCCTTTGGGGACAGTTATGTGGCCCCAGGCAGAGAGGTCTTGCTGTCTGTTTGCTGAAGGAGGAAAAACACCACTCAGGACTATTGATTCAGCCTCACCTTGGCGCTCCAGGCTCAGCAGCCAGTGTTTGCCCTGGCAGCCTGGCTCGGATTACGCAAGGTGGTGGGCCTGGAACAAGACAGGGGGCAGCTCTGGCTCCTAAACCCGAGCAGGGCTGGGCTAGCAGTTGCCCAGGAAACAGCTTGGGCCCTGCCTCTAAAGATGGCTGTCATCTCAGCCCTAGAGGGTGGCAGAACCTCAGGAATCCCTCACCGCAGAGCCCGACTTAAGTCACCCACTCTTTCCTCCTGGGCTGAGTCTTTTAAATAACTCCCTACAGCTAACCTTTTTTGCCTAACCAGGACACCCTAGTGAGGTGGGTAGACCCTGTTCATTTTTTAAAGAGCCAGCATTTATTCTTTTATAAAATATGCCAAGATATTTTAAGAACATACAAAGAAGTAGGTAACAATTACTACTCATAATTCTCACCATCTCCAAGGAGCCATTGTTAAGTTGTAACTTGTATCCATCCAGATTTTGTTTTGGTTATGTATAAATATTCATGTATAGTTTTAAGAAAACAAAATGGAATGTGTGTTCAAGCCATTTGATAATGTATCTTTCTTTCTTTGGTTATTGTTTGCTTTTTATTTTGAATGACTCAAGCCCTAATTGTATTTGTGATGGAGAAAGGCTTGGGGGGGGGACTGTGGGGGTCCATGTGTCTGTTTGGCTGACCTTTAGGGATATGTGCTGTGTTTCTTCCAGAGACAATTTGGGGGTTTGTCTGTTTGACAACTCGGGTGTGTCTGTCTGTCTGTCTGTCTAGGCCAGGGTTGGATCCCTCGGAGCTGGAGTTATAAGCAGTTGTTAACAATCCAATACAAATGCCAGGCTGAGAACTCTAGTCCCCTTCACTCTGTGCTCTAACTACTGAGCCATCTCTCCAGCCCTGACTGCTGTTTCTGATTTCAGTTTTTAAGACAGGTTTCTTACCAAACCAGGAGCTTGCAGATTTGGCTCGGTTGGCCAGCTAACCAGCCCCAGGGATTCTTGTCTCTGCCTTGCACCCAGTGCCGGAACCCCGGGCACGTGCTAACAAGCCTACTTTTTATGTGGGTCCTGGGACTCCAGACTCAGGCTTTGATGGTTGGGTGGCAGTAACTGTCCCTACTGAGCCATCTTCCCAGCCCCTCAGGAGTTTGAGGTGTTTGCTGGTTTTACCATCTCCCTTGAAACTTTTTTTAGGCCCTGACTCAGGCTTGAAGATAGGAAGGGCAGCATCCGCATGTGACCGAGAGGACTGACTGACTCTTCCTTCTTCCTCTTGTTCCCTTAGATCTGGCCCTTAGCCTGTCCTCCAGCCCTGCCCATCTTGGCCCCATGCCCCCCCCAGTCAGCCCCGGGACCCTGGCAGTGAGCAGGCACGTGGCAGCCAAGGCCCTGTGACCAGGCCAGGGAGACGGGAGCTCTGGGGTTCCAGTCACCTGCCCCCCCATGGAGCTGAGACCCTGGTTGCTATGGGTGGTAGCAGCAGCAGGAGCCTTGGTCCTGCTCGCAGCTGATGCTCGTGGCCAGAAGATCTTCACCAACACTTGGGCCGTGCACATTTCTGGAGGCCCGGCTGTGGCTGAGCACGTGGCGCGGAAGCATGGCTTCCACAACCTGGGCCAGGTAGGCTTCTAACTCGGCCTGTTTGTGACTTCAGGATGCTGCCTGGTGGTGGAAAGTGAGGGCAGACTCTCAAACCATAAAGCAGAAACTGTTGAGCTTGTCTTCCGGGCATCTGGGCATGAGGCTTTCCTATGGGGTGCTTAGAAAACGCAGAAGGGCTCAGTGATGGTGCCCCTCTCCATCCCCTGCATGTTCCCGTAGGTCCTCAGCAGGGAACAGACTGCCCCCAGGCGCTCGCCTCGCTGAGCCTCCCCAGCAGCCTTGTCCACCCCCGGCGCTGCCTCCCCCAGGCACTGGCAGATGGAGGCCCATCTCAGACTCACTGCTTTATTGCAGATCTTCGGTGACTATTACCACTTCTGGCACAGAGCAGTGACAAAGCGGTCCCTGTCGCCTCACCGCCCGCGGCACAGCCGGCTACAGAGGGAGCCTCAAGTAAGTGTGGCCCTGGCCCTTCCGGCTGCCACCCCCTTCTGTTCTGAGTCTGCCCTCACTCTGCAACCCCCACACCTGTCCCATCTTCCTCTCCTTCCTAGGTCAAGTGGCTGGAGCAGCAGGTAGCCAAGCGAAGAGCCAAGCGGGACGTGTATCAGGAGCCCACAGACCCCAAGTTCCCCCAGCAGTGGTACCTGGTATGCTCCCTGGGCTCGCTGGTCCTCCTCCCCGCCACAGTGAGGTCCTGGGAGTGGGGGAGGCTCACCCTGGGCCTTCTTCTGTCTTCTTTTCCCTTCTTTCTGCCTCTGGCCTAGTGGCTCTCAACCTTCCTACTGTTGCAACCCTTTAATACAGTTCCTCATGTTGCAGGGACCCCTAACTATAAAGTTATGTTTGTTGCTACTTCATAACTGTAATTTTGCTACTGTTATGAATTGTAAATATTTTTGGAGATAGAGGTTTGCCAGGGGGTCGCGACCCACAGTTGAGAACCTCTGCTCTAGCCCAACCTGCCTTCCCAGAATCTATTACATTTCCAGTAGAAGCCAGAAGTGGCATTTTATGTACATTGGTGTGCTTGTATGTGTGTGTGTGGCTGTCAGATCCCCTGGAACTGGAACCTGGATCCTTTGTAAGAGCAGCCAGTACTTTAAACTGCTGAACTATCCCTCCAGTCCCCAGGAGTGGCATAGAGATAGAGGTTTTGTGGTAGAATTGATTGTTTTGAGTTAACAACCAAATATTAGGCCAGGCAGTGGTGGCACACACCTTTAATCCCAGCACTTGGGAGGCAGAGGCAGGCGGATTTCTGAGTTCGAGGCCAGCCTGGTCTACAGAGTGAGTTCCAGGACAGCCAGGGCTATACTGAGAAACCCTGTCTCGAAAAATCAAACAGCCGGGCAGTGGTGGTGCACGCCTTTAATCCCAGCACTTGGAAGGCAGAGACAGGCAGATTTCTGAGTTCGAGGCCAGCCTGGTCTACTGAGTGAGTTCCAGGACAGCCAGGGCTACACAGAAAAACCCTGACTCAAAAAAAAAAAAAAAAAAAAAAAAAAAAAAAAAAAAAGAAAGAAAGAAAAGAAAAGAAACAAGAAAAAGAAAAATCAAAAACCAAAAACAAACCAAAAAAAAAAGCCAAATCTCTCTGGTCATGGGCTGGTTGTCTCTGCAGTCTGGTGTCACTCAGCGAGACCTGAATGTGAAGGAGGCCTGGGCTCAGGGCTTCACAGGGCATGGCATCGTTGTCTCCATCCTGGATGACGGCATTGAGAAGAACCATCCCGACTTGGCAGGCAATTATGTAAGGAATGGAGAGGAGTGGTGGGAGGCCCCTAGGTGGGGCCTCTGGGGCTGTCCTGTCCTGTCAGTGTGGGCAGGCAGCTTCTGATCATGGCCACATCTTTACCAGGATCCTGGAGCCAGTTTTGATGTCAATGACCAGGACCCTGACCCACAGCCTCGGTATACACAGATGAATGACAACAGGTGAGAAATAAGTTCTTGGTCTCTGAGCCTCTCCCTCTTACCCATCAATGGCACAGGGCTGAGTCTGAGCATCACATGTCCCACCTAAAAGCTGAAGTCTTTTCAGGCACGGCGGCATACTCCTTCAATCCCAGCACATGGAAGGGAAAGGGTGGCAGATCTCTGTGAGGTTGACTGTCTTCACAGTGAGTTCCAGGCTCTGCAAGCTGCCTTATCTCCAAAAACAAAGAGGTTGGAGAGAACTCATCAGTTAAAAGCACTGGCTATTAAGGTCCTGAGTTCACTGAGTTCAATTCCCAACAAGCACATGGTGCCTTACAATCATCTATAATGGGATCTGATGCCCTCTTCTGGCATGCAGGTGTACATGCAGATAGAGTACTCATGAATGAATAATGAATAAATATGAAAAATGAATAAATAAATAATAAATAAATCTTAAAAACAACAACAACAAAACCACACAACTGAAGTCTCTGTCTATATCTATAACTTTGTCTATGTCTATAACTCCCCAAAGGGAGTTTGGTTTTGGTTTTTCGAGACATGGTTTTTATATGTAGCCCTAGCTATCCTGGAATTTGCTCTATAGTCTAGGCTGGCCTCAAACTTAGATCTTTTGATCAGGCACCATAGGTAAGTGCTGTGTACACACACACACACACACACACACACACACACACACGTGGGATGATGGGTGTGGCCCAAGGGCCTTTCTGATCCTCCCATTCCCAGAGCTGTCCGCAGTTCATGGCCTCCACTAACGTGGTGTTGTTGATCTGCAGGCATGGTACTCGGTGTGCCGGTGAGGTGGCAGCGGTGGCCAACAATGGTGTCTGTGGTGTAGGGGTAGCTTACAATGCCCGAATCGGAGGTGGGTATGAGCCTGGCCTTGGGGACACTGAGGGTGGGAGGGACCTCTCCCGGAAGTTTCCTCTGCCCACTCAACATCTTCCTGATAGCTCCTTCGGCAGCATGCTGGTCTATGAAGGGTTCTTAACAAATGGAGAACTGGCATCCCAGAGCTGGTAGTGAGGTGGAGTGGGGTGTGGGCCTCTTAGGAGTCTCCCTAAATCATGGCACTCCGGCCCTTGCTCCTGAGGCCTAAGACTTTCTGGTGAAGAACAGTGTGACTTGTGGAGAAGGTCAGATGGGCTTTCTTCCTGAAGTCCTCTTCTTGAAAGGCAGTGGAGACAGTACATAGAGGCTTTGGGTTTTCCAGTACTGGCCACGCCTCTCCCTTACTCCGCCCTGGGGTTCAAGCTGGGCCTGTGCCTATGGGTGGGGGCCCTGGTGGCTGGACCCACGCAGCATCCCTTTCCAACCCCCCTCTGCGGCCAGGGGTGCGTATGTTGGACGGCGAGGTGACAGATGCGGTAGAGGCGCGTTCTCTGGGCCTGAATCCTGACCACATCCACATCTACAGCGCCAGCTGGGGCCCCGAGGACGACGGCAAGACCGTGGATGGACCAGCCCGGCTCGCTGAGGAGGCCTTCTTTCGGGGAGTTAGCCAGGTGAAGTGGGGCCCGGGTCTAGCTCTGGAAATCAGGCTGGCGGAGTTCCATCTTTTCCATTGCGCTCTTTATTCTATTTTATTTTTCCTAGTTTTTTGTTTGTTTTGTTTTTCTAGTTTTCTAAGACAGGGTTTCTCTGTGTGGCCTGGCTGTCCAGGAACTACTTCTATAGACCAGGCTGGCCTTGAACTCAGAGATCTGCCTACCTTTGCCTCCCAAGTCCTGGAATCAAAGGTGTGCACCACCACTGCCCAGACTTTGTTTGTGTTTTTGAGACAAAGTCTTCTGTTTGGTTTAGACTGACCTGAAACTTGTTATGTAACCCAGGGTAGCCTTGAACCCATGACTCCACTGCTACAGTTTCTTTACTATTGGGATGACACATGTACACCACTGTGCCTGGATAGTTAATTTTAACCTTGACAAAAGTAGTAAAAATCAAATGTTACAGAGGCTAGATAGATGTCCCAATGGTTAAGAGCACGGCTACTCTTGAAGACTTGGGTGTGGTTCTCAGAACACAGATGGTGGCTCACAACTATCAGTAAAACTGATAGTTTTTTTCTGGGAAACTAATGCCCTCTTCTGTCCTCTAAGGGCACCAGACACACATGCAGTACATGTACATATATAAGAATAAATTTTTAAATAAAAATGTTAGAAACTGAATGTTATTAGAACATGAAGGAGTTGGGGACTGATGATGTACCTTAATTTTTATTTATTTTTATTTTCTGTGTATAAACCTTTTAATGGCATGCATGCCCATTGGATTCCCTGGTACTGGAATCCTGAGTGTTTGTGAGCCATCATGTAGGTGCTGAGAATCAAACCCAGGGCGTCTGCAAGAGAACAGGTGCCCTTAATTGCCGAGCTCTCTCTCCAGCCCTATTTTTTTTTTTCTTTAATTGGGCAAAGGTTTGCAGTATTCTGTTGAATATCGACATTGCCCATGTGAGGCAGGTCCTCTGCCACAGAACCACATTCCCAACCTAACGCCATGGGTTTGATTCAGCGCTACTAAAAATAATAAAGTGACAGGGTCAAAGAGAGGGCTTAACAGGTAAATAGTCTGCGCACGAGCCTGAGTCCCAGCCTCGGGATCCATATAAATGTGGGAGGAGAGGGTCAGCTCCACACAGCTGCTCTCTGGCAGCCATGTGCACACCATGGCATGGCTGACCAGTTTAAATTAAGTAACGGGGAAAAAAAGCACCCATCACCCCACCCTGTGGGGATCACCCGGTCCTGTGGAGATCACCACGCTAAGCATTTTGGTGTGAACCTGGTCCAGTCTAATTTTGTGCATATATAGTCATCTCCAAGGGATCTTTGGTGGCTCTAAGAAGTGAACTTGGAGTCCACAGAGACGGAGGCTCCCATCTCTTCTCAGTCTGCCTTAGCATCTCCCTGTTACACCTCATTGCCCTCTATCCCCTGACACCCCATCTTGAGTAATGTCAGCCCACTTTGTTCACAGGGCCGCGGAGGGCTGGGCTCCATCTTTGTCTGGGCCTCAGGGAATGGGGGCCGGGAACATGACAGCTGCAACTGTGATGGCTACACCAACAGCATCTACACGCTGTCCATCAGCAGCGCCACCCAGTTTGGCAATGTGCCCTGGTACAGTGAGGCCTGCTCCTCCACTCTGGCCACCACCTACAGCAGTGGCAACCAGAACGAGAAGCAGATCGTGAGTCTTATGTGGGAGGGTGGGGGTGGGGGTGGGCTTTGTGCTCTCTACTCAGGGCCCACAAGTAGGCTTTCTTTATCTGCTCTCATCCCTGTGTGGCTGGATAGAGTGACTAGGGCCTTGAGTAATTGCGCTGTGGAATTCCCCCAGACCTTTGTGGGAATCTCTGAACCCCTGAAGTATAGACTTCCTGAAAATATCCCTGTGCTTCAACCTCTAATGGATCCCCGCCCCCCTTATTCCTTGAGAAACTTGGCCCTAGAAGAAGCTATGCATGTCAGTAAGGTAGAAGCTGGGACTCGTGTCTTAACTGATTCACTGTACCATCTAGGGCACCCAGGTCCACTAGGCATAAGGACAGGCAGGTGGCTCCTTTACTCCTCCTAATATCCATCAGGTCTCAACACCATTGTCCCCCTGGCAGGTGACAACTGACCTGAGGCAGAAGTGCACAGAATCTCACACAGGCACCTCAGCCTCCGCCCCCTTGGCAGCTGGTATCATTGCTCTCACCCTGGAGGCCAAGTAAGTGTGCAAGCAACAGCCTGTCCCCACAGGGCTGGCTGTAGAGCAGCTGTTCCCACAGCCTGACCCCAGACATCCTCTCCTTTGCAGTAAGAACCTCACCTGGCGGGACATGCAGCACCTGGTGGTACAGACCTCAAAGCCAGCCCATCTCAACGCTAATGATTGGGCTACCAATGGTGTGGGCCGGAAAGGTGAGGGCAAGGTGACCCAGAGGTTTAGGGTCTGAGGTAGGATGGGGGTTCTCCTACCTTCCTATTGACCCTTCCCTGCTTCCACAGTGAGCCATTCGTATGGCTACGGGCTGTTGGATGCAGGTGCCATGGTGGCCCTAGCCCAGAACTGGACAACAGTGGCCCCTCAGCGGAAGTGCATCATTGAAATCCTGGCGGAGCCCAAGTAAAGGCTGGACCCTGGGTGGGAGGGAACAGATGGGGCCTGGGAGCTTCTGGGGCCTACTGGGTACTGCCGGGCTGCTCACTGACGCACTGGTGCTTGCTGCACAGGGACATTGGCAAACGGCTAGAGGTGCGCAAGACCGTCACAGCATGCCTGGGTGAGCCCAACCACATCACCAGGCTGGAACACGTTCAGGCCCGGCTCACCCTGTCTTACAATCGCCGTGGTGACCTGGCTATCCACCTCATCAGCCCCATGGGCACCCGCTCCACCCTGTTAGCTGCCAGGTGCTCGCCATGCTCCCTTCTCATTTCCTGGTTCATTCCCTCATTTGTCCCCAAGGCTCTAGCAACCATCGGTAACAGCGTGGGGAGGGCCAGCTACGTCCTTTGGGACCACCTCATCACAGGAATCCTCGCTTAGACCCATTTCTCATGCCAGTTGTGTGTGTCCCCTTGTGAAATAGAGTCCCCCAGTTGAGAACATCTGGAAAACAGTTTTCCTGAGAAGCATTTCCAGTCTAGCAGGTTGCCACATGGGGAGACTAGCGTGTGTCCCTTATGTCATGGGTCGGGTGTCCCCTGGCCTCAGATGCTATATGGAGCTCTCTTCCTCCAGACCACATGACTACTCTGCTGATGGGTTTAATGACTGGGCTTTCATGACTACGCATTCCTGGGATGAGGAACCCTCTGGCGAGTGGGTCCTAGAGATTGAAAACACCAGCGAGGCCAACAACTATGGTACCGAACTGAAGCCTGGGAGGTGGGGAGCCGGTGGGTGCTGGCAGTTACCGTGGCGCTCACACCCTTGACCTTTTCATCAACTCTGGAATAGGGACGCTGACCAAATTCACGCTCGTTCTGTATGGCACGGCCTCTGAGGGGCTCCCGACACCTCCAGAAAGCAGCGGCTGCAAGACCCTCACCTCCAGCCAGGCCTGCGTGGGTCAGTAGTGGGTGTGGTTGAGGCTGGGCAAGTTGGGGATGGAACTGGAATATGGCGTCCGAGGGGACAGTGAAGTTGAGATAGCTAAAGAGAAGGACTCCTGGGGACTGCGGGGACCGCTTAGGACTGTAGGAGTCTGGGTAGAGAGCTCAGGAGCTTTGAGGCCACCGTTCCCATGACTAATGCTCCCCTCCTCTCCTGTGCTGACAGTGTGTGAGGAAGGCTTCTCACTGCACCAGAAAAGCTGTGTCCAGCACTGCCCACCAGGCTTCACACCCCAAGTCCTTGATACACACTACAGCACTGAGAATGATGTGGAGGTCATCCGTGCCAGCGTCTGTACCCCCTGCCACGCCTCATGTGCCACTTGCCAGGGCCCAGCCCCCACAGACTGCCTCAGCTGCCCCAGCCATGCCTCCCTGGACCCTGTGGAGCAAACCTGCTCCCGGCAAAGCCAGAGCAGCCGAGAGTCTCGGCCTCAGCAGCCGCCGCCCGCACTGCGGCCGGAGGTGGAAGTGGAGCCCCGGCTGCAGGCCGGGCTGGCCTCTCACCTGCCCGAGGTGCTGGCCGGCCTCAGCTGCCTTATCATCGTCCTCATCTTCGGCGTTGTCTTCCTGTTCCTGCATCGGTGTTCGGGCTTCAGCTTCCGGGGCGTGAAAGTGTACACCATGGACCGTGGCCTCATCTCCTACAAGGGGCTGCCTCCCGAAGCCTGGCAGGAGGAGTGCCCGTCGGACTCTGAGGAGGACGAGGGCCGGGGCGAGAGGACCGCCTTTATCAAAGACCAGAGCGCCCTTTGATGAGCCCACTGCCCACCTTATCAAATCGATCCCTTCCTCGGGCACTTTTTAATTCACCAAAGTATTTTTTTATCTTGGGACTGGGTTTGGACCCTAGCTGGGAGGTGAGGGGGCGGAGACTGCTCCTCACCCCACACTTGAGCCTCCCTGATTGCCCGAGGTGGGGTCCCAGGAGCCTCACCCCCTAGCACCCCTCCCTGTGGAGGAAGGAGTCAATCAATCTTTAGGGCAGCTTCCGTGGCCCAGCTGGACTTCCGCAGAGTGAAGAGGGGCGGCCTCTCTGAGTCCCTGACCAGGCTGCAGCCCTGCCCCGTCCCTGCCCCTCAGAAAGCAATAATGGTCCCCATCCAGGCGACAGGGAGACTGGCTAGGAGGTACGTGAAGAAGGCGGCCACCTCTCCAAGGGCTTTTGCATCCCCTGACCCTCTCTGGCTCATGGACGAGCCTAGAAGAAGCTGCGGCCATAGGAAGGGACCAAAGCCGAGCGGGCACTAGCCGGCGTGCCTGTCCTCACGCGCAGCGTGCCTCTGCACTCCAGGCCTCCCTCAGCTGGTCGCCAGGCTGAGCTGGGCCAGCAGGCCATGCTCTGGGGGCCTCATGCTGGTGTCCTGACCATCCTCCATGGCACCCTCCCCCCTTGCCAGGGCCCTGTTTTCTGAGCCCGGGGCTGCCTGGGCTGTTGGCAGTCACAGTGCAGGAGCCCCTGGGTGGGTCACGGTGGGGAGGGACGGTGGCCCGGCCGGCTCCTCCCACCTCCCACCCGATGCTGCTTTCCCCTGTGGGGATCTCAGGAGCTGTTTGAGGATATATTTTCACTTTGTGATTATTCACTTTAGATGCTGATTTTTTTTTTTTTTTTGTATTTTTAATGGGGGTAGCAGCTGGACCCTTCACCTTCTCATGCCCACGCCCACCCTGCCCTTCCCACGGCTGCCCAGCCCTGAAGTCTAGGGAATAACTAAGCCCCACGTCCTGAAGAGGCAGGCCAGCCAGGTGGGCTCTAGGAAAGGGGGCATGGTGGGAGGGGTAGGCCGACATCATCTGTTTCAAATGGGGTTGTGCCAAGGGCTTATGGGTCGCTGGCTCTCCGAGTGCCAGGGGTGGGCAGGTGGCACCACCAAGCCCTTTCTAACACTGTGCCCTGGTGGAGAAAGCATTGGCCTATGATGCCCCCCAAACCCCCTCTTCTGATGTGCCTTTTGCACCCCTCCCATTAGGACAATCAGTCCCCTCCCACTTGGGCCCCTCCCCAGTTTCTTTGCCCTGGCCCTTCTCGGTACCCAGCCTACCTGCCCAGGGGTGCCCCGTGCTCTCCTGCCCTCCCCTCACGGCCATCCAGGCTGGTTTTGTAAGATGCTGGGTTGGTGCACAGTGATTTTTTTTTTCCTTGTAATTTAAACAGGCCTGGCATTGTTGGTTCTATTTAATGGACACGAGATAATGTTAGAGGTTTTAAAGTGATTAAACGTGCAGACTATGCAAACCAAGTCTGGTCTTCAGTGTCTGTTGCTCTTCTCAGACCCTTACCGTGTTCGACTGGGGGAAGGGCTGGGAACTAGGGGCCAGTTTGGTTTAGTGGTGTCATGGCTGCCTGCAGACAGGCCTAAGTCAGAAGGCTTAAATCCTCCAAGAGGTCTAGGGCTTCTAGGTCTGAGGGGAACCGGAGGGAACCCAGGCGGTTGGTCTGTGTGCTCCCTGGTTTTATCATGACACAAGCTAGTGGCACCTGGGAAGAGACGCTTCAGTTGAGAGCTTGCCTCCAGCAGATGGGTCTGTGGAGCATTTTGGTAATGGCTGATGTGGAGAGCCCGTCACACTGGGGGTAACGGCCTCCCCGGCAGGGGTGTTGGCGTGTATATGAAAGCAAGCTGTCAGTGAGCAGTGTTCTCTCCTGGTTCCTGTTCCGGCTCCGGCTGACCCCCTCAATGTGGACTCTAATCCTTACCAGACAACCCTGCTCTTCAAACTGCTCTCAGTTCTGGTGTCTACCACAGCAGGGGGTCAGTCTGATCTACACAGCAAGTTCTAGGGCAGACAGGACTACACAGACCCTTTCTCAAAATAAGAAAAGAAAAAAAAAGAAAGAAAGAAAAGAAACAGCAAACCAGCACTGAATGGCTGAAGGAACCTGAGTCCCTCTTGGGGAAATAATTTCTCGGTTCTATACCTGGTGCTGGCCCAGGCTGCCACTGAGATTGGCAGCCCTGCCTGGGGCGGAGAGAGAAAATCCGTGTTACCGGAACCTGTGCCCAAGAAGCAGGCCTCTACTGCTGTTGTTTGGTTGGTTGGTTTTTGGTTTTTTCGAGACAGGGTTTCTCTGTATAGCCCTGGCTATCCTGGAACTCACTCTGTAGACCAGGCTGGCCTCGAACTCAGAAATCCACCTGCCTCTGCCTCCCAAGTGCTGGGATTAAAGGCGTGCGCCGTGCGCCACCAACGCCTGGTTTACTTGGAGATTTTATATGCAAATAGAGGCCGGCGCCTGAGCGCTCCTTAGGGAATCCGGAGGAGGGACAGGATTAGGTTTCCTTCCTCTCCTGGGTCCCCCTGGCACCCTAGCATGCGGTCATGATTCACATGAGTCCCCAGACTCCACACACCCTGGGTGCCCCGGGGGCCCAACACCTTGCCTGGGTCCTCACCTTGGTTCCATTCTCACTGTATTTTGGGTTCCTTTCCCGAGTTCGCAGGACCCTGGGGAGTGCCCGGAGCACAGGCCACTCTTCTTTCGCAGGGCCATTCTTTGCCGGCCTCCTCCTCCCTTCCGTTTCCGTGGCTGAGCTGTCGCAGTAGGCTGTGGCCCAGGGCACGCAGAGTGGGGAGCAGGATGGGGGGTGGGCTGTGCTCTCTCTTCCCTATAGTGGACCCGCCCCGCGTCCTAGGGCAACAGAAACCACGGAGGAGGAAGCAGGAATCAGGAACTGGCCGGGTAGATTCTGGGCCTTAGTCGGTCCTCTGCCACCTGCCCCAGGAGCAGCTGCCCAAGAAAGGTAACTCCACCTTCCTCCACCTTCGAGATCCAGGAGTTTATGTGGGAAACGGGCAGGGGTGGGCACCGGAAAGGGCCAGGCGGGTGGTCTGGGAACCTGAAACCTGATGGGGGTGGGGCTAGGATCTTGGGAAGGGCAGGAAAGCCCAGGGACAGGATTTTTTTTTTTTCGGTGGCTCCCAGAGGCCAGAGCCCAGCACTGTTAAAGGCCCCGAGCAGGACAGGATTCAGTAACATCCAGGACTGGCTGGGGGTGAAGGATCCTAATAGGGATCTGCAGTCTGGTTCCTGGAAACGGGATCACTGGCTCTGAGACCTAGTCTGGTACATCGGAAGCAGAAGGACCGGCCTCAGTCCAGACTGCTGTCTGTACCTCTTGGTATTTTTTTTCTGAGCAGGACTCCACCCATGTCCCGCCCGCAGCCCTCTTCCACCTTACTAGCCCTTAGCCTCATCTTCCATCTCCAGCTGCTTCTTTGTCTCCACTGAATGACCCGTTTTCTGTCCCCAGGACACCATTATGGGCTTCTCTTCAGAGCTGTGCGGCCCCCAGGGTCACGGGGCACTCCAGCAGCTGCAGGAAGCCGAGCTTCGCTTGTTGGAGGGCATGAAGAAGTGGATGGCCCAGAGGGTCAAGAGCGACCGCGAATACGCAGGATTGCTTCACCACATGTCCTTGCAGGACAGCGGAGGCCAGAGCTGGAGCGGTGGCCCCGACAGCCCTGTCAGCCAGGTGAGCTTCCGCGAGCTCTCCCATCCGCTCTCCCTCGCCATCTCCCCGTGCCAGGTGGGGTTGGAGCTGTTGCAGACCCAGGCTCGCGGGCCATCGCCTTCTTCTTCCCGCCTCCCTATCCCACAATGTGCCGTAGTCCTGGGCAGAGATAACAAGCCAGACGGAGAATTTGAGCCGGGTGCTGCGGCAGCATGCGGAAGATCTGAACTCGGGGCCCTTGAGCAAGCTGAGTGTGCTGATCCGGGAGCGGCAGCATCTGAGGAAGACTTACAACGAGCAGTGGCAGCAGCTGCAGCAGGAGCTCACCAAGGTAGGTGGGCACCAAGAGGGCTGTCACAACAAGGCGGAGCAGTTTTGCACAACAGTGCCTAGGGAAGCGGAAGTCACCGACCACAGGCCCAGCTCCAGGATGGCCTGTGTGGCCCTGCTGCCGCTTCCTCCTTTCCTCTCACGACTTAGGCTAACTTGCTACAGGGCCTGTTGATCCACTGTGAGGAACTTGGGGTGGCCAAGGGTGACTTTGGCTTAGAGTGACCCGGCCCAGGGCCCCCATAGGCAGGATCCTGCCTTGGTCTGAATCCCAGCAGCTCTTCGGCTACAGGCTGGGTTATAGGCAGCTGCTTTGTCTCTGGGTGCGTCCCTCCCCCACTCACTGGTCAGTCTCCCCATTCCACACCCCTCTCATTGCCAGAGAGCCGGGTCCTACCATGGACCCACAGCGCCCCCTTGTGGTCAGCCTTCCCATTCTTTCCAAACTCAATTCTAGTCAAGGGTTACCATGCTCCTTCGTCCTCTCATGATGGTTTGGGATCCCGTGTTTCAGTGAGAGAATGGAGTCATTTCTGCAGAACTCTATGGCTTACATGCTCAAAATATTTACTAGCTGGCTATTTAAGACTGTCCAACTTGCCAGGCCTTTAATCCTAGCACTTGGGAGGCAGAGGCAAACCGATCTCCAGGTTAGAGGCCAGCTTGGTCTACCAAGTGAGTTCTGGGACAGCCAGAGCTACACAGAGAAAAAAACAACCTGTCTCTCCGGGCGTTGGTGGCACACGCCTTTAATCCCAGCACTTGGGAGGCAGAGGCAGGCGGATTTCTGAGTTCGAGGCCAGCCTGGTCTTCAGAGTGAGTTCCAGGACAGCCAGGGCTACACAGAGAAACCCTGCCTTGAAAAAAAACAAAATAAAACCAAAACAAACCAAACCAAAACAAACAAACAAAACAACCTGTCTCAAAACACAAACCCACACACACACACACTCAAAAAACAAAGCAAAACAAAAACAAAACAAAAAACAACAAAAAAAAAGACTGGCAGGGTCTATGGATTTAATCAGTTACAGATGGGGAAACTGAGATTCAAAGAAGCAAAACAGAGCCTGCACGTTTTGTCCCAGAGCTCCAGTCTTTGGCCACCACCTCCCGTTCCTATGACCAGCGACATACTGTGCAGCTCCCTGTGCAAACTAAAAGTGTTGGAAGTTAGGGCAAAAGACAAGTGTAGACCGGGCGTGGTGGCACATGCCTGTAATCCCAGCACTTGGGAGGCAGAGGCAGGCGGATTTCTGAGCTCAAGGCCAGCCTGGTCTACAGAGTGAGTTCCAGGACAGCCAGAGCTACACAGAGAAACCCTGTCTCGAAAAACAAAAACAAAAACAAAAGACAAGTGTATGGTGGTCTGTAATCCTTCAAGCAACAGTGGCAGGAGGATTGCCATGAGTTGCAGACTGTCTTGGCCTATAGAGCAGGGGAACCAGTCCAACAAAACAAAACAAAACAAAACAAAACAAAACGCTGGGGAGATGGCTCTGCATGTGAAGGCCTTGCCTGACAACCCGAGTTTGGTCCCTGGAACTCACAGTGTAAGGTGAGAACCAGCTCCTGCACCTTGTCTTCTGACTTCTATGTGTGCACAATAGCATGTGTACACACACACACACACACACACACACACACACATGATTTTGTAGGGCTTAGTGTTAAAAATGATTACTGTTCTTTAGAGGATCAGAATTCAGATCCCAGTACCTACATCAAACAAAGCTTACAGATGCCTGTGACTTTAGCTCCCAGGGATGGAACAGCCCCTCCACCCCCACCCCCCAGGCTTTGGTGGGCATGCCTTCCTGTACACACATGCAAATGCATATACATGAGTAAAATGAAACAATTCTTTAAAATAATAGTATTCAATATGAACTTGAGTGTAGTGGCTCATGTTTATAATCCCAGCATTCCAGAGAGGGTTATAACAAATTTGAGGCCAGCCTGGGCTACAGAATGGGTCCTGGGTAAACCTGGAGTAGAGTGAGGCCCTACCCCCCAAAAAAAAAAATATGAGAAGGAAAAGAAACCACACCCTATAAAACCAAGCCTCAGGGGCTTTTGACTGTGGGGTCATGTGAGCCTGCATGTCTGAGGCTGGCTCTACCTGCCACCAGGAGGGATAGCTGGAGCCTGTCCCAAATTCTTTCCTGCCTCCTTCAGTAGCACAGTCCCCTGAGCCCGACCTTAGCAGCCACCTTCCCCAGAAGTCTCCAGACTCTTCCAGAAGGATGAGTTTATCCAACCTGACAGCCCGGGTGGCAGAATCTTTCCCAGGTTTTCCCTCAGGTCTGATTCCCCCAGAGCTTAAGGGTCTGCCTCCTCACCCTGACCTCCCTTTTCCTTCCAGACCCACAACCAGGACATCGAGAAGTTAAAGAGCCAGTACCGGACCCTGACACGAGAGAGCGCCCAGGCCAGGCGCAAGTACCAGGAAGCCAGCAAAGGTTTGGAGCTTTTCTCCCCGGTAGGAAGAAAACCCAGTCTAGTAGACAGACCTGTTAGCTGATGCCCAGGGAGTGGGGGCTGCTCCTTAGGCCTCTGGGATACCAACCCCACCCCGAGCACGTGTATACGCGCGCTCACGCCCACTCCCACCCCTCACCCCCCACCTGCCAGACAAGGATCGAGACAAGGCCAAAGACAAGTACGTCCGGGGCCTGTGGAAGCTCTTCGCCCACCACAACCGCTACGTCCTGGGTGTGAGGGCCGCACAGCTGCACCACCAACACTACCACCAATTCATGCTGCCTGGCCTGCTGCAGTCCCTGCAGGATTTGCACGAGGAGATGACAGGCATCCTGTAAGCTCGCAGTCCCAGAACAGAAGGCTGGAACGGGGCGGTGTGTGTGTGTGTGTGTGGGGGGTGCTAAGCCTGGTGGAGACAGGCTTTGGGGGTCAGCAGCACTACCTACAGGATCTCAGTGGTTCTCTGTTACCTATAGTCCCACCAGGAAGCAGAAGGCCCAGGAGGCCTTAAATGATTTATTTGCCTAAGGTTATTCACTTGCATATGAGCTAGGGGGTTGGGGCTTCTAACCTAGAATTGTTCCGGAACTGGTGTCCTAGCCTGAGCTAGCCTACTTGCCTAGCCTGAGGTCCTCTGACTCAGTGGCTCTATGGGTGGGTGTGGGTGCAGGAAGGACATCCTGCAGGAATACCTGGAGATTAGCAGTCTGGTGCAGGACGACGTGGCGTCCATTCACCGAGAGTTGGCCGCCGCCGCCGCTCGGATCCAGCCCGAGTTTGAGTACCAAGGCTTCCTGCGGCAGTATGGGTAAGCCGGTCCTAATCCTTGAACCTCCCAAGCTCCGAGCTCCGGGACTTCTGACCTATTCACCGGAGGACCTTGTCCACCCACAGATCTGCCCCTGATGTCCCACCTTGTGTCACTTTTGATGAATCGCTTCTGGAAGAGGGCGAGCAGCTGGAGCCCGGGGAGCTGCAGCTGAACGAACTGACTTTGGAGAGCGTGCAACACACGTGCGTGCTAGTGTGTCAGCTGGGACCCTTTGGCTAGGCGGCCAGGCTGGGGTGGCTCTGTTGGGGCTATGTATGATGGGGGTACAGCTTTCACTGTCCTGCCCTTGGGGTGCAGGCTGACCTCTGTGACAGATGAACTGGCCGTGGCCACCAAAGAGGTGCTGAGCCGGCAGGAGACGGTCAGTCAGCTGCAGCGCGAGCTCCGGAGTGAGGAACAGAACACCCACCCCCGGGACCGGTGAGCTGGCCCCACATGCGAGCGGCAGCCTCCCTCCTGACTCCTCTGCTGTGCTTAGGGGGTGGTGCGGGTAGTATAGTGTCTGCTGACCCTCTCTCCGCCCTCCCCTTGCCCTGCTCCTGCCTGCAGGGTGCAGCTTCTGGGCAAGAGGCAGGTGCTGCAAGAGGCAATACAAGGGTTGCAGGTAGCACTGTGCAGCCAAGACAAGCTTCAGGCCCAGCAGGAACTTCTGCAGAGCAAGATGGCGCAGCTCGGCACAGGCGAGCCCCCAGCCGTGCCGCTCCTTCAGGACGACCGCCATTCCACCTCCTCCACGGTGAGATGCCCTACCGTGACTGCGCCCCTCCCTTGCCAGCCTGCTTGCAGGGGCTGTGCTCCTCATTTTTGCCCTCCCCCTCCCTAAGCCTGGCCACCCGCTGACGTCTGTCCCTGGCCTCAGGAGCAGGAGCGAGAGGGGGGAAGGACACCCACACTGGAGATCCTTAAAAGCCACTTCTCCGGAATCTTCCGCCCCAAGTTCTCTGTGAGTAGTACCAAGGCCTCTGCCCGTCTAATTTAGGCCAGGCCAGGCGTCTCAGATATGCTCCTTAGACGGCCACACTCTGGATAGAAGGACCTGCCTGCCTAGATGGCTTTCACTGGGGCGGGTTCCAGGGTGGGGGGACTGTCAGGGGACATCTTTTCCTTCCTTGGGGTTCCAGGCTGCAGACACCTCCGAACCCTCGCAGCCCCCATGTTCTCTCCTCACCATCCCGGCATGCGGCAGGGGCATGCAGTTTTGGCACTCTTCCGCACGCTCTGGGAGTGGCAGAGAGGCCTGTGGTTCAGAGGAGAAAAGTACTAACTTGGTTGGCTCTGCTAGCCTATTCTGGTTGTGCTCAGAGCGAGCTTGAGCCAGGCCGCTCTGGTGTCACGTGGCTAGCTGGAAGGAGGAGCGCCCATGAGAAACCCCCACGCTAGCCCCGGGGGTCCTCCCGCTCTGAGCATGCCCAGTGAGTGACTCCCACACGCTCCTCCTCCCAGATCCCTCCACCGCTGCAGCTCGTTCCCGAGGTGCAGAAGCCCCTCCACGAGCAGCTGTGGTACCACGGGGCCATCCCTCGGGCAGAGGTAGCAGAGCTGCTGACACACTCCGGGGACTTCTTGGTACGGGAGAGCCAGGGCAAGCAGGAGTATGTGCTGTCCGTGATGTGGGATGGCCAGCCGCGACACTTCATCATCCAGTCCTCAGATGTGAGTGGGCTGGCGCTGACCCTGCCGTCTTCCCCTCTCCAGGGAAATGGTCTAAAGCTCGGTGACCTTGAGTGTAGGGAGTAGCTGAGTGTAGGGAGTAGCTGAGTGTAGGGAGTAGCTGAGTGTAGGGAGTAGCTGAGTGTAGGGAGTAGCTGCCCGTGCCTTAGGTGCCTCGATCTCTTAGGGGGCCAACTGAGTGCCACAGTGTGTCCTAGGTAGTCCCTGTCCCCACCCCCCACCTCCCAACGCCCCCTCCCCGATCCTGCTGCTGCTCTTACCCCTCCCAGGGCTCAGGCCTCCTCCCCAAAGGAAGCTGCTGACCTCATGTCCCCCCAACACCCCCCACCCCTGCCTCACAGAACCTGTACCGGCTGGAGGGAGATGGCTTTCCCAGCATCCCTTTGCTCATCACCCACCTGCTGTCGTCCCAGCAGCCCCTTACAAAGAAGAGTGGCGTCGTCCTGTTCAGGGCGGTGCCCAAGGTGAGCCTGTCGCCAGCCTGGCCCGTGTGGAGCTTGGGAACCACAGACGCTCAGAGTGTGGAGTGAGCATTACCTCACGATGTGGCCAGCCTCCTCCTGAGTTTGGGGTGCCTTCCTACCCATGGGCCATGTACATCAGCCTGGTCCCCATATTATCTCAGTGTCCTGATATGACCAAGCCTATCGGGCACGATGACACAGAGTCAACTCTGAGACTGACGTAGTGTCAGCAGGGGGCTCCCTCGCAGGGCCCAGCACCCCTTCTGACTCCCTCCCCCAACCTCGTTCTTTCCTCAGGACAAGTGGGTGCTGAAGCACGAGGACCTGGTGCTGGGAGAGCAGATCGGGAGGGTAGGTGTAGGTGCAGCCCGCGGCCCTGGGGCCCTGCAGCCTTCCCCGCTCTACCTGCTACCTTCCTCGACAGCTTCTTCCAGGCCCCTCCCCAAGCCCCACCTCGGGTTCCGCCTCCAGAGTCTGAGGGTCTCCCTGACTCACTGTGATTGCACCTCATCACACCCCTGATCCTGTTCTCAGAAAATAGCGAATACCAACCCCCAGGCCGGCGTCTCACCCCAGCTCCTGCCAAGCGCCTCTGTTAATTAATGCTTAAAAAAAAAAAAATGCTGGCCACTTTCCAATCAGAATGCCTTCCCTAGCCAAAGCCAAGTGATTTCTGGATTTCCCACGTCGATTTTAGAGAAGGTGGCATAGATAACGTTTGTATCTCTACGAGGGGGAATCTTCATAGAGAGCCGGGGTGACAGGTCAGCGTGGACAGTGGGGACAGGATGGCTTGTCCTCTCGCCGTGAGAAAGGGCAGCAATACCAGGAAGTTGTGGTAGGAACCCAGGCCTATTGCAGGGGAACTTCGGAGAGGTGTTTAGCGGCCGCCTTCGTGCAGACAACACCCCGGTGGCTGTGAAGTCTTGTCGAGAGACGCTCCCACCAGACCTCAAGGCCAAGTTCCTGCAAGAAGCGAGGTGGGTCGTAAAATGAGCACAACCCGAGGTTCCTTGTGTGAGAGGCTTCCTCTGTGTGCTGCCTGCCATTTAATTCCCCCAAGTTGGCCGGGCAGTGGTGGCGCACACCTGTAATCCCAGCACTTGGGAGGCAGAGGCAGGTGGATTTCTGAGTTCGAGGCCAGCCTGGTCTACAGAGTGAGTTCCAGGACAGCCAGGGCTACACAGAGAAACCCTGTCCCCTGTCTCCAAAAAGAAAAAAGAAAAGAAAAGAAAGGAAGGAAGGAAGGAGGAGGAAGGAAGGAAGGAAGGAAGGAAGAAAGAAAGAAAGAAAGAAAGAAAGAAAGAATTCTCCCAAGTTGTCTCATACCCAAGTAGTACCCATAATGCAAAGAGGTACTGACCAGACCCCCACCTGCAGTCACGTGTCCAAAGCCTCAGGCATTCATGGCCACACACTTCTCCCCTGTAGCTTTCTGTCTTCTCCGAGGCTCCTTTTGAGAGGTGGGGGACGGGAGTGGGTGGGTGGGGGGCGCGGGGGCAGGTGCAGAAGGGGCTGTGAGCAGCTCACTCGTAGCCTGTGCTCCCCAGGATCCTGAAACAGTACAACCACCCCAACATCGTACGTCTCATCGGGGTCTGCACACAGAAACAGCCCATCTACATCGTCATGGAGCTGGTCCAGGGTGAGCAGAGGCGCTGCCCTCCAGGGCGAGGGTTCACCTTGCCCGGGCCCGCCCACCCAGCTCAAAGGCTGCTCTCGCCTCTAGGGGGCGACTTTCTCACCTTCCTGCGGACCGAGGGAGCCCGCCTGCGGGTGAAGACTCTTCTGCAGATGGTAGGGGACGCTGCTGCGGGCATGGAGTACCTGGAAAGCAAGTGCTGTATTCACCGGTGAGTGGGCCACAGGCCCCGATGCCGGCTCTGGGAGACCCCATCACGGGGGCTCCGTCCCCGGGCTGAAGTGGTCTCTAGCGCTTTGTGTGTGAGAGTTACCCGGTATTTCTGTGTGCACGTACGTGTCCATCTGTGTGGAGGCCAGAGGTCAATGGTAGGTGTCCTTTTTTAAAAATTTTTTTTATTGGATATATTCTTTATTTACATTTCATTTCCCTTTTCCTGGTTCCCCGCCCCCCAAAGGTCCCACATGCCCCTTTCCCTCCCCCTGTTCCCCTATCCACCCCTTCCCACTTCCCTGTTCTGGCATTTCCCTACACTGATGCATTGAGCCTTTCCAGCACCAGGGTCCACTCTTTTTTTTTTTAAAGATTTATTTATTTTGCCAGGCAGTGGTGGCACATGCCTTTTATCCCAGCACTTGGGAGGCAGAGACAGGTGCATTTCTGAATCTAAGGCCAGCCTGGTCTACAGAGTGAGTTCTTCAGACACACCAGAAGAGGGCAGCAGATCCCATTACAGATGGTTGCCGGGAATTGAACTGGGGACCTTTGGAAGAGTCAGTCAGTGAGCCATCTCTCCAGCCCAGTGTTAGGTGTCTGAATCTTTACCACTTTAGTTTTGGAGCCGGTCCCTCACTAAACCTGAAGGTTATAATTTTGTGAAGCTGGCTGGCCAGTGACTCCTTCTAAGGATGCACTCTCCTCAGTGTCCCAGAGCTGGGGTAACAGGCAAGCATTGCCAGTGTTTTCCATGAGAGCAGCAGATCTGAACTTAGGGCCTCGTGCTTGCTCAGCAGACACTGTACTACCCGCACCACCCCCTAAGCCCTGGCCTAGTGTGTTTGACCCAGCCGGGCAAGCAACCCTGGCTGAGGACCAGCTTCTGCCTGCTGCCCCCAGGGACCTGGCTGCTCGGAACTGCCTGGTGACAGAGAAGAATGTCCTGAAGATCAGTGACTTTGGGATGTCCCGAGAAGAAGCGGATGGGATCTATGCAGCGTCAGCGGGCCTCAGACAAGTCCCCGTTAAGTGGACCGCCCCGGAGGCCCTGAACTACGGTACCCAGTTCTCACCCGGTCTGGGCTGCAAGGCTGATGGTGGAGCGTGGGCGGGGTGTGGGCGGGCTCCGGCCCGCGGAGGAGGACAGTCTCCCTATGCTGCCTTGCTTCCTCGGCAGGACGCTACTCATCAGAGAGTGATGTGTGGAGCTTCGGCATTTTGCTGTGGGAGACCTTCAGCCTGGGCGCCTCACCCTATCCCAACCTCACCAATCAGCAGACACGGGAGTTTGTAGAAAAGGGTAAGGCCACAGATTTATGATGGTACCTCAGGACCAAGCTCCTAAGATGTTCCTACCAAATGCTTCCTCCTCAAAACCTCCTACGGGGCTGGGCTGTGGTGGCGCACACCTTTAATCCCAGCACTTGGGAATCAGAGGCAGGCAGATTTCTGAGTTCGAGGCCAGCCTGGTCTACAGAGTGAGTTCCAGGACAGCCAGGGCTACACAGAGAAACCCTGTCTCGAAAAACAAAAACAAACAAACAAACAAACAAACAAACAAAACCTCCTACGGGGACAAAAGAAGAAAAGTCTGCAGTTACCACAGGTGACAGGACTATCTTTGCGTGGTGGGTTAGAGCCTAGGCCTCTGTTTTGGTTTTTGGTTTTTTGTTTGTTTTGTTTTTGTTTTTGTTTGTTTGTTTGTTTTCGAGACAGGGTTTCTCTGTGTAGTTCTGGCTATCCTGGAACTCACTCTGTAGACCAGGCTAGCCTCAAACTCTGAAATCCACCTGGCTCCGCCTCCCAGAGTGCTGGGATTAAAGGTGTGCAGGACCACCACCCAGCTGTTTTGGGGTTCTTAAGGGCAGTGAGTCAGAAGGAGTCTGGTCCCTTCTCATACTCGGTACCTGGCCCCTGTCCTCGTAGGGCATCGGCTGCCTTGCCCAGAGCTGTGCCCCGATGCGGTCTTCCGGCTCATGGAGCAGTGCTGGGCCTACGAACCCGGGCAGAGGCCTAGCTTCAGTACCATCTGCCAGGAGCTACACAGTATCCGTAAGCGGCATCGGTGAGACCCAGAGGGCCCCTTGCTAAAGCCAGTGGCCTGTCCAGGCCAGAGTGCTCCTCCTCAGCGGGTCTCACTCACCGTTGGACAGCTCCAAGACCTGGTTTCCAACCACCAGCAACAGGGCTTCAAGCGGGGTGGGGCTCCAGGGCGCCATCCTTCTTCCTGCCCGAATTCCTCTCTTGGGCAGAAAAATAAAACAAGTTGTGGTCATCAGATAATATTGACATGTGTATTCCTCTGGAGGCCAGGGACCAGTTCTTAGGAAAAGATAGACATGGTCCTTACGACGACCGTGAGAAGAGGAAGGACAGAGAACCCACTTCGGACATGATTGGGTTGAACGTGGGACAGGCGCCAGGAAGTACAGGCCTTGGCCAGATGGTGGCGCTGTTCCCTAGAACAGGATCACAGCACAAAGCTGCTAAGGTAAATTGTAAAGATGTGGCGGTCCAGGAACCTGTGGAGATAAAAAGTTGGTTGATGTACAGGCTGGCAACTGAGGTGTAAAAGTCATGGGTCTGTGAAACATAGAGTAGCTTGGACTGTGTGTGTCACACAGTCCCAGGAATTTCGGGGCTTCCCAACAGAGAAGACATGTTTTTTCAAGGTGAGGACTCAGGATGAGTGTGAGCAAGGCTGGGGACTCCCCCACCCAGGACCCTCAAGGTCCCACAAGCCCTGCTGAAACCCCGTCATCTGGAACAGTCTTGGGAAAGAGGGCATGTCAGGGACACAGGCAGCATGACACTAACACACCAACAAACGCACCACAAAGACTGGGAATGGCTTATAAGACGAAATGACGGGGACCACAAAATACCCTGTAACCACACACCCATCCACCCGCACCTCACCCCTACCCCACCAGACACAGACACCACACACACACACACACACACACACACACACATTTTCTTAGGCAAAGAGGTTCATATCTGTGTCATCCGTTTTCTTTTTTTTTTAAGATTTATTTATTTATGTATGTGAGTACACTGTTGCTGTTTTCAGACACATCAGAAGAGGGCATCAGATCCCCATTACAGATGGTTGTGAGCCACCGTGGGGTTGTTAGGATTTGAACTCAGGACCTCTGGAAATGCAGTCGATGTTCTTAACCACTGAGCTATCTCTCCAGCCTGTCATCTGATTTCAAAGAGACAGAAGTAAGCCTTTCCAGAGGCTGGGCCTGCAGCCCGGGTGATGGGTTGCTTGCCGTGGATGCAAGAGGCCCTGGGTTCTGTTTCATCATCAGGATCACATACAAACTCCTAGTACTTGGGAGGTGGCGGTGAGTGCAGCCTCTGCTACATAAAAATGTGGGGTCAGGATGGGTAACATGAGACTGTCAAAATGATGATGGTGGTGGTGATGATGAGGGTCGAAGGTCAGGAAACGCAGAAGAGCCACTGCTGAGAGACAAGGCCATCAGAGGCCTTTAATCCCAGCACTTAGAAGGCAGAAGCAAGTAGGTCTCTGCGGGTTCAAGGCCAGACTGCTCTACAGAGAGAGAGTTCTGGGACAGCCAGGGTGGAACACCAGGCTGACTTTGAACTCACTGGAATGAGCCTGCCTCTACTTCCTGGGGGATTTAAAGGTGCACATCACCTCTGAGACCTACTCTTACCAAGAGTGAGAAGGACCTGAGCGGACATGTTACTGTTTCCAATGAGACCACAGAAGTGTGGCCCACCGGATAGGCAGAGGAGGGTGCCGGCCTGACTGAGAAGGAAGGAAAGAGCTCAGTTGCTGAGCAACGGGCCGCATTCTCCAAGGCACTTTCGGCTGCAACCATGACATGGATATAAAGGAGGAAACTACAGAGAGATCCAGGCCTGCCGCAGAGCCCTCACAAATGCGATTAAACAGCTCGCGGGATGAGTTCTTGCCATCTGGGCCTGGGGGAGGCTGTCGGTTCAGACCACTGTGACTCGTCCTGGAATCACGGTGGCCACCTCAGGTGCTCAGGTGATGAAATGGTCACCTCCCCCCCACTGCACATTTTATCTACTGCCCAGGCTGAGGAGGGAGAGGGATTTCTTCATGCACTCTTGGGATAATTTTGGGGAACCCAATTAGGTATTAGGCAATACATCTCATGGGGTTGCACCCGTGGCAAAAGTCAGGAGGCCTTTTGGTTTTTTTTTTTTTTTTTTTTTTTTTTGGTCTTTTTTCGAGACAGGGTTTCTCTGTTTTTCTGGCTGTCCTGGAACTCACTCTGTAGACCAGGCTGGCCTCGAACTCAGAAATCCGCCTGCCTCTGCCTCCCAAGTGCTGGGATTACAGGCATGCGCCACCACCGCCCAGCTCAGGAGGCCTTTTGTAACCGTCAAAGGCGTGTGTGCAGATGGCGGTGCGGAGGCGATCCAGCAGAAAAGCCCCCCCGGGGGGGGGGTGCAGCTGTTACACCAAGAGGTCATTAAAGTGAGACTTGATCCGACCCATAGAGGCAAGGCCTCAGTTCTCATTGGGAAGAATAAAAGGCAAAGGTGTGGGCCACTGGTGACATTTTCCTTGGGCATACAGGTGGGTCACTCAGCAGCCACGCCCCCTCAGCTGTGCTGTGTTCTAAGAGACAAAGAGCTGCCTGACAACACACCCCTTGCTCTCCACAGACGAGGGGCAAGGTGAGAGCCGGGGCAAGGTGAGAGGCGGGGCAAGGTGAGAGGCGGGGCAAGGTGAGAGGCGGAGGTCTCTGGAGTGACGCCTAGGGGAGGGGTCCAACTGGTACTTCTCCAGGCCTAGCCAAGTGACTGACATCAGAGAAGGAAGAGGAGGGCCTTAGACAGGAGCTCATGGAGGCGGGAGAGCTGATGTTATCTCGTTTTATTAGCCCTGAGTGGTCAGTAAAAAAGTGACTCACGGCCGATGACACACACCAGTTGTTGCAGAGCACGGAATTCTTTGAACAGACTGGTATGGGAGGACATCCCGAGTGCCTGTTTTGGGCTCGTCACTGCGTTTAGAGGATGCCATCAGTTTGCCTGCACACCCCTTGATGGGACATCCTTAGCACTACTGTTCCCTGAGTCCCCTGATATTGGCCCCAGTGGACAGGGTAACACAGAGAAGCCTCGGGATCCTGTGACAGCTGATCTTCACTGTCATTTTGATTGGATTGTGAATCACCTGAGAGACTGGTGAGGTTCGCCTGAGGTACATGGATGAGAGTGTTCCTGGAAGTGGCTGAGAGAGGACCTACCCTGAACGAGGGGACCACCGTCCCACACACTAGGGTTCCAGACCCTAGACGGGACAAGAAAGAAGCCAGCCCAGGTGTCTGTAATCCTAGCACTTGGGAGGTGGAGGCAGGAGGATCTGGAATTCACATGACAGGAAACCCTGTCTGAGGGGAGGGGGAGAGGAGAGAGAGGGGAGAGGGATCAGTGAGGAAGGGTGAACTCCACGAAGCCTGGTGACCTGAGTCGATCCCTGGGACACTCGCGCTGGAAGGACAAGTTGTCCCTCTTCCCTCTGCCAGTGCCCCGCCCTCTAGGACTTTAAGGATCGTCTGACCTGTATAGCGTTTCAGGCCAGCCAAAGTCTCAAAAACCAGAGATTTTAAGAGTAGAAACTGGAGCTGGAGAGACAGCTCAGCTATTAAAAGTACCCGCTGCTCTTACGAGGACCCGCATGGCCGCTCACTCGAGATACTTGGGACACTGAGGCTCCTGGGAACCTGGACCCGGCTGGGGGACTGGCCAAGCAAAGGAACGGCGGGTGGAGCAGCGCAGCAAGCAGGTGAGGCTGGAAGCCAGGGCTCAGGCATTTTGCATAGAAAAGGGAACCTCACCCAACAGGCAAAGGGGGGCGGCTTTGAGGCTTGGCGTGACACGCGTGCATTAGGAAACCACCTGCTACATTTTCCTGACTCCGTGAGAAGGAGCCAGAAGGCTGGCAGTCTGGTGCTGGTGCCACAAGTCTCGACTTGTGCAGGAAGAACACCGTGGCCTGTAAGAGGAGCGCAGGCCCAACAGGATGCCGTGGAAAAGCCGCCTTCCTGTCAAGAGCACGCGTGGAGGCCCACGACCAATAGCAGCTGGTCAGAACTAATGTTGCTCTGCAAAAACCGAAGCTACTGTCACCCAGGATGTGGCAGGCCACCAGGACTGACACGAGGGGCCTCAAGACCATGACTGGTATAAGGCCAAAGAAACTCAGCCTAGTTTCTGGACACTAACTAGAAGGCAGAGTGACCAAGAGATTCCCAATATATATACATACATATATGTATGTATGTATGTATATATATATATTTCAAATAAGTAAGTAAATAAATAAAATGGAAAAAATTAAGAAATAAATCTCCCCCGACACAAGGCAAGCATAAACAGTCACAGTCCATCATATTAGAGCGTATGTTTTGTGTTTTGGCCAGGAAAACTTACAACTGCTGCAAATCTGTCCAAGTTATCTCAGACTTTTCTTCTTCTTCTTCTTCTTCTTCTTCTTCTTCTTCTTCTTCTTCTTCTTCTGATTTGGTTTTTTTCAAGACAGGGTTTCTCTGTATAGCCCTGGCTGTCCTAGAACTCACTCTGTAGACCAGGCTGGCCTTGAACTCAGAAATCAGCCTACCTCTGCCTCCCAGAGTGCTGGGATTACAGGCGTGCGCCACCACCGCCCGGCAGTACTTTGCTTCTTATACTCCCAGAGAGAGAGAGACAAGAGTAGATGGGGGAGTGTGTGTGTGTGAGAGAGAGACAGAGAGACAGAGAGACAGAGACAGAAAAGAGGAGGAGGAGGAGGAGGAGGAGGAGGAGGGAAAAGAAGAGGAGGAGGAGGAGGCACTTTCTGGTATACAGATGGCTCCTTCTAGCTGTGTCCTCAGATAGTAGAAGGGACAAAGCAGAATAGTTTTCTTCCTGGGGTGCTTTAAACTTTTTCTACATGTTCATTCTCTTTCTCTCAGTGTGTGTGTGTGTGTGTGTGTGTGTGTGTGTGTGTGTAGTCACTGTGGCACATATGTAGGAGATCAGAGGAGTCCTTTTCCTCCACCACGTGGACTCTGGAGATCAAAGGCAATCAGGCTTGGTGGCAAGCGTCATCGCCCACTGAGCCGCCTCACTGGCTTCCGGGTTGCTTTTATTTTGAGGCAGGGTCTCACCATGCTGCCCTGGCTGGCCTGGGACTCACCAAGATCTGCCTTGTCTCTGTTTCTCCAATGCTGAGGGGCTAGGTTCTGGGGTGTTTTTTATAAGGACAGGATAATCTGCTTTCTAAGGGATCTGCCTTCATGAGCTAATCTTAATCTCACCAAAGTCCCACCTCCCGATATGGTCAAACACCAGGAAGGAACTTCAAGAAGTGAACCTGGCACTAGGGGTAGTCGACATCGATAGTAACATTTGTTTTGCTGTGAAACCCAGGCTGGTGTCCATTCGCTGGGATCCTCTTGCCTCAACTTCCCAAGTGCTGACTTTTAGTGGGCATGACCAGCTCAGTTATTTTAGTATTTTAGATCAGGCAGTAATTTTAGTAATCTTTTTTCTTTTGAAATAGGGTCTCAAATGTGTAGTCCAGGATAGCTTCCAACTCGTGGCAATCTGAGACAGGAGGATTTAATAGTGTGTGTTACCACAATGTAACAAAGATCTTTTTTTTTTTTTCTAAGTAGCTATGGCTGTCCGGAGCTCAAAATCAAATTCAGAGATCTGCCTGCCTCTGTCTTCCAGGTGCTGGGACTAGGCACGTGCTCCTACACCCAGCCAAACATTAATCTTAAAAAGAAAATTGTAGAATTTGTGGAGCTCTTCGTTGCAGTATGGTGTCTTGCGCTGCAAATCAGAAACATGGATGCTCAATAAACCTTTAACCGTATGGCATGCACTTTACCCTTAGTGGCAGGAAACCCAGAGCCCCCAGGGAAGCACAGCACCTAGAGGGAGGCAGTATCCCTTTCACCAAGAAACATCACTGTGGAGCCAGGCGGGGAGGCCACAAAGGCACGGTTTTGCTCCTTCTGCTTCTGCCTAAATCGTACTCTTTGAAGACCAAGAGAAAAACAAAAACAAAACAGAAAAAAACAAAACAAAACAAAAAACAGTGGTGCGGCCCTGCTGGGGTTCTGCCGCGCGCGCCCTGCCCGGTCAACGGCTGCGCAGAGCCGCACCGCAGCCATAGCGGACCCCGGCACCCACCCAGCGGGTGGCGACCGAGCCCGGTGCCAGGGGGCGCTGCGGAACCGGGGGTGGGGGGCGAGGCAGCGGCGGGACCCGGCACTAGGGGACGCTGCGCGCGGTCCCCAGCGCCCCTCCTCCTGCCCGGCGCACCGCTCGGCCCCGCGGAGGCGGGAGCGCGGGAGCACAGGCGCGGGGCGAGCACAGGGAGCGCGCAGCGGCCCTGGCCCCCGCGGGAGCGCGGCTGCGGGCCGAGCAGGGGCGGTGGGTGGGCAGGCGTCTGTCTTAGCCTGCGACACTGCCCGCGCGCGGCCCGCGGTCCCCGGGGATGCGAGCAGTGGCGACTCGGCCGGCTGGGACCGGAGCGGCGCGGAGGCCGGCCGCGTACGGTAACGGGCCAGGCGGGGCGTGGGCGAGGACTCCAGGCTGCAGGCCGCTAGCGTTGCGGGCCCCCGGGTGCCGTTTGAGCCCCGAGGGCCGGAGGGGGCTGGGCGTGCTGGAGGAGACGGGTACATCTCGGCAGGTAATTGCCCCGCGGTGACCCAGCTCCTGCTTCCCTAGCTCCGCCCTCTTTGGCCGGGACCCAATCTCCAGGGACTAAAAATATTGCCCGGAGGCTCCTGAGCGGAATCAGATCGCGTTAAGTAGGACGCAGGCGGAGGTGACAGAGCTTTTCAGCACCAGGGCCCGAAGAGCAGACTCCAGAAAGCGGTTCCGCCCACGCGCGTTCAGCAGCTAGCGTCCTCCCTCCTCCGGTAGGCAAGTGGGGACTCGCGGGCGGTGGCGGCCGGTACTGTGGGTCGTCTCGAATTACCCCGTTTCTGAGCAGCTGTGACCGGCTTCCGCTACCCTGGGGACTTTCAGTCGTGTCGCCAGCTTTTTAAGAGTCCCTTTAAAGCACTCTGGAAGCCAGGACTGGAAGTTTTGCACAGCAGGAATCAGTACTGACAGGGACAATACTAGAACTGGGCTGTGTTAGAAACATGAGCATTGCCGGACAGTGTTGGCGCACGCCTTTAATCCCAGCACGTGGGGGACAGAGGCAGGCAGATTTCTGAGTTCGAGGCCAGCCTAGTCTACAGAGTGAGTTCCAGGACAACCAGGACTATACAGAGAAACCCTGACTCGAAAGACCAAAACAAGAGAAAGGAAGGAAGGAAGGAAGGAAGGAAGGAAGGAAGGAAGGAAGGAAGGAAGGAAGGAAAGAAGGAAGGAAGGAAGATGAGTGCACTGTTTCTGCTGAGTTCCAGTCTGCCCCAGGAGGTCAAAGGGAGAGTGGTGTGTGTGTGTGTGGGGGGGGGTGTTGCCTTCCTCTCCAGCTGGTGATTGTACCCCTAAGTCAAACAAAATAAAAGCTCTGGTATTTATACATCTGAAGGGAGGAAACACATGACTTGGGAGAGCCTTCTCAGTCCTGAGCAAGCTGTTTGCAATCAGTGGTTTTGTAGTGAAGTGTGGGTCAGAGCTGAGGCTCTGTTAAACCTGTTTGTTTTTAATGTGTTCCGTTTATTTACGTGCATGCACACCACGGAAAGCGTGCGGCGATCAGAGGACAGTTTGTGGTAGTTGGTTCCCACCTTCTACCGTATGAATCACATGAATTGCCTTGGTTGTCAGGCTTGGCTGCAAATGCCTCTTCACCTACCACAACCCCACCCACACCCCATATCCTGGATTCTGTGGCTTGGGCTGAGGAGAAGGGGAACTCCTGTCCTACAGGACCAGCCCCAGATATATGTGCTGCTTGTACCAAGTCGTAACCAAGGTTTGGTACTTGAAAGCTCGCTTGCTTTTTGACCCGGTGTTAGGCTCTCGTGATCCTTGGGACTCCACAGTCCCTGGTTAGGAACACCAGGGATTTTGCATGCCAGAACTACAGGTGGTGTCTCTCCCGCCAGGAGCCAGGACCGTGCCTGGGTCAGTATGAAGCTGAAAAAGCAGGTGACAGTGTGCGGCGCTGCTATCTTCTGTGTGGCCGTCTTTTCTCTGTACCTCATGCTGGACCGAGTGCAGCACGATCCTGCCAGGCACCAGAACGGTGGGAACTTCCCCAGGGTGAGTCACACCTTGTTCTCTTCTTCCAAGGCAAGTCACTTGGGCTCAGAGGAGTTATGTTTATGTCAGCACAGGGCAAGAACACCTGTCCCCCCCTCCCCCATTGTCTTAGGGATCGGACCTACAGCCTCCTCATGAGTGTGCGTGCATGCAACATTCACAATCTACAACCGAGTCATGTCTCTATAGCCCAGAAACACTCCTAGGCAGATTTTTCTTTCTTTTGGAGGAAAATGCCCAAGGGCTGGCACATGCTAAATACCTGCTCTACCACTGGACTGTGCTCCTAGCTGCAACAGGAAGTGGAAAGCAACGATGACGGAGGAGAAAGAAGGAAGATGGAAGGAGGAGGAGGAGGAGGAGGAGGAGGAGGGGGAGGAGGAGGAGGGGGGAGGAGGAGGAGGAGGAGGAAGAAGAAGAAGAAAGCAAGAAAGAAGAAAGAAAAAAAAGAAAGAAAGAAGAAAGACAGAAGAAGAAAAAGAAGAAAAAGACAGAGGAAGAGATGAAGGAGGAGGAGAAGTAGGAAGAGGAAGAAGAGGAGGAGGAGAAGGAGAAGGAGGAGGAAGGAAGCAAGAAAGAAGAAAGAAGAAAGACAGAAGAAAAAAGAAAGAAGATAGAAGAAGAGATGAAGGAGGAAGAGGAGAAGTAGGAAGAGGAAGAAGAAGAAGAAGAAGAAGAAGAAGAAGAAGAAGAAGAAGAAGAAGAAGAAGTAGTAGTAGTTGTTGTTGGTAATGATAGCTCGACTTAAATTCTTGGCCGACACTGCTTTTTTTTTTTTGTTTGTTTGTTTTTGTTTTTCGAGACAGGGTTTCTCTGTATAGTCCTGGCTGTCCTGGAACTCACTCTGTAGACCACTGTAGACCAGGCTGGCCTCAAACTCAGAAATCCGCCTGCCTCTGCCTCCCAAGTGCGGGCCACCACCGCCCGGCTTGGCCGACACTGCTAATCGACTGTAGTATTTCTTTTCCATTAAGCTGAATGCGGTCCTCCTCAGCACCATGCCCGAGACAGGAAGCACATGTAGGTCACTGAGCACAGGCATGTGAGATGAACTGTTTGCCTTCCATGGGCTTGTGGGCCGAGTGGATGGGAGCCTGCAGGAGTGGTGTGAGGACCGTGCCATGCCTGCAGGCCTGTGATCTGCCCCGGCCTGAGGAGAGGGAGATCAGAGTCACACCAGTCAGACACCACCGGTTCCTGAGTGATTACTTTCTGCTCTTGTTTTTGGCAGAGCCAAATTTCTGTGCTACAGAACCGGATCGAACAGCTGGAACAACTGCTGGAGGAAAACCATGAGATCATAAGCCATATCAAGGACTCTGTACTGGAACTGACAGCCAATGCCGAGGGCCCGCCGGCCCTGCTGCCCTACCACACGGCCAACGGCTCCTGGGCTGTGCTCCCGGAGCCCCGGCCCAGCTTCTTCTCTGTCTCCCCCCAGGACTGCCAGTTTGCTTTGGGGGGCCGGGGTCAGAAGCCAGAACTCCAGGTAAGAGTTTGGGGCCGGCAGGGATGCTCTCCCGTTCGGACGGGCACTGAGCCACATTCCTCCCTGGCAGATGTTAACCGTGTCTGAGGATCTGCCGTTTGACAATGTGGAGGGTGGCGTGTGGAGGCAAGGCTTTGACATCTCCTACAGCCCAAACGACTGGGACGCCGAGGACCTGCAGGTGTTTGTGGTGCCTCATTCCCACAACGATCCAGGTGAATGGCCGATCCAGGTGAAGGGCCGGCAGGCCCCGGCCGCAGGGGGTGGGGCAGGCCGCAGCGGGTGGGGCAGGCTTTCCGATGACAGGCATGAGGAGGGTGTGGCTGAAGCACGTGGCGTATTCAGGGGACTTTGTGTGGGCTCCCCCAGGCTGGATCAAGACTTTCGACAAGTACTACACGGAACAAACACAGCACATCCTCAACAGCATGGTGTCCAAGCTGCAGGAGGATCCCCGACGGCGCTTTCTCTGGGCTGAAGTCTCCTTCTTCGCCAAGTGGTGGGACAACATCAGCGCCCAGAAGAGGGCAGCGGTCCGAAGGTCAGTGGTGGTTGGGAAGGTGTGGGAGGGTCATTATCGAAGCCCCAGATGGGTAGGTTGGGCTTGTCTCATGGTGTGGCTGCCAGGCTGGCAGGAAGACTGAGCTGTGGCAGGAGCGGGAACCGAAGGTCTGTTAGTGTTCGGGGAAATCGGAATTCTCGAAGCACAGGGAGAAGCGCTGAGAGAGGCGGCCGAGGCAAGGCCAGGCGGGGTGCAGAGGAAGGAGGGTGAGCTCTGCTGGTTCTCAGCCACGTCACGTGGGTGGACTGGCTGGCGGAGGCCTGTGGGGACAGTCCCCACCCTCCTCTGGCTACCAGGACCAAGCAAAGGGTCCCTGCCCCATCCAAGTGTGCTTCCTCCTTAGGCTGGTGGGAAACGGGCAGCTGGAGATTGCCACAGGCGGATGGGTGATGCCCGATGAGGCCAACTCCCATTACTTTGCCTTGGTTGACCAGCTCATCGAGGGACACCAGTGGCTGGAGAGAAACCTGGGTAAGTGCGGGCACAGGAGCTAGACGCTGCCCCAGAAGGTTGCGGCTAGATGCTGTCCAGGGGTTGGCAGGGCGTTGTTCCTTTCCAGGAGCAGCCTGATGGACAAGGCAGGAGCTGGCCTCCCGGGTACCGAGAGGCCAGGGCCCTGGTATTCGGGGCCTTTGACTTCTGTGCCGTGCCTTAGGTGCAACTCCTCGCTCGGGCTGGGCGGTGGACCCCTTTGGACACAGCTCCACCATGCCTTACCTGCTGCGCCGTGCCAACCTGACCAGCATGCTGATCCAGAGGGTGCATTATGCCATCAAGAAGCACTTTGCTGCCACTCATAACCTGGAGTTCATGTGGAGGCAGATGTGGGGTAAGGCCGAGTGGGGGCACGCACGGGTACTCTAGCAGTGTAGCCATACTGACCACTACTGGCTTCTGTGGGCACGGCTCCTGCAGGAGCTGTCCAGCCTCCACATGTGCCACAGTCTCAAGTCTGGCTAGAACCTCAGTGTCTCTCAGGGCTAACTATGGATGACGAGGGTCTACGCACTCCTGCTGTCCCCGTGCCCAGCTCCTAAGGCTGCCTGCCAGTGGCTGACCCTGTGGTATGTCTCCTGTAGATTCAGACTCCAGCACAGACATCTTTTGCCACATGATGCCCTTCTACAGCTACGACGTTCCACATACCTGTGGCCCTGATCCCAAGATCTGCTGCCAGTTTGATTTCAAACGTCTGCCGGGTGGGAGAATCAATTGCCCTTGGAAGGTGCCACCCCGGGCTATTACAGAGGCCAACGTGGCAGACAGGTATCTGCTGTCCGCCCTGCTTGGGCCAGGTGCTGGGCTCTGGGTTTGGGGTTTTGAGCTATGGGCGGTCTTGCTGTGTAACGCCAGCAGGCTCAAACTCCATCCTCCTGCCCCAGTCTCTGGGGTCCACAGGCCTTGGCTGCCACACTCCGCTGGTGTTGACAGTTTACTCCGAAGAGGAGTTAGACTGAAACCTGATTTCTGGTCTTGGTTGTGCCACATGGGACTGCACAATGCTGACCATACCCGGAGAAAGGGCCGCCTCTGGGGACGAGCCTAGGCCAGAGTCTGCAGTGGTGACTCCTTAGCGCCTCCATGGGAACGGACCGGCAGAGTGACGCAAAGCAGACATCTTTCCCAGAATGCTTTTACTTTCCTCAGTGAGGATGCCTTCTGATGACTTGAGAAGCATTCCTCCCGCGCCCCCAGTTTTTGGTTTTTGTTGTTGAGATAGGCTCTCCCCTTACTCCCGGCTGGCTGGCCTCAAATCTGCCTCCAGTTCCTGAGTTGCCACGCCCAGTTATGCCCAAACCAGAGGCTTGTGAGTGCCAGGCAAGCACCCTACCAACTGAGCCACACCCCCAGCCCTAAACAATTCTTTTTTTTAATCTCCCTGAGACGGAGTTTCACTACGTAGCCCTGGCTGTCCTGTAACTCACTATGCAGACTGGACCAGCCTTGGACTCGGAGAGCCCTGCTTTCCAAGTGCGGAGGCTGCGGGCCTGTGTTGCCGTGCTGGGCACCTGCCCTAACCAGTTCTCACTGAACAGCTCGTACACTGGTGTCCTGTCTTGCAAACTCCCAGCTGCCGTCCTTCCGTGGACTCAGGTGCTCTAGGTCAGGCAATGGGCCAAAGCTTGTCCAGATCTACCCAGTTCTGCCAGAGAGCCTCTACCCTCTGAGAAAAAAGACCCGTCCCTCAGGAGAGACTAGTAAGGGACCTCAGAGATCTCACTGTGACTAAAATTAGACCCCTACAAAAGTGTTGCTTTAGGGTGATCTCAATGTGACGGTGTAATATGCAGCGTCAGTGCAAGCAAGCACTGAAGGCTACTTTTTTAAAAATTTTATTTACTGTATGAATGCTCTGCTGCATGTATGCCTGCAGTCCAGAAGAGGGCATCAGATCCCCTTATAGATGGCTGTGAGCCACCATGTGCATGCTGAGAATTGAACTCAGGACCTCTAGAAGAGCTGCGGGTTCCCTCAACCACTGAGCCATCTCTCCAGCCCCTGAAGGCCACTTTTTTTTTTTTTTTTTTTTTTTTTTTTTGGTTTTTCGAGACAGGGTTTCTCTGTGTAGTCCTGGCTGTCCTGGAGCTCACTCTGAAGACCAGGCTGGCCTCGAACTCAGAAATCCGCCTGCCTCTGCCTCCCAAGTGCTGGGATTAAAGGCATGCGCCACCAACGCCCAGCCCTGAAGGCCACTTTTATTTTTTTTTCTTTTTAGTTTTTGGAGACAAGGTCTTGTCGGATATCTCTGGCTTGCCTGGTACTCATTGTGTAGTTCAGGCTGACCTCAAACTCGCAATAATCCTCCTGCCCCAACCTCTAAGTATTGGGATTCTTAAAAATTCTTTAAAATTCTAAAAAAGTAAAAGGTTCTAATGACATGCTATAAGGTTCTATTGGGTAGATAGTATAGATTTAAAAAAAATGTCCTCATACAGTTCAAGTTGGGTGCTATTTCATGTGGGGGAGCGGGAGGGGGGAGCTCTAGATAGAGTCTCCTGGAGTTGAAGCTGTCCTTGAACTCGCTGTGTAAATGAGGATGGGCTTGAACTACTGATCTGCACAAAAGTGCTGGGATTGTAGGCATGTGCTACCACATTCAGCAGGCCTTCTCTGCGTAGACCTGGCCAGCCTCAAACATGGAGTCTTCTTGCCTCAACTTCCCGAGTACTGGGATTACATGTATGTGCTACTGCGCCTAGCTTTTCATGGGATTTTCTCTTTCTTTTCTTGAGACAGGACTTCATTATGTCACCCTAGCTGGCCCGGAACTTGCTATATAGATCAGGCCGGTCTCAAACTCACTTGTCTCCCAAGTGCCGGAGTTAAAAGCAAGGGCCACCAGGCACAGTCTGCGCGTGCTCAGACCCACATCTGTGGGTGTGTCGCGTATGCAGGTCCGTGAATGTATATGACGACCCAAGGTTAACATCAGAAATTTTCCTTGGTGTCTTTCTACCTTAGTCATTGAAAGAGTTTCTGGGTCGAATCCGGAGCTCATCTCTGATACTGGCTAGTGTAAGCATGCAGCCTGCTCTGGGGATCCTGTCTCTGCCCTCTGAGCGCCGAGATGACAGTCCTGCCACCATGCACACTGGCATTTATTTATCTGTTGGAGTCGTCACGCTTGTGGGACAAGTGCTTGATCCGACGAGCCGCCTCTGCGGCTCCCTCACGGGTCTTTTTAAGCCTGGGGTTTCATGTTGGGCCGTGATGATCTGCCTTTCCAGGGCAGCCCTGCTCCTGGACCAGTACCGGAAGAAGTCCCGGCTGTTCCGAAGCAATGTCCTCCTCGTGCCGTTGGGTGATGACTTCCGGTATGACAAGCCCCAGGAATGGGATGCCCAGTTCTTCAACTACCAGCGGCTCTTTGACTTCCTCAACAGCAAGCCTGAGTTCCACGTGCAGGTGGGCACACACACACACACACACACACACACACACACACACACCTGCAGTCAGCAGCTACCGGGCCTCCTCCCGGGCCTGCCTGTTACAGCCCTGCTGCTCAGGGCTCTGTGGCATTCTCAAGCAAGGGTTCTAGGCCCAGAAGAGAAGGGTTCGCAGAGTCCCTGCCTTCTGCTAGACCAAGTCGTCACCCTTGTAGAATGGGTACTGCGGCCAGAGTTCCCAGGAGGCTCTGTCATTGATGGTAGTTCGCTTGGGTCCCTACAGGCCCAGTTTGGGACCCTCTCTGAATACTTTGATGCCCTGTATAAGAGGACAGGCGTGGAGCCTGGTGCCCGGCCTCCGGGGTTCCCTGTGCTGAGTGGGGACTTCTTCTCCTATGCTGACCGGGAGGACCACTACTGGACAGGCTATTACACCTCCCGGCCTTTCTACAAGAGCTTGGACCGAGTCCTAGAAGCCCACCTGCGGTGAGACTTGCCCACCTCCCCCTGCTGAGTGTGTGGGTGGCCCGTGGGAACGAGGTTGACTAGAACGGGAAGGCTCTGACTTCTCTCTCTGGGTAGTGGGGCAGAGATTCTCTACAGCCTGGCTACGGCCCATGCCCGCCGGTCTGGACTGGCTGGCCAGTATCCGCAGTCTGATTTTGCTCTTCTGACGGAAGCTCGGCGTACCCTGGGCCTCTTCCAGCACCACGATGCCATCACTGGAACCGCCAAGGAGGCGGTAGTAGTAGATTACGGGGTCAGGTAGGAGTCACCCCTGTTTCCCTCAGCATGTCAAAGAGAGGCTCTGTGGGTGACTGGATGGTCGGCTGCTGAAGGCTGGTCCTGTTGGCATGGCAGATGGCCGCCCTGTGGCCTCAGTTTTCTCTCCTGCTCACCATAGGCTGCTGCGTTCCCTGGTCAGCCTAAAGCAGGTCATCATCAATGCTGCCCACTACCTGATGCTGGGGGACAAGGAGACCTACAGCTTTGACCCTGGGACACCCTTCCTCCAAACGGTGGGCCCCCTCCTACCTCTGCTTGAGGGATCCTCTGGTGTGGGTGGGTACTGCTAGGAGTGGGTACCGTTCCTTTTTTCTTCTTTCTCATTTTGGGGTGCAGGTTCCATGCCTATGGTGGTTGGTGGCCCGTACCCTGGACAGGTTGGTGTTGGAGGGAGGAAGTTGACCACAGTCATCATTCTTCCTTCCCGCCCACGACACTGCAGGACGACAGCCGTGCAAGTCACGATGCCCTGCCCGAGCGCACCGTGATCCAGCTGGACTCCTCACCCAGGTGAGCCAGGCCTGTCTGGCGAGGGTCACAGAGGCACCCTCCACCCCAGCGTGGCCCTCGTTCCGGCTGCCTCTCCTGCCCTTCTGCCGCAGCAAGCTCCCGTGTCACCCCACCTTCTGCCCACAGGTTTGTGGTGGTATTTAACCCGCTGGAACAGGAGCGGCTCAGTGTGGTGTCCCTGCTGGTGAGCTCGCCCCGGGTTCGAGTGCTTTCAGAGGAGGGCCAGCCCCTGTCGGTGCAGATCAGCGTGCACTGGAGCTCGGCCACTGATATGGTCCCTGACGTCTACCAGGTAAGGCAGGGCACAGCCCTCCCCGCTTGTCAGCGCCTCTCCTGGGGCCTCTCCCCATGAACACCTGCCTCCCACTGCCCTGCTGTCCCCGCTTGCTCCAGGATGGGAGCAGGTGGCCCAGGGAGAGGCGTCACCCAAAGGACAATCACTATTGGGATTTGCGGGTCCTTAAAAGGATAGCGAGGACAGTGTGGTGACAATTATAGCCAAGGCAGGGAGCGCCCTCAGCTGCTCACCGGACAGGTATTGTTTACTGCATTGTGACGGGGCCTTGTCTCCGATTCCCGGACTTAAGCTTCTAGTGAGGGTTTAATGTGTTGATTTACTATGTATTCATGAAAAATAATGTTCAGATGTAGTTCATGCTAGGCTCTGTTCTAAGTGCTTAATTATTCAATTTGTTAAGAAAAGAGTTTTGTGGGTGACTGGAGAGATGGCTCAGCAGTTAAGAGCACTGACTGCTCTTCCAGAGGTCCTGAGTTCAATTCCCAGCAACCACATGGGGGCTCACTACCAACTGTAATAGGGATCTGACGCCCTCTTCTGGTGTGCAACAGCAACAGTGTACTCACATACATGAAATAAATAAATAAATCTTAAAAAAAAAAAAAAAAAGAAAAGAAAAGAGTTTTGCTTGACAGTGGGGCGCACACCTTTAGTACCAGCACTTGGGAGGCAGAGGCAGGCAGATTTCTGAGTTCAAGGCCAGCCTGGTCTACAGAGTGAGTTCCAGGACAGCCAGGACTACACAGAGAAACCCTGTCTCAAAAAGCCAAGAAGAAAAAAAAATACGTTTTTAAGCCAAAGGTCTGGCTGCATAGTCCCGGCTGGCCTCAGACCCAGGTCCTCTGCTTCAGCACTCTGGCTTCGGGATACAAAGCTGCACCGTCGTCGTCGTCGGTCACTCCTGGGTCTCATTTAAATTCTCACAAGCGCACACGGTGATGCTCCACTCATTGCCTGTGGTCACTCGGTCTGTGTGAAGCCTGCTCCAGACCCTAGGCTCGCCTCAGCGGGCGCTGTGCGCCTTTGCTGACAGGTGTGCAGGATGACAGTGGGACTCAGAACCAGAATCCCCAGACAGACAGGGTTCTTCGGATAGAAATGTAGGGAACGCCGAGGTCTGGGCTGATGCTTCTCACTGCCCTGTGCTCACAGGTATCAGTACCCATCCGCCTGCCAGCCCTGGGCCTGGCTGTGCTGCAGTTGCAGCCAGACCTCGATGGCCCCTACACGCTGCAGTCTTCTGTGCATGTCTACCTGAACGGGGTGAAACTGTCCGTCAGCAGGCAAACAGCATTCCCCATCCGTGTTGTGGACTCCGGCCCCAGCGACTTCGCCATCAGCAACCGCTACATGCAGGTCTGGTTCTCCGGCCTTACTGGGCTTCTCAAGGTAAAGGGCCAGGCCAGGGGAGGTGGGGAGGGACCAGAGGAAGGCATGAGTGTCAGGGGGCTTGCGTACAGCTGTCCCTGCCCCCGTGTGCCTCCTGTCACCTGACTCACAGAGACTGGGGTGTGAGCATCCGCAGTGGCCAGCCGCCAGCCTGGCAAAGCTGAGCAGCCTGTAAATCATCTTCTACTGTGCCAGTGGCTTGTCAAGGGAGAAGGTTTCTTTCGGCTCACAGTTCTGAGCTTTGAGCCTACAGTTAGACAGACCTATGGCTTCTGGGCCCATGGTTAGACAGCTCGCTGTGGCAGAGAACACATCTCAGCAGAGGAAATGGCTTCACAGCCGGGATGCAAGGCGGGCGTTGGTCGGTGTGGCACACCTGTGGCTTCACAGTGAAGGGGGAGGATCAGAACCCAAGGACATCTGTGGCTACACAGCAAGTCTGAGGCCTCACGAGACCCTTGGCTCAAATAAAAAAAGAAAGAACTTGGGTTTGTTCACACACACCTTTAATCCCTTCACTGGAGAGCCCAAGACAGGTGGGTCTCTGTAAATTAGAGGCCAGCCTGGTCTACATGGTGAATTCCAGGTCAGCCAGAACAACACAGTGAAATGGTATCTCAGAAAAAAAATATATAAAATGGGGACTGGAGGTAGATGGTAGCCAAGCACCCTACCAACAGAGCTGCAAGAATCCCCCAGTCTACTCCCCACACTGCAGAACCAAGTGTGTGAGTGCAGGCTGGAACCCAGCATTAGGAGGAGGAGGTCAGCCTTAGCTGGGGGGTGGGGGAGGGGGCGGTGATGTGCATTCTTTAATCTCAACACTCAGGAAGTAGAAGCAAGTGGATTTATAAATTCAAGTCCAGCCTGGTCTACAGAGTGAGTTCCAGGACACACAGGACCACACAGAAAAAAAAAAAAAAAAAAAAAAAGAAATGAAAGAAAAGAAAAGATAGACAGACGGGAAGAGGTGGGAGGGGCCAGGGTCTCAGTGTCCTCATTCTCTCCTAGTGGCAGGAGCTTGGGAACAAGCCCTTAAGGGAACACCTAAGATCCCAACGGTAGCACTGGGCGTGGCTCTTTGGGGGAGGTCAGTCCATGCCCTCCCAGGGGGAGACCTGACAAGCTGGTGTGGGGCCAGGGGTCAGGGCTGTGTTTCTCGGCAGAGCATCCGGCGGGCAGATGAAGAGCAGGAGCAGCAGATGGAACTGAAGGTCCTCGTCTATGGTACCCGGACATCCAAGGATAAGAGTGGTGCCTACCTCTTCCTGCCTGACAGCGAGGCTAAGGTACCCGAGAGGCCTCACGGAGCCGGGTGGCTCCCGTGCATGGGGGGAGCCTGGGAGGGGCCTGGCATCCTGGGTCCTGCCTTACTATCCTGTCCTGATGGAGGTTGGCGGGCTGGGGTCCAAATGATGGCTTTGGGCCTGCTCAGGCTAGAGCACTGGGACAAGGACTTCTGTTGACCAGCCTCGGCTTACTCCTGCTGCTCTGTTCTCTGTGCTATGGGTTCAGTGGCCACTTGCCCTTTTTCCAGCCCTACGTCCCTAAGAAGCCGCCTGTACTGCGCGTCACTGAAGGCCCTTTCTTCTCAGAGGTGGCTGTGTATTACGAGCACTTCCACCAAGTGATTCGGCTTTATAACCTGCCAGGTGAGCCCTGCGGGTGGGGAAGGTCACCCGGCGTAGGTCCCACGGGCTGGTGCCTTCTCCTCTTCCGCCCTTACCCACTAGTGTCATTGGACATGGGGCTGCTTGACTCTCTGGAGGAAAAGTCCCTGAGCCCTGAGTGGGGGAAGCCGTCCCTGGAATAGTCTCTTGCTGTGCTCACCTCACTTCTGGCTGTCCCTGTGTTTCCAGGGGTAGAGGGGCTGTCTCTGGACATGTCATTCCAGGTGGACATCAGGGACTATGTCAACAAGGAGCTGGCCCTGCGCCTCCACACGGACATTGACAGCCAGGGTACTTTCTTCACAGACCTCAATGGCTTTCAGGTAATTCTCGGGCCCCGTGGAACAGAGCCTCTACTGCTCATGGCCTCCGATTCCGGAGCTGTGTGTGTGTGGGGGGGGGGGCTGTGCCAAGGACGGTGACGAGTGTAGAGGGCCGGGGAGACGGGCAGTGGGTGAAGGCTCTGGCTCCAGCCTGACAGCCTGAGGTTGATTCCTGGAGTCCTCAGAAAGGTAGAAGACAGAATCCATTCCCCAGAGTTGGCCTCTGACCTCCACACGTGTGGTGTGGCACATACACCCATACACATATCACACACACACACACACACACACAATTAGAAAACAGGAGCTGGGTCGTGGCTCACACCTTTAGTCCCAGCACTTGGGAATCAGAGGTAGGTGGATTTTTGAGCTCAAAGCCAGCCTGGTCTGCACAGTGAGTTCCAGGACAGCCAGGACTATAGAGCAACCCTATCTTGAACAAACAGCCAGGAATGCTTTTACACTGAGAACCCTTCCGAACACAAATCAGACATCATTCCAGGCCGGACTTAACTCCTCCCTATAGGTCCAGCCCCGGCAGTATCTGAAGAAGTTGCCCCTGCAGGCAAATTTCTACCCCATGCCAGTCATGGCCTACATCCAAGATTCCCAGAGGCGCCTCACGCTGCACACTGCTCAGGCTCTGGGGGTCTCCAGCCTCGGGAATGGTGAGTCGGGAACCCGCCTACCTCTGCTCCCGTCAGCCCCTGCTCTTGGCTCCCCTCTGCTTTCCAGGTCCCATCACCCCAGAGCTTGAAAAGGGGGTGAGCCCTCCCCAGCTCCTCTCTGTCACACTTGGGCGTCCTGGCTTTTGGTGGCAGCAGCTGGGTATTGAAGGTGGCTTTCAGCGGAAGGGCTCACCTCTTCTCTCTCTCCCTTCTCTTGTTTTTACATTCATTTGTTTGTTTGTTTGTTTTTTTATTATTTTGCTTTGTTTTGTTTTTTGAGACAGGGTTTCTCTGTGTAGCCCTGGCTGTCCTAGAACTCACTCTGTAGATGAGGCTGGCCTCAAACTCAAAGATCTGCCTGCCTCTGCCTCCCAAGTGCTGGGATTAAAGGCCAACGCCAGGAGGAGGCAGCTCTTTTTTTTTTTTTTTTTTTTTTTCGAGACAGGATTTCTCTGTGTAGCCCTCTCTCTGTGTAGCCCTCGAACTCAGAAATCTGCCTGCCTCTGCCTCCCAAGTACTGGGATTACAGGCGTGCGTGCCACCACGCCCAGCGAGGAGGCAGCTCTTAAGTGGCTACAGTGTAATATTTAGGAAAGGAGAAAGACTTGTATTTTCCTCCTAATGGTCATTAAAAGAAAGGATAGCAACATTCTTACAGATCAAAGCTTTCCAAGCCTAGTAGCACAGGGAGGCTGAGGAAGGATGTCCTAAACTTGAGGTCAGTCTGGGCAACTTTAGTAAGACTGTCTCAAGACAAAAAGTTAAGACAAGGAGGACTTGAGACTTAGCTCCGTGGTTAAATACTTGCCTGGCGTGGGAAATATGTGCGCTCCACCCTTGGTGTGGAGAGAGAGGAGACGTGTTGGGAGCTCTCCCACCCGTGATTTGCACAGCAGTGGGGCAGAAGGAGCAGTAGTGCGTGGGCTGTGAGGCCCTGGAGGCCTCTGGCCTGTGGCTCTGAGCGTGTGAAGGCTGAACGGAATGCATGCAGGATTAAAGCCATGCCCCTGCAGTGGTGAGTGCTGTGCCTGCTTCCTCTGCGGGAGGAGCATGGCTCTCCTGTCCGCTGCCAGGATTATTTGGGGCTTATCTGTCTCAAAACTCCTGAATGCAGCCCATTGTCCCTGCTCGGTCAGCTGTCTGCCCCTCTGGGACATGGTGTATTAAGGAATGATTATCTCCTATGCAAGGAACCTATTTTAGGGTTGGAGATAGTCTCCTGTGTTTGCTCAGAGCACAAAGCCAAAGAAAATACAGAAATCAGAGTCAGGACTGTGGAGAAGAAAAGGACCATTGCCCTCTGGGGAAGGCTGTGTGGGCTGCTCGGGGAGAGCAAGACCCCTGTCCCATGCACACTTGCAAATGGCTTGCAGAGGTGGTCCTCCTCTGTCCCTCCCCGAGCCAGCCTGGAGGCCTTGCTGAGCCTCTTCCTCACGTCTTCTGCCCGTCCTCGCCACAGCCTGCTTCTGACAGGCAAGGCCTTCTACTCCAGTCTGGACTGCTGGGCCTTCGAGCGGATGCCGGGTAGTGTAAAGGGAGAGCATGTGTCAGGTCATGGGTCTGTCTAGCCTGAGGAAGCCCGTCTCAGATGAGGGACTGACTCTGCAGCAGTGTGACAAAGAGGCCTTTCTCTTTCCTGGCTGCTGGTTGCTCTGTCCGCTGTGGCTGGTTCCTAAGAGACTTCCTCCTGCACCTGGGGCCCAAGTCCCACCCCTGAGTGGCAGAGGTGACCTGCCGTGGCCAGTGCTCCCCTTTCTAGGCCTCCTGTTTTTTCACCTAGAAAAACAAGGTGAGACACCCGCACCTTGCTTTCTCACCAGGAGCCCGCCGTTCTCTCTTCTGACTAACTCCGCTTCTCTGTCTCTCTGGCTTCCCCCCTGGCAGCCTGAGGTAGAGAGGCTGCCCAGACATGGATTTGCGAGCTGGAGCTCACTGTTACCCTCCTTAGGCCAGCTGGAGGTGATCTTGGACCGAAGGCTGATGCAGGATGACAACCGGGGACTCGGCCAGGGGCTCAAAGACAACAAGATCACCTGCAACCGATTCCGCCTCCTGCTGGAACGCCGAACCACGATGAGCCATGAGGTAGGATCTCGGCCCAGTGCCTTGTGGGTAACCCTGGGGGCTCCCAGATGGGGCTGGGGGAGGGCAAGGGGCAGACTGGACAGCTGATTTCTGCCACTGAGGCAGGGGGCTCTCTGGCATTGTGCTACCTCATTTCATGCAGCTTGGCAGCCCCTCCCCGGCCCCGCCCTATCACCTCACCTTGCCGTGTTCCTCTCCTGCCTTCCTCTCCCCGCCCTCCTCTTCCCACCCCAAGCCTCAGCATCCCCTAACCTGACACAGCCCTGCTCATCTCTCAGTTTTCTTTGCCTCACCAGCCTGGCTTTTTCTCCAAACTGGCAGACATGTTTAGGGGCTTGATCTTTTCCAGCAACACAATGAGGAGCTCAAAGGTAAGGGTCAGGGAGGGCCTTGGTGGCCTAGGGTGAGCAGCCTGGCATGGTAGTTGGAGTCTGCTGCCTAGAACCCCCAGGAGCGGCCTAGACACTTCCTCCTGTAGACGCTGAGCGCCTGCTGTGCGGCGGGAAGGAGAGGATGCAGGCCGTGGATGTGCTGCCAGCCCTGGGCGCTACTAGAGCAGGGTCCGGAGCTGAGTGTGAGTGTGTAGGGGAGCAGTGGGGTCTTGCCGGGCCTGTGGAGGCGAAAGGCGGCTTCCGGAGACAGCAGTCGCCAGGCACAGCCTCAGTGACCCATACACAAAGTCGAGGGCAGGGAGACAGTCTGGGAGTGGGGCTAGCTGTAACTTTAGGCTAACATGGTGCTGACGGGCTAGCAGCCACGGTCGGCACGGGCGGGCCGGCTCCTTCACTGGAGCTTAGGACTGGAGCCAGGGCTTTGCGCGTTAGGCAACTGCTTTACCACTAAGCTGAATCTCCACTCCAGTTTAGTTTTTTGGGTTTGGGTGTTTGAGGCAAGGCCTTATGTAGCTTGGGCTGCCCTTTTGATGTGGTGATATCCTTGGTTAACCTTGATTTTGGTGTCACTGTTGCCTAGGCTGGCCCTGAGCTCCTGAGTTTGAGCAAACCTCCAGTCTTAGCCTCCTAAGCAGTTAAGACCACAGGCATATGCCACCCTGCCCAGCTGCCTATGGCTAGCCATTTACTTACTATTTTTTCTTTTTCTTTTTCCTTTGAGAAGAGGTGTCATGTAGCTCAGGCTAGACTTCATCCTCCTGCCTCTATTTCCCAAGGATTAGAATTAGAGATCTATACCACCATGCTGGGATTTTCTTTCTTTCTTTCTTTCTTTCTTTCTTTCTTTCTTTCTTTCTTCCTTCCTTCCTTTCTTTTTTTTCTTTCTTTTTTGTTTGTTTGTTTGTTTGTTTGTTTGTTTTGTTTTGTTTTTGCCACCACTGCCCGGCTGGTTTTTTGTTTTGTTTTGTTTTGTTTTTTTGTTTTTTTTTTGGTTTTTCGAGACAGGGTTTCCCTGTATAGCCCTGGCTGTCCTGGAACTCACTCTGTAGACCAGGCTGGCCTCGAACTCAGAGATCCGCCTGCCTCTGCCTCCCAAGTGCTGGGATTAAAGGCGTGAGCCACCACCTCCCGCTGGGTTTTTTTTTTTAACCTATGGTTATTCAAATGAATTAAGATAAAGCAGGTTTGCCAGCAGTGGTGGCGCACGCCTTTAATCCCAGCACTTGGGAGGCAGAGGCAGGTGGATTTCTGAGTTCGAGGCCAGCCTGGTCTTCAGAGTGAGTTCCAGGACAGCCAGGGCTACACAGAGAAACCCTGTCTCAAAAAACTAAAACAAACAAACAAACAAAAACAAAAAACAAAAAAAAAATACCCTGTCTCAAAAAAAAAAAAAAAAAAAAAGATAAAGTAGGTTCAGGGTTTCACTCACACTGGCTATGTTCTTTGGGCCAGGTGTGGTGGTGTCTCAGTCTCCGATAGAGGTGGTGAAGTTCTGTGAGGTTGACCCCTGGTCTGCATGGAGAGTTCCAGGGCAGCCAATACTACATACATAGTAAGAACCCTATCTCAAAAAAAAAAAAAAAAAAAAAAAATTACAGGGGTCTGGAGAGTTCCACAGCAGTTAAGAGGTTGCCTGTCCTTCTAGAGGATCCAAGTTTGACCCCAGCACCCATAGGGCAGCACAAGGCCATCTGTAACTCTGGTTCGTGGAATCTAATGTCTTGGCCTCCAAAGTGCACAGACATATGTACAGTCAGAAGCGCACAGACAGAACTCCCATACACACCTTTAACCCCCCAGTGTTTCCCGGCTGTCAGTAGCTGTCACAGAAGGCACGGCGCTAGTGTTCCTGTTAGTTCAGAAAACTCCGTGGGCCACACTGGCCTTCAGCATGGGTGTGGGACAGGGCAGACACAAAGATCAGAGAGCTTGGCCAGGGCCGGGAGATGGGAAAGACCCGAGGAGGGAGGGAGACTGTAGGAATTTGTCCTCAGCTGTCGGGACCACAAGGAACAGAGTGACTGTGGAGAGAGACAAGGTAGGGATGACAGTTACAGATGTTGAAACAGGAAGCCTTAGAGACTTGAAGTTAGCCGAGGATAGGAAAAAAGACATTGGAGAGGAAGTCTGTGGTGAAGACATTGCAGAGGCAAAATGGAAGGGAGCTAGTCCCTGCCTGGGCTGGGAGGGCCAGGGGAGACTACACAGGGCACTCGGGTGGTGCCAGGGACAGAGAGGTGTGTACAGGAATGCTGCGGCTGTGGAGAAAAGTCCATGTAGGCCCGTGAGCGAGGCATCCTGGGCGCCGCCGAGGAGTCTTACCAGCTGGGGCCCACACAGTGGATGTGGCATCTCACCTCGGAACTTTAACTATTAGAAGCCTGTCCATAGTGACGCATGTCCGTCGCATGTCCGTCCATCTGTCTGTCGGCGTGCCTGCTCTTCTCTGTGGGGTGACGGCACCGATGAGAGTACATTCTTCATGATAGTGAGTGTTAAAGAAAACAGAAGTGGGCCTGGTCACGTGACTGTCTCTGAGCTTAGTCCCATGAGACGCAGCCACCCCTGAAGGGTCGGAGGTACAGGGCCTGGAACCAGGCAGCCAGAGTCCAAGTGAGCCAGGAAAGCTGCTCTGACAGGGCTAGCCTGCACCACTTCACCTGCAGAGGCTCTGTCCCTCATTTACGTTTGGGTCCATCTTGCAGGTCCATCAGGAGCAGGAGCGCTCTACCAGCTACCCGTCCCTCCTCAGCCACCTGACTTCCATGTTCCTCAACACGCCTCCTCTTGTCTTACCTGTGGCCAAGAGGCAGGGCGCCAGCCCGGCTCTGCGCTCTTTCCACCCTCTGGCTTCTCCACTGCCCTGTGACTTCCATCTGCTCAATCTGCGCACGCTCCCAGCCGAGGTGAGTGTCCCAGTCAGTGCTGACCCTCCCCGCCAGGCTCTGGCCCTCCTCCTGCCTCTCCTCTGTCCAGCCTTGCCTCCTTGGCAGACATGTGGCTGTCCCCCTGCTGCCCTGGGCACTGCCTGTCTTTCAGGACTCCTTGCCCGCGGCAGATGCTGCCCTCATATTACACCGCAAGGGTTTTGACTGTGGCCTTGAAGCCAAGAACCTGGGCTTCAACTGCACCACAAGCCAAGGCAAGGTGAGTGGGGTCTGGGCGTGCGAGGCCGAGAGCCTCGAGGGAGGCTGGCCTCGGGCTGGCAGCAGGGAGAGAGGAGAAGGGGTAGCCTCGGCTCTCCAGAGGCTAAGGGGATGATGCATGCTTTTGGTAATGACGTCGGCAGTGTGGAGTTTCAGACACGCATGGAGCTGGAAACCTCAGGTTTCCTGAGGGCAGACCCTTTCTGAGTGAACTGGGAAACTCAGATTGAAAAACCACTGCACCTTTTCAAAGCATCACTCGTGGTGTAAGCTGGCACGGTGGTGACTCAGGAGCGAACCCAGACAGTGAGCCCTTGTTCTCAGCTCACACAGCGTGGGCGTGGCGTGAGTCCCTACGAGGAGCCTGGGCAAGCTTCGGACCTGAGTAGATTGTCACAGAGCCCTGTCCGAGGCTTGCTCTCCTGAGAGGCCTGCGGCTTCAGCTCCTTCCCCTCTTACTTTTTTTTTTTTTTTTTTTGGTTTTTCGAGACAGGGTTTCTCTGTGTAGCCCTGGCTGTCCTGGAACTCACTCTGTAGACCAGGCTGGCCTTGAACTCAGAAATCCGCCTGCCTCTGCCTCCCAAGTGCTGGGATTAAAGGCGTGCACCACCACCGCCCGGCCCCTCTTACTTCTTATATTTATTTACTTATCTTATTTTTATTCTTTATTTTTGAGACAAGGTCACACATAACCTATGCTGGATGCAACCTTGCTGTGTAGCCAAAGCTCAGCTGAACCCCTGAGCCGCCTGCCTCTACCTCCCAAGAGCGGGAGCCGTGTTACACCATCTTGGCTCTAAGAATCTGACAGAAAGCCAGGTGCGGCGGCTCACAGTACAGCCCCAGCACTGAGGCAGGATTGCTCTGAGTTTGAGGCCAGCCTGGACTATAGTGTGAGACCTGTCTCAAAAAACCCAAAAAGGAGCCGGGCGGTGGTGGCGCACACCTGTAATCCCAGCACTCTGGGAGGCAGAGGCAGGCGGATTTCTGAGTTCAAGCCCAGCCTGGTCTACAGTGAGTTCCAGGACAGCCAGGACTATACAGAGAAACCCTGTCTCAGAAGAAGAAAACAACAACAAAAAATAAAAAAAAAAAAAAAAAAAAAAAAGAGATTATAAAAACCCCCAAAAGGTAGTCCTTGGTATAAGGATAACTTATCCAGTGTTAGCAGTGCCTGGCTCACCTGCCCGCCCCCCCTCTCCACAGCTGGCCCTGGGGAGCCTCTTCCGTGGCCTGGATGTGACATTCCTGCAGCCAACCTCTTTGACCTTGCTCTACCCTCTGGCCTCGCCCTCCAACAGCACCGACATCTCTCTGGAGCCCATGGAGATCGGCACCTTCCGCCTGCGCTTGGGTTAGGTTAGGGCTTCTTGTGGCCTGAAGACAAAGACTGCCTCCTGACACCAAGACCGAGTCGGACAAGCCACACTAAGTGTCACCTCCGTTCTGCCTCAGAACTGACAGCCTGTGCTCTGCCCTTACATTGTCGATTGCTGCTCTGTGTTTGGGACAGCCCTCACGCCAGCAGCCGATGCAGTGACACAGGGAGAGGAGGCCCTTTCCTCGGGTTGTGAGTAGGTGCCCAGCTGGGCCAGCTCAGGTGCCCATCCTTTTCCCAAAATGGGATTTAGGAAGAGTGGGGACAAGCCGAAGAGGTCAAGGAGACTGAGGGAAACAGCCTTGCGCCAGGTGACTGCGGCTGTGAGCTTACTCTGTGGGGCGGCATGGACCCCACAGTGCTGGTTTGAGGGTACAGGAGGAGGCAGATCTGGGAGAAGAGGGGTAGGCGCCCATTATTAGTGGAGTTAAGGTGTGAAGGAGCCCCTGTTTCTTCTAAGGGCCCGAAGGCTTTGCTGCTTTCTGTTCTGGCTCTGCTCTGTGTGCCACGGGGCCTGTGTGCCCTGGCTCGGGACTGCTGGGTGGCAGGAAGGGCCTGCTTGAGCCTCTCCGGGCCAGAGGCCTCGGGACTCTTCAGGTACTAGCACCAGCTCTCAGCTCGTCATTTGGTGTTGGTTTGTGGCAGGGGTAGAGAGCGTCTCCACCTGACCTGCTTCCTTATCTCACACACCAGTCTCCCCACAAGTTCCCACTGTGGGGACCCTGGCAGGGTCCCTTTCCCCAGAAGGGAAACAGAGCTCCCATGGCCCCTGTGCTTGGGCATCTTGGGAAGGCGTCCCGTGCTGGGCCCACTGGCAGGTTGAGGGGGTTCACTCGTGTTCTGCCTGCAGGAGTATCACCTGCCCGGCCTGTGGACGAGGGAGGTGGAGACAAAGTTAGGAGGCCATGTGCCTTGATGGGCCTTCATTTTTGCCTCATTCAATAGAGAATCTGTCTATACATGATAAGAGTTGATAAAAGCAAAGTTCCATCCTTATGAAAACTTAGAAAGCCAGGACCAGAAAGAAGCACCATAACCTAGATAAAGGTCTCTGTCACTAGTAACTAAAGGCCCCCGAAGAACCAGACAGCGCAGGCATTCCCGAGAGTCAGAAACTGGCTGGCGGCTGGCACGCTGCTATTTTTTTTGTTTGGGGGGGGGTGTTTCGAGACAGGGTTTCTCTATGTAGCCCTGGCTGTCCTGGAACTCACTCTGTAGACCAGGCTAGCCTCGAACTCAGAAATCCACCTGCCTCTGCCTCCCAAGTGCTGGGATTACAGGCGTGTGCCACCACACCTGGCTGGCACGCTGCTATTTAACAGTGTCCTGGTGTCACTAACCCATACTCCAGATGGGGACAAGAATTATAATTGCCACTGCTTTAAAACCATAAGCTACCTAAGAGACCTGTGTCACCTGATGCCACGGCAAGGACTCTATGAGTTGCCTGTAAAGACCAGTTCTCCCCAAATCAACCCATAAAAATCAATGTAATTCCCACGAGACTGGATACTTTTTGGAATTCTGCAGGTTCTGGCATTCATGTGAAAGATGTGGAGGAGTTCTGAATGGCCGTGGTGCTGCACGGCTGGTGACACTAGCGTGGGCGACAGGCAGTTGTCCTATCGGTTCTCAAAGGACTTGGACTCTTCTACCAGTGTGAATTCAGCCGCCATGATAGATTAGGTCAGACAGACCTAGGCACATAGAAATTTAGTATATGATTTCAAGTGCAGAGGGGTGGGGAGAAGGATTATTTAATTTTTTTTTTTTTTTTTTCCGAGACAGGGTTTCTCTGTGTAGTCCTGGCTGTCCTGGAACTCACTCTGTAGACCAGGCTGGCCTCGAACTCAGAGAGCCGCCTGCCTCTGCCTCCCAAGTGCTGGGATTACAGGCGTGCGCCACCACCGCCCGGCGAGAAGGATTATTTAATAGTGCTTTGAGACAACTACCTACCTGTGAGACTTCTATCTCAGTTTCAAAAACAAAACAAAAACCTAGGGCTAAAGGGGAAAAAAGCAAAAGAAAACAAAATTATTATTATTGTTGTTGTTGTTGTTATTGTTAATTATTTGAGTCTCACTATGCATCTCTGGCTGTGCTAGAATTCATTATGTAAACCAAGCTGGCCTGGGAATCACAGATTTCCCACCTGCCTCTGCCTCCTGAATGCTGGGACTAAAGGCACGTGCCATCACACCTGGGAAGAAAAAATATTTTTATACCTGATGTAGGAAGCCCTTTTCTAGACATAAAATGAAACCAAATATATAATGGGAGAAAGTTAAAAAATAGGTTTACACACACACACACACACACACACACACACACACAAAGCTTGAAAGCATGCTATATAGGAAACAGGTTTAATCAATAGAGCTGTGCAGGCGGGCGGGAAAGTATCTGTAGTGAGTACAGAGTCCCTGCAGGAGAAAGGCATGTTTTGACTCAGAGAACGTCACTAGGGTCTGCCCAGCAGTCACCCAAAGGTTGAGTAGTAACGACCGAGTTCTTGCAGGTTCTCCAGAGTTTATGCTGCCAGGCTCAGGCCACATGGCTTCCTATTTATATCTCGGTGGCAGTAATAAGCGTGGGGAGCACTTAGCATAGCGCATGGGGTGGTGGACAGCTTCTCAGTGTGAGCCCGAGCACGGCAGAAAGCATATTACAGCAAGTGTTGTTTGCTAGTATATGGCTTGTAATCGAACAATAGGGAACACTGTGAACCTCTAGGACCTTCGCAGAATAAAGGCTATTCTTTGGAGGTCAGAGATGTGCAGTGAAGTTATTTGTCTGGCAGGACAAATATTAATCCCAAGCACGAACTTTCTTTGGGGGTGTCTTGCCATGTATCCCTGACTGACCCAGCCTTGCCATAGAGAGCCAGACTGGCCTTGAACTTGTAATCTTTCTGCCTCTGCTGCCCCACATGCTAGGCCACGGATCTGCACACCACGCCCTGCTGCTGTTTACATATTTAAATAGTACTTAGAGCAGTGTTGTTTCAAAAGTTTAGTCAGCAGAGTTGCTTCTGGAAAGTGCAGGTTTCTGTGCTGTCCTGTATAGGCCTGTTTCTTCAGTCTGGGGGCTAAGGAGGAGTAGGGGAGGGCCACATGTAACCGGATCAAGGAAAAAAGCCAACTCCAGTAAAGCCTTCTAATCTAATCTCTGGGAGAGTAAGGGCCAAAGAATCTCTCCCTCCCCTGGCAGGTAGCACAAGCTAGCCTCCAATTTATAGATATCTTCCTGCCTTACCCTTGCAAGTGCTGGGATTACATGGGTAAGCCACCGTGCCTGGCTCGCAGTGTCCTTAGCAATGGCACAGTGAGTGCTCACTATCTTAAGGTAAGCAGCAGCTGTGGTCCGCTGAGCTCAGGAACTGATGCCTTCCCAATGTGATGCTAACAGTCTTCAGTAGAACCAGGATACAACAAAACAACCTCTTTCGCCAGAAGGGAAGGACTCCCTCGCTGAGACGCACCCGGTCCAAGGGAAGGACCGAGTGGCTGGCCGGAGGCCCAGAGAGAAAGGCAGGCCAAGGGGAGGAGCTTCATCTCAGGGGCCAGGCCCAGACAGGGTCAGGATCCGCCCTCCCAGGGCGCGGAGAGCAGTAGGAATCTTGGACAGAGCAGCATTTCTAACCCGAACTGGAGCGGCTTAGCTCGCTGCCTTGGTGGTTAGTAAGAAGCTCCCTGTGTAGCCAGGCTGCCCTGGAGACAGAGGGGGGTGTCTGCTGAGCCCAGGAGTTTAGAGCCAGCTCCCACAACACCAAGGCTCCATCTTGACCAAACAAAAAGCCACTAGCTGTTCCAAACACAAAGAGGAAAAAATAAACTATTTAGTGGAGGGGCGAGGCTTACAGTTCAACTAGAGGTCTCTGTAATGTTTTGTTCTTTAACAAAACTGTATGGGAGGTTCAAGTCTCACACAGTGAGAGATGACAGAGAGACTGGCTTCCAACACACTAGTTTTGTTTAGGCCCAATGGGAAGAATATTCAAATTCTCACAGTCGCCAGGAGCAGCTGGGTCTATTTCTGCTCCTGGCTTTGTACCACCCTGATTAATTAGGATAGTCTGCTCACAGGAAGCCCAAGAAGGGCTTCTTAACGTGTACATTGTGGTACAGTTGAAGATTAGAGATGGTGGCCAGTGAGACAGTCCCTGAGAGGATGAAAGCCCTGAGTTTCTATGTAAGCGTTGAATGCTATGGTGTGGGTATGTGTGTCCCTCTGTAGTTCAATGAACTAGTGTAAGGGGAATCTGGGAGGTGATTAGGTCCTGCAGGCTTGTCTCTAGTGTGGGGGATGGGGCCATTATAAAACAAGGGAAGAGGAAACCATTTAATTCACCCTAGGGAAAAAGGAATCATGCCTAACTCGGGAAGTTTGCTTCAGGCAGAGGTGGTTCTACCCACCTGGATGGAGACCCAACAAGCCACGGGGCAAATTTCTTCTTGGTGCAGACTTGTTCTGTAGATCAGCATGAGAAGAAACACCCTGTTTCCAATTCTCAGAAAAATGTTTCAAAAGATTGAGGGCCATGTCTTTAAAGGAAAAGTTGACGTCTGAAGGTATGGCCCAAAGGAACTAGACTCTCTGTGCCCTGGAAATGAGTTATGTCCCTCCGAAAGGGGCTAAGAAGGAAAGCAGAAAACCCTAAAACTCCCAGAGACCCCCATCTGTCTCCTGCCTGTTTGCTCTGAATATCTCTCAGACCAAAACTGAGCACCCAGGCTTGTCTATTCGAGACACTGTGGGGTGGGGGCGGGGTGAGGATGTCGGAACAGCCAAAGATAACCACGTGAGCAGAAAGCAGCTAGACTCAAGCCTGAAAAGACTGCTGTACACCATGCCAAGGGCAAAGGGGAAGCAGGAAGAACCAGCCTTGGGAGACCAAAGGCCTGAAGTATAAGGAGCCAGAAGAGGAGCCGGGTGGTGGTGGCGCACGCCTGTAATCCCAGCACTTGGGAGGCAGAGGCAGGAGGATTTCTGAGTTCGAGGCCAGCCTGGTCTACAGAGTGAGTTCCAGGACAGCCAGGGCTACATAGAGAAACCCTGTCTCGAAAAACAAACAAAAAACAAAAGGAGCCAGAAGAGGGTGAAGGATGGGTGCTCTGCTGCGCGCGCGTGCGTGTATGTGTGTGTGTGTGTGTGTGTGTGTGTGTGTAGTGTGTGCATGTGTTCAGGCAGGTAGGTGTTTTTCTAGGAATGGGAAATTCAAGTGCGGCTTAATGTTAGCTTCAGTGTAAAAACTATAGATTTTTGTCTAGCCAGTGTGATTTAAGAAGCCTTGGGGGCGGAGGTGGGGTGGGGTGGGGGAGCCCTGGTATGGTTGCGCCTTATCGCAGAGGCAGAAGGACTGTAGGATGGCTGCGGGGGCCCTATCCCCCTCCAACAAACAAAAACAGAACAAAAAAGGGGCAGCGAAGGTGGGAGGGCTGAGTGGGTAAAGGCACCAGCCCGCTGCGCCTGACAAACTTGACTTTGATATCCCATATCTAGGTGATGGAGCAGGAAATCCAACTCCTCCCAAGTTCCCTGATTGTCACACCCACACTGTAGGACTTCCGCACGCACGTGCACAGAAACTCAAACCCTCCAGCTTTTTTTTTTTTTTTTTTTTTTTTGTCTTCCTACAGACTCCACCCACCTCTATGGGCGGGGCAACTTCAGGGCCTCTTCCGGATACCCGGAAGCTCTTGTGACTTAGCAACCTAAGAAGCCAGCAATTTTTAAGGGTCAACGCAACGGCCATGAATCACTGAGCAGCCGCTGCAGTTGGGGTTGGGGCACTGAGGCCTTCCAGGCCTTCTTATGTTCCTGGGATTTCTGCTCTTCCCAGCCAGTTGCCAGAAAGTGGTGGCATTCCTTCCCAGGATAGCTGCCATCCACAACTACATCATCTGACCTTCGTAAGGACATAGCCCGGCTTAGGGGATAAGGACGCCATGCTCCAAGGGTTGATGCTTTTAACCCAAAGGAGCTGATGCAAAAGACACATAGGAAATGAGCAACATGTGGGTCCTCTCCGGGAGACTAGGGGAGGAAGAAGAGCAGGTTAAGCCTTTCCCCTAAGTGCTTTATTTTCCACGACTTATAAACCAACGCTCATCCAATCTTAGGTCCCCGTGGGACCAGAGATCCCACCATGCAAAACAGCAACAGACCCAAGACTTAAAGAAAGGCTGTTGGTGCACGATGGATGGGCCAATCTGCTTTCCGTATTTGGGGCTCAGCTGAGGGAAACAACGCAGCCGTTTTTAGCCTGTGATGTCTGGGTTGAATGAAGGAATGTGAGGGACGAGGGGGCACTGAAATGCTGCGGTAAGAATCCCATCTTTCCTGAGCCTTGCTGGAGCCGTGCCACAGGACTGCACGGAGGACGCTCAGAGAGTCAGCCCCCGCTCCTCGAACAGCTGTTTGAGCGCCTCTTCCAGTCGCTGGTTCGTTCCCTGAAGCCCTTTAACCACCTGTGCTGCCCACTCGAAGTACTCCTGGACTCGCTGTTCTGACCATCCTGCACAAGAGTGGACAGAAAACCTGCTCGTGTGCCGTCGAGGCCAGCCTTGTCTTTTGCTTGTTTCCCGACAGGCTTTGGTACAAGGCCATAAGATGAGTTGCGATGGGACTTCTCCAGGACCCAGCAACTCCGTTCCCACCTTATGGAAGAAGATTGTTCTAGGAGGTTTAGCCAGAGGTGTTAAGACTATCCCTCCCCACTCCACCCCCGCCCGCGCTTATTTCTGGGAATCTGACCAACCTGTACTTTCAGAATCTGGACATCCCCCAGCCCCCACCCCCACTCCTCAGAGCCAGTAGGGGCGCATACCTTTAGGGGTGCAGCGATTCAGGTCCCTCAGATTGTATAGCTTGTCTGCCAGCTTCACCAGCTTGGCCCCCGGGCTGCTGTGCGGTGCCTGCTCCACCTGCTGCCGCTTTCTTTCCAGTTTGGGCAGAGTCTTGTCATCTGTCACCTCCTCCACCAAGCGTCGAACCTGTGCTCCAAAGTGCAGCTCTACCTCATCCAGGGTAGTATCTGTGTCTTCTACTGTGTCATGGAGCAGGGCGGCCTGGGGACAGGTTGACATTCAGCACAGTGACACTAGCCTACTAGCCACAGAACACCCACTGTTCAACAGTACTCCTGTTTCCACACCAGCCTTCTGGCAGACAAGAGTAAAGTTACCTGTAACACCACAATATCGGTGATTCCAGCCTCGTGGGTTAGGATCCGGGCTACACCTGGCAGGGGGCAAAGCATAAGTCAGTCTAGAGGGAGCCAGATGTCGCACCTCACCAGCTGGGTGACCTTGGAAAGTTTCTCTTACCCTCTTGGGATATCGACTGTACTAAGGGAACAGGGGAGGCTTACAATCATAACGCATTGAAAAGTGGTTGACCCAAAGCTTGGGACTCGAAGAAGGCGCTCGATAATTTATACTCGCTTTGTGTTCCCGTCCCAGTCTGTCCCCACCCGCCACGCGCCTCGAGGACTGCTTCCCAACCGGCGCGCCCACCGATGGGGTGATTGATGTAGGGAGTCTCTTCGGGATCTTTCCGTCGCTGCTGTCGGTGTTTGTGAGCGGCGAAGTCAGCAGCCTCCAGCAGCTGAGCTGCCTCCGAGCCCATCGCGCGGGTGGCGCGGGGGACTGAAGCGTCAGAGTCCGAACGGACCGCCTATAGCGCCGCCTGGCGCTTCGGAGGCTCGGAGAACGGAGCTATTTCTAACAAGCTCTAATTCATTTATTTCCCCCCTCCCCCAACGTGTGTGCGCGTGCGCGTGGATTATAGAGGCTATAAATCTCCACCTTAGCTCTAGAAACAAAGACTCTCCTTGAACCTGCAGCCCAGGTATTTAGCAAGACTAGTTACCGAACGAGTTTCAAGGAGTCTCCTGTCTCCGCCTCCCCAGCACAACAGGCTTAGGTTGCCACCCGTAGCTTTTTTACCTGGCTGTTGCATTAATCTGAATGCAAGTCCTTATTCCTGTGCAGCAAGCACTTTACCCAGCATCCCAAGGCTCAATGGAGGTTCTGTAAAGACCGAGATCCTGAATATAGAAAACGGTTTTCAACAATCACAGCGGCTGGTGCAGTGTGCTCCACTCCAGGCTCATGGACAAAGTACCCTGGCTCTCTGAGAACTAAGTCTTTGCAGAAAAGGGACACAAAACCAAAACGATGGTTTCACGGAGTGGGGGGGTAGAGAGCTGGAAGACACAGGTGGCTGTGGGATCATGGGGGAAAGCCCGTTTTATCTAGCCTGGGAGGCGGAGACAGCTTCTTCCTCGAGAAAAAGGCCATCTACAACCTGGCAACGCCCAGAATATTTCCAAAGTGCTCCAAACATAGTTCTCCCCACAGGGTGAGTCTCTGTTGCCATGGGCATCTATCTGAACCTAACATCTTGGCCCGAGAGATGCCAGAATTTGACCTTCTAGAGAATTGGATCTTGCTTAATTGCTTCAGATTTGGGCTCCTGGGAGGCAGCACTGTTTCTACGGAAACCGTTTGCATTAATCTCTTGGATCATAAGGGAGGCTGCTTCAACCCCCAGACCTCTGCTGTGGGCCCCTGAAGTCTTGTCCCCGCTGTTTCAGGAACATAATGCTGCCTAGCTTGGGTAGGCACTGGGATAATTCTCCACTCTTTCCTGGCCATCAAGCTTGGGATCTCCTGGAGAAATTCCATCTTTGTGTTTGCAGCTCTGAAGTCTGAGGGCTAAGCAGGCAGGACCTTGGCACCTTCCCAAAGGGCTCTGAGGCATGGAGATGGCCAGCTGCTCAGTGTGCCCCAACCAGGCAGGGGGCTTTTGTGTCTGGGCTGGCATCTGGGGAGGTAAGACTCAGGGGAAAGCTTAACGACGAGACTCTCTGACAGGCTTGGTGGTTGCCATGTCGCCGTGTCGCAGCAGTTACGGAGGGATGCCCCACAGGCTGAAGAGAGGTCTCTGGGGCCTAAGATGGAAGAGTCTGTGTTCCCCAGGTGGCCACAGCAGCCTAGAAGTTGAGGAATGGGTAGATAGAAACACGTTTGGCTTTACAGGGTCCTTTCTTCTTTTCTTTTCTCTTCTTTCTTTCCTTCTTTATTGGACAATGGCTCAACTTCTTTCTTGCCTGGTATGCCTTTCCTCACTTCTGCCTAGGAAACTGTAAGTAGTTTGGGGCCAAAGGCCTCACGTTTCTCAGCAGGTGATGGGATCCAACCACTCTCATCTCTCTACAAGCTTGCGATAGAGGAGTTTCCACCCCTGTGAATCCTGCGACTTTAATTTCAGGTTCCTTATGGTCTGTAGCCAGGGCTTAGAACCCGTACTGGATTCCTAGGACTACAAGTGAGGTGGAGGCGACTTCTCATGGGCCTCCAGAGAAGGAGTCCTGGACTTCTGCTGACAGGCCTGTGTGTGGGACTGCTTTTCAGTTGGATGAACCTAGCCCAGCCAACCGATCTCTCAGGTATAATACTTTACTAATAATAAGGTATAATACTTTACTAATAATAAGGTATGATACTTTAATAATAATACTCAGGTACGATACTTTCCTATCCTCTGAGGGTGACTGGGGAACTGGAGAGCTGATGGGGAGGGGTGAAGGAAGCCTCCTCTTCTGTTGGGACTTGGACCCCAGTTTGCATTTTGAACAGGCTGAAGGGGATGTGGGTCACCTCCCTTCTCTATAGATGTCTTGCTTCTCTCCAGCGCTGGCTCACCACCCCCACTTGTGCCAGACGACGCGGGATGCGGAAGGCCGCCACTACCCTGGTTTTTTCTGCCCTCGACTCTCTGATATGCCTGAGGAAGCCTACTGTTGCCACCTGCAGGCTGCCGGGGGGTCCTGCTGTACCCTGGATGAATTTGAGGCCCTGTACCAAGTAAATTTGTCTTCTCTTCCGCCCCCACCCATCCTCAGGTAAGAACTCCAGCCCCAGGTTCACGGAACACTGACAGGGTGCTCCAGTGTCTTGGGCTCTGTCCTTGAATTCTACCGGCGGCAGACTTGGAGCTTCCAGACTAGTGGAGAGGAAGTCGCCTAAATCATAATTACAAACAATCCTGTAAAAATGGAAAAACAAGCAACGGAAGCTGCTTTATGTCTTAAGAAGTTTGGACGGTGTTAATAAAGCTCTTGTAGTCCATGGACACATTGTAGCAGGGGGTTTAATTCTGAATCTAGTCGCGTTTGTTTTCAAGGTACTTGCGAGCTCCCAAATTCGTATGCGAAATATGCTCATGCTCTCTGCATTTATCCCGTGCTTTCTCGGGGCTCGGGGCTCTGTAAACCCTGACTTGTCGCAGCCAGGATACAACCTTGATTCTCTCCTCTCTCCCCAGGGGTCCAGGCCCGCTCCTAGCGCTGAGCATCTACAGTCTACTGCTGATGGCACTGATGACTGCAGATTTCGTGCACTTCTGCCGTGGTCGGGGACAGAGAGAAAGACGAAACTCCAGCGGCCGCCGCCGCCGCCGCCTTTCCTTTCGGGACTCTGCCGCGCGCCCCCTACAGGTCCCAGTGGGAAGAGCTTAGGAGCTCGTGAAGCAGCCTTGAGCCTGCGCCTGCGCAACGCGGCCGAGTACCCCGCCCTTGCACAGACCCAACCTCTTCTTGGCCTCGCCTTCTTTGGCGTAACCCTGACGCATTGCTGGGGCGGGGCAGTCACCGGCATCTTCCCGAGCCCAGGGCCACCTTTGCTCCAGAGACTGCGCCGGCACCGGCTCTTGGAGCTCAGCCTCGTGATGACTGTGAGTGGCCCGGGGACCCCCGAGCCCCGACCCTCCGACCCCGGGGTGCGTACTGATTCTTTTACGGCATCTCCCCTTCGCTCCTGCGCCTTCGCACCTGGTCGCCGTCACCTTATTCTAGCCCTCCTCGGGGCTCGGCTGGGGGGGGGGGGACCTGGCTCCTCTCTCGGCCGCGCTGCTCTGCCCATCGCTTTTCTCTCTACAGGCCAGCTCAGCCGAGCAGCTGCGGAAGGAGGGCAACGAGCTGTTCAAATGTGGGGATTACGAGGGCGCCCTGACCGCCTACACCCAGGCCCTGAGTCTAGGCGCGACGCCCCAGGACCAGGCCATTCTGCACCGAAACCGGGCTGCTTGCCACCTCAAGCTGGTGAGGGGGTCGGGTTGCTCTAACCTGCCTCTACCTAGCCTGGGATTGCCCATAGCTGCTGCTGTTTGCGCACCAGCTGGGCATTTCCTAGCCACCCACGGTTGCCAGGGGTCTTTAGGCATGGGTAGTGGGGGATCAGGGGGTTCAGCAAAACAAGGGTGCCACTCGATTAGTTCTTCTCAGGCTCCTGATCTTTCTCTTACAGGAAGATTACAGCAAAGCAGAATCAGAGGCATCTAAAGGTAGGGGGGTGTGGGCCCTCATATGGAGCACTGGGTCTTCTGTGATGGGCGAGGACTCGGGCCACCGAGCCATCCCTTTCTCCTCCTTTGCCCCAGGCACTCTTTCTACTTGCTTTCCCACTTCTCCGGCCTTTCCTTTTCTGCAGCTGCCCTCACCTTTTCTGAGGCTGAAGCACCGAGCTCTACCTCCGTGCCCCTATCTTCCTTTGGCCCTCAAGATCTATCCCTACTGCTCTTGCCTGGAGACGGTGGCCTCTCGGGGGCTGGTGCTGATAGAGCTCCTGTTTGTGCCCAGCCATTGAAAAGGACGGTGGCGATGTCAAAGCACTTTATCGCCGAAGCCAAGCTCTCGAGAAGCTGGGTCGCCTGGACCAGGCTGTCCTTGACCTGAAGAGATGCGTGAGCCTAGAACCCAAGAACAAAGTTTTCCAGGAGTCCCTGAGGAACATTGGGGGCCAGATTCAGGAGAAGGTATGTGAAGGACCAAGAGACATTGGGGATGGCCTGGGTCAGGGTCAAGGATGTAGACAGTGCTCCAGAGGGGAGCCATTGGTAACAAACACTCGTTAATAATGCTTAGCCTGAGCGTTATTATTATTATTGTTATTAACTCATCATTAAAACATTATTATTATTATTATTATTATTATTATTATTTAACATGTGGTTCTTCGTGTATGTATAAGTTTGTCCTTGGCAGGTATGTAAGTGGTGTGGGTGTGTGGACTCTTTTTTTTTTTTTTTTTTTTTTTTGGTTTTTTTTGGTTTTTTTTGAGACAGGGTTTCTTTGCCCTGGAACTCACTCTGTAGACCAGGCTGGCCTTGAACTCAGAAATCCGCCTGTCTCTGTCTCCCATGTGCTGGAGGTGTGTGGACTCTTAAAGTACCTGGGGAAGGTATGAATTGATTTGGCTCCATTAGGCTGCAGTGCCTTGGCATATCAAAGTTGTAAATGAATATCTGGTGCTCTAGTTAGCCCCTGTTCACCTTAGACTCACTACCTGCCCGAAGCTGGCCTCGAACCCCTGATTCCCTTGCTTCCAAAAACATTTTTATTTTTACTCTTTTAGGCAGGGTCTCATGTAGTCTAGGCTAGTCCAGGACTTGCTGTGTAGTTGTGGATTGACTTCTTGCTTACACCTCCCACATGCTGGAATTTCAGGCATCTGACTTTTTATTTCAGTCTTGTTTATAGTAAGAGAGACTTGGAACTTGCCTATTTGCCCAGCAACGAGAGGGAAAAAACCAAACAGTCAGTACTGTTTCTGAGAAATGGATCATGTATGACTAGACAGCAGGCTCTGCTGATTGGTAGATGGAAAAGCAAAAATAGTAATAATACATATAGGGAAATAATACATATATACAAAAAGTAGTAATACATATAGGAAAGTACCCTGTCACTGACGTAATGACCCAAAAAGTGTATCATGTCTGGGAACATTTGGGTGAATCCGTGTAAGTCCAATGAAAAATATTATTAAAGCTTTTCATTAAAAGCAAGGCAGTGGTGGCACCACCTTTAACCCCAGCACTTGGGAGGCAGAGGCAGGCGGATATCTGGGTGAGAGGCCAGCCTGGTCTACAGAGTGAGTTCCAGGACAGCCAGGGCTACATAGTAAGACCCCGTCTCAAAATAAAACAAAAAATAAAAATAAAAGCCAGTTAAAAATATACACCAAGAGCCGGGTGTGGTGGCGCACGCCTGTAATCCCAGTACTTGGGAGGCAGAGGCAGGCAGATTTCTGAGTTCGAGGCCAGCCTGGTCTACAGTGAGTTCCAGGACAGCCAGGGCTACACAGAGAAACCCTGTCTCAAAAAAAAAAAAAACAAAACAACAACAACAACAACAAAAATATACACCAAACCAGGGATAGTGGTGCACACCTTTAATCCCAGAGGCAGAGAAAGGCAGATTTCTGAGTTCGAGGCCAGCCTGATCTGCAAAGTGAGTTCTAGGACAGCCAGGGTTGTTTCACAGAGAAACCCTGTCTCGAAAAAACAACAACAACAAAAAACAATGTCCATTAAAGGCCAAGCCCAGTGGCGTATACCTTTAATCACAGCACTCAAGAGCTGAAGCAGGCCAATCTTTGTGAGTTCAAGACCGGCCTGGGCTACATTTAAAAAGAAAGGAGAGAGAGAGTTGTGTTTGTCAAAATGGTAACATTGGAAGAAAAGAATGGGGTTAAAGAGGTTTCCCCCCAAAATACCTTGCTTTAATACACACACACACACACACACACACACACACACACACTCTCTCTCTCTCTCTCTCTCTCTCTCTCAAAAGCCTCCTCTTGTAAGTGACCGCCAAGTACAGCACCATAATAACATATCTATACCATTACCCGCTGTAGTGTGGCTGGCACTATCGGGAGCCGGTTTCCTCGTGACTAACAAAATGCCTCCCCAGCTGAGGGACTTCCTTTAGCATCGGCAGGCCCTCTTGCCCAAGCAGGACGTAGTTCAGAGAGGAAAACAGCCCTGGGGAAGTTTAGAAGGAGATGCTTGGCAAGTCTCTTCCTGCCTGCCACGGTTACTGGCTGTTGGCCCTGAGCTCTGAGCCTGTCAGGGAGGAGAGCCAGGGAGAACTCATAGGAAATATGACATGTCTGACCAAGAAAGGTGATTTATTCTGTGCTTCGGTGCTTTGTCATAGGTGCGGTACATGTCCTCCACAGATGCCAAAGTGGAACAGATGTTTCAGATACTGTTGGACCCCAAAGAGAAAGGCACAGAGAAGAAGCAGAAGGTACGGGTCCTGGGGTGGGCCACTAGAGCTCCCGCACATACTCCTGTGCTCACCACTGTGGGCCTCCGGCATCCTGCTGGCCTGCTGTGTTGTGGGCTGAGCCTCAGGGCCTGTCCTCCTGCATAGGAGCTCTTGAGTCCTTAGTGTGAATCAAGGACTGGGAACTGGGGTTCACTGGTGTTCCCCTTGGTGGCCACCCTCTAGCCAGAATCTGGCACACAGTGTGACTGAGGTGCTGTCTTTGTCCTGCGAGGGACACCACTCTAACCATCCCCCGGGAGAGCAAGCTCTCCAGTCTACCAGAAGTGCCAGGAGGTTGAGTTTATAGCTGGCCTCTCTCTGGTACCAAGGAGAAGCAGTGAGGTCCAGAGCTCAGGGCCCCTCTGCTGGCCCTGCCCTTGGATATATGCCGTGTCAACATCAAAATGTACTTCCTCTGGCGTAGGCTTCTCAGAACCTTGTGGTACTGGCCAGAGAGGATGCTGGAGCTGAGAAGATCTTCCGGAGCAATGGGGTTCAGCTCTTGCAATGCCTGCTGGACACAGGGGAGACTGACCTCATGCTGGCGGCCCTGCGCACGCTGGTCGGCATTTGCTCGGAACACCAGTCGCGGGTATGTGGCGTGGAGAGGTCTAGTTATTGCTTCAGTCTGTCTGTCTGTCTACTAATGCTGTCTACCTGTCTTCCATCATTCCTCACCATGCTCCAAAAACAGCTTAAAGCACAGACAGGTCTGTCTGCGACACAGACACAACCAGAGGGGAAAAATAGGACAGAGCAGGCCCAGAAAGGATAAACTCGGCCCTGTCACATCTTGAGTATTATTACCTTTCCTGAAGCCAGTCCACAGGGACAGCTGGCCATTGCCCCACTCGCGGCTGCTCAGAAAGGGACGGTGAATGTGCTCTAAAGGGACGGCTCCTTTTTCTCTGGAGGGAGGAAGATCAGCAGTGTCGCCAGAACCTCTCCCTTAGTCCCTGAATAGCAGCGTGGACTGCTGTCTTGGTGTGGACAGTTTGGCAAGGCCAGCCCTGCTCCGGGGCCGGGAGAGTCCATGGCTCCAGCTCTTGCCTGTGCTGGCTGGGCCCAGGAGAGAGGAACTTGGCCTCTGGTTAATCAGTGTGTTTTATGTGTATGAATGTGCTTATTTAGAGTCAGGGCCTTCTTCCATAGTCTAGCCTGCCTTGAACTCAGGTCCCTCTGGGACTGCAGCGTGTCCTGCGCGCTGGACTCCTTGATTGCTTGTAGAGGAAGCTCCAGTTCCAAAGAAGGGTAGATTGTGACGTAAGCAGTGAAATCCTTGAGGCCGAGCCTGGGCTATTTGTAGACTGGTCAAACCATGCCCGCCCCATAGCACCTCCCAGCTCCACACAGGTCTGTGTGAGCTGGGGTAAGCCCATCAGGCCTCCTGGGTTCTCTGGCGTTCAAGAAAGATGTCTAGGCCCTGGAGATCTGCCCATGCGTGTTCACACCCTCAGGCGCATGCGGACCTTAGTGCTGGGGTTGGGAAGGACCCGGCATCAATCGGGAAGCTCTGAGGTGAGCCTCCTTCTGGAGGAGACATGAGACCAAATAGCCACTCTGGGGGCTTGTCTTCTCTCAAGCTACAGAGAGCCAAGGTGGATGAGGATTCTGGAATTTCTCCTCCTCCTCCTCTTCCTCCCTTCCTGGTTTTCAGACACTGGCTAGATCTGTGGCCTTGGCCGTTCTAGAACTTACTGCTGCCCAGTCTCTGTGTGGGATTGCAGGCGATGCCACCACTACCAAGTGAGATGCTTTCCTTAGACCCGCACAGCTGGGAAGCGCGGCGTGACCCCAGGCCATAGCCGTTAGCCACACCTTCTCTCCTTGGAGCTGGCCCTTCTGCCCAGGTGTCTGCTCCTTCCCACCACACTCGCTTGCTCACCGCCAGGAATCCCCCTGGGTGCCCTTTACCAACCAGAGCCTCTGTCCGACTCTCGCTCCCTAGACAGTGGCGACCCTGAGTGTCCTGGGAACTCGGAGAGTCGTCTCCATCCTGGGTGTGGAAAACCAGGCCGTGTCGCTGGCAGCCTGCCACCTGCTGCAGGTTATGTTTGATGCCCTCAAGGAAGGCGTCAAGAAAAGCTTCCGAGGCAAAGAAGGGGCCATTATCGTGGGTGAGTGGAAGCGGGGCTGGTGCCCGCCCAGCCAGTCTTTGTTTTGTTTTGCTGAGACAAAGTCATACCTAGAACTTTCCAGGTAGCACTTGGACTCAGTCAAATACCAAGGGTGCTTGAGGAGAGAGGCAGGTTCAGCTCAGAACCCAGGAGGGAAGCCTCCTTTGCCTGAATCTCAGGTCTGGGTCCCTGTGGAGCCCACTAATGTGTCCTCCGTTGTGCTGTTTTGTCTTTGTGTGGAGGACTGAACCCGTGGGGTGTGGGCATTGATCACTCATGTATATTGTTGCCAGACCCTGCCCGGGAGCTGAAGGTTCTCATCAATAACCTCTTGGAGCTACTGACTGAGGTGGGGGTCTCTGGCCAAGGCCGTGACAATGCACTGACCCTCCTCATTAAAATGGTACCCCGGAAATCGCCGAAGGACCCCAACAATAGCCTCACACTCTGGGTCATTGATCAAGGTAGGTGGTTCGGCTTAGAAAACCTAGCGTGGGTGTCTGAGGCCTGCTTTTCTGTAGGACTGACATGAGAAGTAATCGCACACAGTGATGAATTTTCCTGAGCTGCCTTCATGCAGCCTGTGTGAACCCCGTGAGACCCTCCAGTCGTGTGTATGTGCGTGTCGTATGTGTAAGTGTAGAGATGTATGTACAGTCCTGAAGAAGGTCAGGATAAAGGCAGTGTCATTTTTCTTTATTTGAAATTGTGAGTGAGTGTGTGTGTGTTCAAATGCCATGACACTGGTGAAAGTCAGGATAATAGGCCAAGGTTGATTTCTCTCCTATCATGTGGGTCTTGGGGATCGAACTCAGGTCAGTCAGAGTTGGTAGCAAGCCCCTTTACCTGCTGAGCCTTCTGACTGGCCCCTTTGAAGTTTTTCTTAGTGTTTTTGTATCATTACTACACTTGGAGAAAAAGACAACTAAGTCCTAACATAGCAGTTTACACTTCTCATTTTCCAAAACGATACGTCAGAAAGGGCTTGCAAAGGCCCCGCCCGGCAACTCTCTGCAGTGGACACTCGAGCCTGCTTCTGTTTCCCTGGATTCACACTGTTGTGCCACTGTTTGAACTCTGACCTTAGGTGGCCTTGCTTTTCTCTGCATCTCCTGGGCTGGCTCTACCTTTAGGGGTTGGCGCCAGCATTCTACTGTCTCAATGGGGTATCTTTCCAGGTCTGAAAAAGATCCTGGAGGTGGGGGGCTCCCTGCAGGATGCAGCCGGGGAGCTCACAGTGACAGCAAACAGCCGCATGAGTGCCTCCATCCTCCTCAGCAAGCTATTCGATGATCTGAAGTGTGATGCCGAGAGGGAAAACTTCCACAGGCTCTGTGAGAACTACATCAGGTGAGGGAGGGAGCGAGCGTGCGCCTCTCCCGTTGCCGGGGCTGCCCGAGAGAAAGCTGACGGGCCTTCAGCATGGAGGGTAGCCCTGAGGGAGGACTGGGAAGCTAAAGTGACCCCCGGCACCCCACCCCAGGGCTTAGTTACTTTTCTGTTGGTGTGAAGAGACACCATGACCAAGGCAGCTGATAGAAGAGTCTGTGGGGGTGTACAGTTTCAGAGGGTGAGTAGAGTTTCTAACCATCATGGCAGAGGGATTAGCAGCCAGCAGGCAGGCATGGGGCTGGAGCAACAACTGAGAGCTTGCATGTTGAGACAGCCATGAGGCAGACAGACAGACAAACAGACAGAGCACTCACTAATTTGGAAGGGGTTAGCTTTGCAACCTCCAAGCTCATCCCCAGTGCCACGCCTCTCCACCAAGGCCACACCTCCTAATCCTTCCCAAAGTTCCACCAACTACAGACCAAACATTCAAATATCTGAATTTATGGGAGTCATTCATTCAAACAACCAGACTCTATTGGGTTGGTTCTTTTTTTTAAGATTTACTTATTTATGTATATGAATACACCATTGCTCTCTTCAGACACACCAGAAGAGGGCGTCAGATCCCATCACAGATGGTTGTGAGCCACCAAGTGGTTGCTGGGACTTGAACTCAGGCCCTCTGGAAGTGCAGTCGGTGCTTTTAACCACTGAGCCGTCTCTCCAGCCCCAGCCTCTACTGTTTTAAGATGGGAATCTTGCTATGTAGCCCAGGCTGGCCTAGAACTACTGGGCTCCAGAGTAGCTAGGACATGTAGTTGTATGCCAGTGTAGCCAGTTCAAAACCCACTTCTTGTTCCAAAGTGACGACACCAGGAGACCTGCAGCAGCTGTGTCATGCAGGACAAATGAGCCAAACGCTGGAGTTTTTTTTCTTATAACCTGAGAACTAAGCGTGGCGGTCTACCCTTGCATTGACAGCCAGGGGAAGAGATTGACAGTAGCTTACAGCGGGATGGTCTTAAGCAGTACAGGAATGGAATGGGGCAGGACAATATGTCTGAGAGTAAGCCATGTTTGGTGGCGTGTCACCAGCTAGGCCTGGGTGGGGACAGTAATGGAGCTTGGTGGCTGCTGTGGTGGGTGGTCAGGCTTCCCTTGGCAGCTTTTCTTGCTGTTTCTTCCCATCCAGCACCAAGTGCCCACCTAGGCGGGCTAGGGGACGTGGGAGGAGGGGCCCCTTGCGCATGCTCTGACATGACAGCTGTAACTCTGTGCCCCTCAGGAGCTGGTTTGAGGGCCACGGGCTGGCCGGGAAGCTGCGAGCCATCCAGACCGTGTCCTGCCTTCTGCAGGGCCCATGTGACGCCGGCAACCGGGCCTTAGAGCTGAGCGGCGTCATGGAGAGCGTGATCGCCCTGTGTGCCTCAGAGCGGGAGGAGGAGCAGCTGGTGGCGGTGGAGGCGCTGATCCATGCGGCCGGCAAAGCCAAGCGGGCCTCTTTCATCACTGCCAATGGCGTCTCGCTGCTCAAGGACCTGTACAAGGGCAGCGAGAGGGACAGCATCCGCATCAGAGCGCTAGTGGTGAGACGGGAGGGGGCTGGCCGGCCGGGGGTCCTGCCACTGAAGGGCTATGATCTGGTGGGAGGTGATCCAGGTTCAGAGACCGCCGAGGAATGCCCAGTGCCTCCTGCTGTCCCCTTGATAGTTAAAAAGGCCTGTGGAGAAGCAGAAACTGTGTCTGGGGCCTTTGTAGGCCTCCCTGAGCCGGCTGTAGCCTTCACTGCACGGTCTGGTTCTCCTCCTTGGGCATGTTTGTGGTCTCCCCACAGCAACGGCAGAGGGCCTCGGAAGGACCCCAAGCCTGCTGAGAGAGCCAGGCTGTAGTCTCCATCCTAGGCCCCAGCCAGCTGCTCTTGTCCTCCTCCCCAGGGACTCTGTAAGCTCGGATCCGCTGGGGGCACTGACTTTAGCATGAAGCAGTTTGCTGAAGGCTCTACTCTCAAACTGGCCAAGCAGTGCCGAAAGTGAGTCCTACTCTGCATTTCTGGGACAGGCCTTAAGAGGGGGTGGGGCTGTAGAGGTGCTCAGTGGGTGCAAGGGCGAGGGCCTGGGTTGGAATCCCAAGCACCCTTATTAAAAGGCGTGGTTACCCAGGTACCTGTCACACCTTTGCTGTGGTGGGCAGAGGCAGAAGGGTTGTATGTGTGTGTGTGTGGGGGGGGCTTGCCGACTGCTAGCCTAGTTAGCACGCACACGCGTGCGCGCGCGCTCTCACACACACACACACACACACACACACACACACACACACGATATTTAAAAGCGGTGTGGGTGGACGGTGGAGCTCCTTCGTCTCTGTCTGTCCCAGGCGGGAGCTGCTTTCCCTTAGACAAAGCTCATAAGTAACTGCGTCAAGGGAAGACCCAAGCCCCGGCTTGCCTCTCTGTCCAGGTTACTCCTTCTTTCTCCCACTATTATTTCCTGTTGTATTTTGGTTTGTTTATGTGTTTGTTTGAGATAGGGTCTCACTAAATCCAAACCGGCCTAGAGCTTGTGACCCTCCAGCCTCTGTCACCCGGGTGCTGAGACCCCCCGGCCTGCACCTGAACCTGTACCATGGCTGGTTCCTGCTTCACACCCGATTGTGTTCGTGTCCCCAGGTGGTTATGCAATGACCAGATTGATGCGGGGACTCGGCGCTGGGCAGTGGAGGGCCTGGCGTACCTCACCTTTGATGCCGATGTGAAGGAAGAGTTTGTGGAGGACGAGGCTGCCCTGAAGGCCCTGTTCCAGCTCAGCAGGGTAGCTCTGCGGGTTCCTCCTTTCAGCCTAGGGGAGGGGTCTAGGATGAGAGCTTACCAGGCCTTAGCAGGTCTCACCAGTGTCCCTGTGACCTTGGGGAAGCAGAGCCAGTTGCACTGTGCGGCCTTGGTGCCTGTGGTGTGTGGAAGCACCGTTGCCCTGCAGGAGTTAAGGAGCCGGGACGGTGAGCTCTGAGTCTGGGCTTGGGGCAGGTTCCTAGTCTTCCCCTGGGGTCCAGATGGGGCTGTGGAGGGTGGGACGGAGGCCTGGCTCAGCTGCTCTGAGCTGGGCTGCTCTGCTGGGACTGTCCTGCTGAATGCCCCTTTCTCCGGGCAGTCTGAAGAAAGGTCAGTGCTCTTCGCCGTGGGCTCGGCGCTGGTCAATTGCACCAACAGCTACGACTATGAGGAACCTGACCCCAAGATGGTGGAGCTGGCCAAGTATGCCAAGCAGCACGTTCCCGAGCAGCACCCTAAGGTATGGGTGGGGGCGGGAACGGGGGTGGGGATGGAGGTGGGGGGGGTGGTGGGCTCCCTGTCACTGGCAGCGGTTGAGCTGGCCGACGGACTACTCCTCAGCAGAAAGCTGGCTCTTGCCAAGCTCTGTCTTGGCTTTTTTTTTTTTAAGATTTATTATTTATTTTGTGTGAATACACTGTCACTCCCCTCAGACACACCAGAAGAGGCCATCAGATTCCATTACAGATGGTTGTGAGCCACCACGTGGTTGCTGGGATTTGAACTCAGGACCTTCAGAAGAGCAGTCAGTGTTCTTTACCGCTGAGCTGTCTCTAGCCCCCTGTCTTGGCTACTTGTTTTCACGTTCCTCAGTGTCTTCTGTGAGAAAAGTGCACATTTTCCCACCCAGCCAGCTGGGGCTCCCTTCTGGACTGCCTTCTCTTACAGGACAAGCCAAGCTTCGTGCGCGCCCGTGTGAAGAAGCTGCTGGCCGCAGGCGTGGTGTCGGCCATGACGTGTATGGTGAAGACAGAGAGCCCCGTGCTGACCAACTCCTGCAGGGAGCTGCTCTCCAGGTGAGCTGGCCTGCGTCGGCCTGCTGCATGCCTGCTTGGCTGCCTTACTTGGCTTAGCTTAAGAATGAAATGCCTGCCTGCCGGAGCCTTGGGCCCCACCCACCCACCACGCCTCTCCCGGCAGGGTCTTCCTGGCTTTAGTGGAAGAGGTGGAGGATCGAGGCACTGTGGTCGCCCAGGGAGGGGGCAAGGTAAGCTGGTTTCTGACTCCTTCCCGATCCTGAGCCATCCCACCCATGAAACATGACTCAGTGGCTGCGGGCCTCGGAGGACACTGGTAGTGACCGGCAGGAACTGCTGCCAGTGGAGTATTTATGTGGACAGGCTAGTCAGAGTCCTTTGGACCATAAAGATCCTGGGTTTGCCTCCTTTTCCCTCTGTGGCGTCAGGGCCCAGCTCAACCCATGTTTAGCACCTAATAGAAGCTTGAGGAAGGTTTGGGTAGTTTTAACGAGGGACCTCAGAGTGAGGGGAGTCTGAGCAGGCCCAGAGAGTAAGAGGGAGGTGCAGTCAGGATGGATGGCTTGGGCCTTGTGCTCCCAGGGTCAGCCCAGGTGTTGACAGGGCTGGGACTATTTGACAGGCTCTGCTCCCGCTAGCCCTGGAGGGCACCGATGTTGGGCAGACCAAGGCAGCCCAGGCTCTCGCCAAGCTGACCATCACCTCCAACCCAGAGATGACCTTTCCTGGTGAGCGGGTATGTGTCTCCTTGCTCCAGCTGTGACCCCTCCTGCTTCCTCATTATGCCCTGATGGCCCCTGGCCTGGCCTCCTTGTCGTGACCAGTGGGCAGTGGCAGGTTCGCTGTGTCCTGGGTAGGGGACAGTCACAGAGCCACTGTCTCGGGTGGGCTCCCTGCTGGGCGCCCTGGGGTAGGGTGAGCACTGATAGGTGGGGTTCTGTCACAGATCTACGAAGTGGTCCGGCCCCTCGTCTCTCTGCTGCACCTCACTTGCTCAGGACTGCAGAACTTTGAGGCCCTGATGGCCCTAACGAACCTGGCAGGGATCAGCGAGAGGCTCAGGTGAGGCCCGTGGGAGCCTGGCCTGGGGATCTGGGTGTGCCCCACTTACTCATGCTACAGTTTGGAAGACAGGTCCTGGTCATGCTCTGCCTTACCATGACTCCTCTGCCGCATGCACATGAAGAGTCACGCCAAGGGGGGCAGCGTGAAGCTCTGGGGCCCTGACTCGGCCTCTACTTCCGTCTCCTGTCCCCAGGCCGCTGACACTCACTGGCTCACTGTATAACCCTAAGACAGCCTTTAAGTCAGCCTGCCTCAGTTTCCACTCTGTGAGTTAGTCATTTAACCCATGAAGTAGGAGCAGGGAGAGTTTGCTGAGAAAAAGCTTATAAAATGCTTTATCAGGTGCAAGTGGGTGTGGCGGCTCTTGCCAAGGGGGGAAGATATACTGTGAGTCCTGGGCCAGGCCAGGCTATAATCTGTCTCTTAGACACCGCCTCCCCGACCTCTCCGGGAAGCCCTTAGTTCAGAGTATCTGGCCTTGGCAGTTGTCACAGTGAGCGTGTATTAGCTGTTAGTACTAATTGTGACCTGGAACACGTTACTGACCACGAGGCCCAGTTTCTGCTTTGACCGAACAGTGACGGTAGCCACCCCTGCACTGTGCATGGAGTGAGGCGGGCTTAGCAAGATAACTCAAGCATGGGGGTTATGATTGCTGTTTACATACACACACACACACACACACACACACACACATATACACACACACACATAACCACCCTGCTCTGCTAATTTCTAGGATGTTTAATAACCCCATGCTGGGGCTGGAGAGATGGCTCAGTGGTTAAGAGCACTGTCTGCTCTTCCAGAGCTCCTGAGTACAATTCCCAGCATCCACACGATGGCTCACAACCATCTGTAATGAAATCTGATGCCCTCTTCTGGTGTGTCTGAAGACAGTGACAGTGTACTCACATACATAAAATAAATAATTAAAAAAAAATAACCCCCTGCTGTTCCTAGCCAGGCCCAAAGGCTAGAAAGCACTGCAGTTCCTAACCCGTACAGGAGAGCCTTTGGGCATCGCTAGGGGAGCACCCGAGGTCAGGGCTCAGCTACCTGGCATAGGGCGGCACTAGGGACTGAGTCATGCATGCCCTCCCCACCTCGCCCTGCAGGCAGAAGATCCTGAAGGAGAAGGCCGTGCCCATGATTGAGGGCTACATGTTCGAGGAACACGAGATGATCCGCCGGGCGGCCACAGAGTGCATGTGTAACTTAGCCATGAGCAAAGAGGTGAGGGTTGGCCCAGCCAGTCGCTGTGACAGAGGTGCCAGCGGCCCTGCACCTTGGCTCCGCTCTGTGCCCGGGTAGCATGGTCCTTGCCTCCGTCTGCTCACAGGTGCAGGATCTCTTCGAGGCCGAGGGCAACGACCGGCTGAAGCTGCTGGTGCTGTACAGCGGAGAGGAGGATGAGCTGCTGCGGAGGGCTGCTGCTGGGGGCCTGGCCATGCTCACCTCCATGCGGCCCTCGCTCTGCGGCCGGATCCCACAAGTGGTTAGTGCCCGTTCTTGGCGGGGGAGGATGGCGGAGCTAGCAGTTCCCTACAGAGTGGTATTACTGATCTGTCGGGGCGCTCCTAGGGTGTGGATGTGTTTTCTGCCCGAGTTGAGCCTGTGGCTGAGTCTTCACACCCTCCATTTCCTACAGACCACACACTGGCTGGAGATCTTGCAGGCCCTGCTTCTAAGCCCCAACCAGGAGCTGCAGCACCGGGGTACCGTGGTGGTGCTGAACATGATGGAGTCCTCGAAGGAGATAGCCAGCACCCTGATGGAGAGTGAGGTCCTGGAGATCCTGTCAGTGTTGGCCAAGGGCGAGGAGAACCCAGTCACCAGGGCTGCTGCAGCCTGTCTGGAGAAAGCAGTGGCATATGGACTCATCCAAGCCAACCAGAATGGAGAGTGAGGACTGGCCCTGGGACCACAGCTCATGTGTCTGCCACCCATCACAGCTCTGAGAGTCGGGATAGAAGCAGCTTGGTCACCAGGACTGGGATGCTGGGTACTGGCCCCTCCTCCACGGTTGCACTGCGGTGTTCTCTATTCTGAGGACACACACACCACACAGCCCTGCCCTGCCAGCACTCAGAAGGGCCCTGTCTGTACTGTAGAGAGCGGAGAATGGGCCCCGTGTACCCCATTCAAGCCTGTGGATTATGGGCATCAAGAAGGAAGGGCACAGCAGCGTACTCACAAGCCAGGAGCATCATCAGAGCCTGCCTGCGGGCTCGTCCCCCTAATAAATCACGTGGAACTAAAGCTTGTGTTTGTTGTGTAGGTGGGGTTGCTGGGGGTGGGACACTCTGGAGGAGCAGCAAAATGAGCTGCAGAGTGCTGTCGCTGCGAGGCTGGCTTCAAACTGACAGTCTCAGCCCTGGGAGTAGTGGGCATTACAAGTGCCATCACCCAGCCTGGGTTCTCTCTAGGTCCTGGTGGAAGGATTTGCCTAAAGCTTAGGAAACTGATCCAATTTTAGTGTCATTTAATGTAGTCCTGTATGCTGGCCCCGTGGATACATTGTCATGATATTGTGTTTTCTGTGATCTCTACTCAGTCTGTTTGGGATTTGGGCTTAGTGTGTGTTTCCCTCAGGGGAAAAATATTTTTCTGTAGCTGTGCCAGGTTGAAGGAGAAGCTTGGCTCACATAAATTCCCTATATGGCTAGGAACACCGGGGTTTCTTAGAGGCTAGAGTCCAAGCTTGGGACTCATTGGTTCAGTGCAAGTAAGTGACAGAGCCTGGGCCAATCAGTGAAGGTACTAATACTACCGCTTCCTGTTTGGACAAAGGTCCTGCGCTTGTTCAGTAGTGAAGCACCTCCTTCCTGGTTGAGAGGGAATGAGGGTGTCTCCGCCCACCATTCCCCTCGGATCTTCAAGAGTATTCATTCATTCAGTGGTTCCAACCGCGTCCACTAGTGTTGGCACCCACTCTCTGGTGGCAGGCAACCGGGCTCATGTGTGTACGTCGGCGCGCCCCGGGTGACGTCACCGCTCGTGCCTGCGATTGGCTCCGACAAGCTGCCGCCCCCAATGACGTCTTTGCTCGGCGCGGGGCCCTTTAAACCTGTTTTGCCTGGTCTGTTCCGAGCCGCGCACTGCGACTGCGCTGTCATCCACTTTCAAGGTTTCCCGTTTAAAGGGCTTTCGCGATGGGTTGAGGGTACAGGGGCAAGGGGAAGGTCAAAGGTTCCCTTGGTTGGGGGTCCCGGAGCTGTGGTCTCAGATCTGACTTAAGAGGCTTGAGAGTGTCTGTAACATTCTGATCCAGTCGAATGAAGTGGTGTTGCATTTGGAACCGTGCGACTGTCTCCCTGTTTCAGCGTGAGTTCCCTGGGGCCCATAGTCACCTCATTCAGCCAAAGGAAAGGCGCAACAAAGAGTTCTTGAAAGAATCAACGACCGAGTAAGGTCCAGTGGAAACTGTCCAAATGCCTCCGAAACCCGGTAAGAGCCAATGGTCATTTTCGTCGTTAAATGCTACTGCATTTATTAAGCTAAGACTCTTGCCACTTAAAAATTGATTTGTAGCCGGGCGGTGGTGGCGCACGCCTTTAATCCCAGCACTTGGGAGGCAGAGGCAGGCGGATTTCTGAGTTCGAGGCCAGCCTGGACTACAGAGTGAGTTCTAGGACAGCCAAGGCTACACCGAGAAACCCTGTCTCGAAAAAACCAAAACCAAAACCAAACCAAACAAAAAAAGATTTGTATTTATTGCAAACATAAATACAAGCAGTGCTACCCCCACCGACTTTGTAAACCGAAGGTGTGCAATAGGATTCAGGTGCACAGGCACACACACCTAGGTCTCAGGTGTTTCTTCTGCCCGTTGGGACGAGGTTTTACATCCATAGGACTTGGCTCAGCTCCACACCTGCTGTGTGACTGGGAATCGATAGTAAGATGGAGCCGATTTGATTGGAGACTCTGGGTTAAAGTTCTCAAGACTAGGAAGGACTATCTGCTCTTCCAGAGGTCCTGAGTTCAATTCCCAGCAACCACATGGTGGCTCACAACCATCCGTAAAGAGATCTGGTGCCCTCTTCTGGTGTATCTGAAGACAGCGAGAGTGTACTCATATAAATAAAATAAATTAATTTAAAAAAAAAGAATAAAAAAAGGTCTCTTATGTAGCTCAGGCTGTCCTGTAACTTGCTATGTAGACCAGGCTGGCCTCAAACTCAGAGATCCACCTGTCTCTGCCTCCCAAGAACTGGGATCAAAAGTGTGCACCACCACACCATTCCCTAAATTGGGGAGTCTTGAAAGATTTAGTCCAGGAAATTAAGGAGGAAAGAGAAAAGGGTCATTGGTCATGGGACTTTGAGAAAACAAAGGGTTTAATGGTGTGTGTGTGTGTGTGTGTGTGTGTGCGCGCATGCCTTTGATCTCAGCAGTCAGAAGGTAGAGATGGGGAGATCTTTGTGAGTTTGAAGCCAGTCTGTTCTACACAGTGAGTTCCAGGACAACAAGGGCTTGCGTAGAGAGACCCTGTTTCAAAATAACAGGGGGTGGGGAAGCTCAGTGGTTAAGAGTACTGCTGTTCTCACAGACCTGGGTTCAATTCCAGGACCCACATGGTGGCTCACAGCTCCTGTAGGAGGGGATCGGATGCCCTCTTCTGCCCTTTAGTAACACCAGACACAAACATGGCACACAGACAAATGTCTATTGTACACTTATAATAAAATAAATATTTTATTATTTTCTATGCATGCTTTTTTGTCTGCTTGTATGACTGTGTAAGGGTATAGGAATCCCTGGAACTGAACTTATAGACAGGTGTTGAGCTGCCGTGTGGGTGCTGGGAATTGAACCTGGGACCTCTGGAAGAGCAGCCAGTGCTCTTAACTGCCGAGTCGTCTTTCCGGCCCAAAATAATAAATCTTTTTTTTTTTTTTTTTGCCACTTTTTTTTTTTTAAACCACTTTAAAAAAAAAAAAAAAGACTTACTTGTTTTATGTGTTTGAGTACATTGTAGCTGTCTTCAGACACAGCAGAAGAGGGCATCAGATCCCATTACAGATGGTTGTGAGCCACCATGTGGTTGCTGGGAATTGAACTCAGGACCCCTGGAAGAGCAGCCAGTGCTCTTAACTGCTGAGCCACCTCTCCAGCTCCCCACCCTCACCCCCTGCCCCCAACCCCGCAAATACTAAATCTTAAAAAAAATTTTTCTTGCCTTGAATACAAGTTTGACTTAAAAGTATATACTTAATATTTCTTACAGTTGTACGCTGGATTTGAGCCAAAAGCGGGAGAAGTGGTCAGCTGCAGACAGGTCAACAGTCACAAATCTGGTAGGACCTTTGGCCAAAGCTCCGCTCAGTGGACAGTAGTGGGATGGACCCCGTTTGCCCCGGCGATTAGGATCGCAACCTGTCTCTATTTTACAGGTAATGTAGCTGCAGCCCGGTGGAAGGCCACATTCGCCAGCGTTCCTGAGCTGTCCTGTTTGCAAGAATCTCCTTGGGCCGGGCGTGGTGGCGCATGCCTGTAATCCCAGCACTTGGGAGGCAGAGGCAGGTGGATTTCTGAGTTCGAGGCCAGCCTGGTCTACAGAGTGAGTTCCAGGACAGCCAAGGCTACACAGAGAAACCCTGTCTCAAAAAACCAAAAAAAAAAAAAAAAAGAAAAGAAAGAAAGAATCTCCTTGGGTTGCAGCCTTAATCTTGTGTCCCTTAGTCCACACCCCAGCCACAGAGGACTCAACCCAGACATGGCCGAGAGACGGCGTGGAGCCTGGTTCGGCTTTGGTTTCCGTGGCTTTGGGCAAGCGCTGGGCTCTGGGGACGGCCACCACTCAGTGCCCTGTCCCGAACCACTGCATGCCAGTGATATTTGCCAAGTGAGCGCTAGCTGGAGCTACACTGCCCTGATGACCCGTGAGTGCCCTCACAACCCCAACTCCGGGGTGTCTGTCCCCTGTATACCTGCCCAACCCTTCGTAACATCCCTGTCCAGAAATACCCTTCACCCTTACTCTGGCAGCCCCGAGCGGCCCAGGTCCATGGCATGCGTCCTACCACACAGGTGGAGGCCGGGTGGAGCTGTCGGGGTCTGTGAGCGGTGCAGCGGACGGCTGCAGGGACGTGTGGGCTTCGGAGGGACTCCTGGTGCTGCTGCGCGACAAGGGCAGCTCCAACCCGGAACTGCAGGCCTGGGTCCCAGGTTCCGCGCTCCAGGGGGAGCCCCTCTGGGTCCAGAACTTGGTTTCTGGGGCAAAGGCCGAAGGGGAAGATGAACCCGGCAGTGATTCTAGGATGGGGACCCTGCCGTTGCTGCCCTGCGCCCGTGCCTATGTGACCCCACAGCCGCCCTTCTGCCAGCCTCTGGCCCCGGAGCTGCGGGTCCGCCAGCTGGCGCTGGGTGCCGAGCATGTGCTGCTGCTGTGCGATGCTGGCCAAGTGTTCTCCCGGGGCGGGGGCAGGTGAGGACCAGCCGGGTGTGGGTGGACGCCAGGAGGCGCGCTCCTGAGCGAACCTGTAGCTGATCGGGACTCCTCTGATCAGGCACGGACAGCTGGGCCACGGCACGCTGGAGGCAGAACTGGAGCCGAGGCTGTTGGAGGCGCTGCAAGGCCTGCGGATGGCCGAGGTGGCTGCCGGTGGCTGGCACTCTGTGTGTGTGAGTGGTGAGTGACCTGGGGCGTCTCCAAACGAGCTGGGGATCTTAGCCATTCCTTCCTTTTGCTCTGTGTTTTTGTGGACGGTCTAGCCCAGGCCTCATTCCAAGCTCAACCCCGCCCCTTCAGTGTTTCCAGGTTATATATCCGCTACTGCGGTTACAGCCTGTCTTTCTGTTACTGGGCTCACACCGCCCCCATCCATCTAAAATTACTCCAGAAGGGAAGGACACTTATTCAAGGGAAATGGTAAGAGACAGCTCAGCCAGAGAGAGTGGAGAAGGCTGCCTATGCCCAGGTAGCCATGGTGGCAAAGAGGTGAGCCTCGGTCCAGTGTGTGGCCTCGGGCTTTTGTGGATTGGGTCCATCTTGGTGGTTGTCTCTCCAGGTGCTGCTATCTCCTAGGCTCTTGGAGCAGAAAGAGAGGGTATAGATAAAGTTCTATATTTTTCTGTATTTTAAAAATACGGGTGGAGTATCTGTGCAGGTGTCAAGACAGCCCAGAAGTGGTCATTGTGTCCCCGGTGCTAGAGTTACAAGCATCTATGAGCTGCCGTGTGGGCACTGGGAATTGAACCATGGTCCTCTGGAAGAGCAGCCAGTGCTGTTAACCACTGAGCCATCTCTCTCCAGCCTCAGAAGCTACTGATCTTTCTTACTGAGGCTCTTGATACCGTGTTCTCAGTTAATGATTAGCAAGGTCCTGAGCAGGAGGCAGAGGACAAGGCTGGAAACAACAGCCTAAAAGCAAGTTTCGTGCCTAACGTTCAGGAGTTTGAGACCTTGTGCTTGCTAAAGAGGTTGACGCAGAGAGGCATCAAGCAAGGCTTCCCCGTTTCCAGTCTTCACTCTGGCCCTGCCACCTTTGTCCTGGTGCTGACTGCCTCACCTCAGCAGGAGGAGTCTGTCATAGAAACACGTCTAGGGCTTCGGGATTACGTTTGGAAAGTACAACATGGAGTATTTTATAAGATTTCTAAGCTGGGTGTGGTGGCGCACGCCTGTAATTTCAGCACTTGGGAGGCAGAGGCAGACAGATTTCTGAGTTTGAGGCCAGCCTGGTCTACAGAGTGAGTTCCAGGACAGCCAGGACCACACAGAGAAACCCTGTCTCAAAAAACCAAAAAAAAAAAAAAAAAAATTTCTATTAGTGAACGTTGTGTTCAGACAGTCGCATGTAAGACCAGCCTGGCCCCAAACGGACAGACCTTGAACTCTTTATCTTCCTGCCTCTGCCCCCCAAGTTGTTAGTGACTCTGACATTAGGTGTCCTGATTAGTTTGTTACCAACTTGACACAAGCTAGTGTCATCTGGAAAGAGAAACCTCAATTGAGATTGACCATCAGATTTTGATTGATGATTGATGTGGGGAGTCCTAGTCCAGCAGGGGCTGCCCACCCCCCACCCCATCCCCCAGCAGGCGGACCTGGGCACTGTGAGCGCCGTGAGGGGGTAGGGAAGCCATAAGCAGCCGTCCTCCGTGGCCTCTGCTTCAGTTCCTGCCTCCAGGTTCCAGCCCGATTTCCCTCCTCCTGAGTTGCTTTTGGTAATAGGTTTTATCACAGACGTAGACAGTAACCAGGACTGTAACTAGGGCTCCAGCTCTCTAATGTGGGGCAGTCTATGAGAAGGACGGTCAGAGCCTTCAGCAGGGCCGGTGGGAGCCGGGCTTGAAAGAGAGCACAGGCTACCTCGATGGCTTTGAACAGGACAGTGGAGACATTCTAGGGATACTGGAGTTGGGGAACTAGGTGAGTTGGAAGGAGAGAATCAGGACAGGCTGGCCATGGTGGCGCATGACTTGACGCCAGCCCTTCAGAGGCAGAGGCAGGTGCATCTCTGCATTCAAGGCCAGCCTGGTCTACCCAGTGAATTCTGAACAGCCAGAGCTACAAAGTAAGACTCGGGGAAGAAAAATGAAAGCAAAGTTGGGCTAGCCTGGAAGTCTGAGGCTCACTAAACTCGGTGCCCACGCATAGTGTTAGTTCCTGGGAAGGCCAAGACAAAAGCGCTTCAGCCTGGAGTCAGCCAAAGAAAACTGGGCATGGTAGGTCATGCCTGGAGTCCTGGGACTCGGGAAGATTGGAGATTCTGGGGCCTGCCAAGAGGTGCGTGGTGAGTCTGTTTAGAAAAGAAAAGGGAAGGGGAGAAGGGGTGTGTAGTGAGGATGTTTTGAGGAGGTGGGAAGGATGTGAAAGGGTCCCACAGTGCGTCATGGATTCTCTTGGTCTCTTGCAGAAACAGGGGATATTTATATCTGGGGCTGGAATGAATCAGGGCAGCTGGCCCTGCCCACAAGGAGTGGGACAGAGAAGAGAACAGAGAGAGAGGAAGGTGAGCTCACCCCCTAGGACGTCCTTCCTGGCCCGTTTACTGTGTGCTGGACACTGAGGATTCTCTTGGTATTTTGGCACTGCACAGCCTCTAGGACTGAATAAGGCTTGGGCACCAACCAACCCTGGAGCTAGAAAATGGTCTTTTATAGAGCCACTGCCAGAAGACAGTATGTGGGCGCTCACTCACATGCCCCTGAATAGTAACCACACTATAACCATTCTGAAGCCACAGAGTTGAATGAAGATGGTCTCAAAGAGGAGGAAGCGGCTGTGGCTGACGCTGCAGCTCCTGCTCACTTCATAGCCATCCAGCCCTTCCCTGCTCTGCTGGATCTTCCCCTGGGCTCAGATGCTGTCAAGGCCAGCTGCGGATCCCGACACACAGCTGTGGTGACACGTGAGTGGGCTGGCTGGGGTGGAGCAGCACAGAGCTAGGGACTGCAGTTTGCCCTGCCTGCCCACTTTTAATTTTAGGAAGAGTGTCTATTTATACAGGATTGTCTAAAACTCCTGGGCTGAAGCAGTTGTCAGGCTTTGGAGCAGCTGGGATTATAGGCCCAAGTACATTGTGTGCTGGGTATTGGATCCAGGGCCCCTCATGCTAAGCAGGCACACTGCTACTAAGCTAGGTTTTTAGCAAGCTTTAACATATTATAGCATCTCTTGACATATTTTATCTTCTGCTGTGTCACTCATTGAAAACTTTGATGCTGGGAAAGGTGGCACAAACCTCTAAATGCTAATTAACCCTTGGAATGAGGCAGGAGACTGAGACTTTGGGGTCAGCTCTGGCCTATACAGTGAGACTATTTCAAACTCTGGGGGGAAAAAAACAAAACAAAACCCAACACTGGTTCTCAACCTGTGGGTCTCGGCCCCTTTGGGGGTGTCATATCAGATAGTTTTACTATGATCCATAACAGTAGCAAAATTAGAAAGTAGCAACAAAATCTTGTGGTTGAGGGTCACCACATGTGGAACTGCACTGAGGCATCTCAGTATTAGGAAGGGAGAGGACCGCTACAATAAAACAAGGAAAGGTTCTCTCACAGCTCCCAGCCTGGGCCCAGCAGGCTCTTCTAAAAGGTTGTTAATCAGTTGTGGGCAGAAAACCTGTCCTGTCCAGGGTGTGGCCCCATGTATCAAGGTCAGTTCATACTTAGGAAGTTGAGTGTTTTGGTCCCTGGCACTACCACCCTTTACCAGCCCAAATGTGATAGTAATTGTACTAAGAGGATGGGCAAGGCACATTTCGGAATGCCAGCGTGTTGTCTGTGACTTGCCAGGCCGAGTGGTGTCCTGCTGGGAGGAGAACAGTAGTTGGCCACTACTCACTGTCTCTTTGGTTGCAGGAACAGGAGAACTCTATACCTGGGGCTGGGGTGAGTAGAAAAGGTTTGCTGATAATTATTAAATCAAGGGGAAGAACAAGAGAAGATAGAACAGGTCATGACCAAGTTACACAAACTAGAGGCGGCAGGGGTTTCAGCCTGAGCAATGGGAGGACTGAACCAACCATCTCTCTCCCTTGGGTGGGAAAACATTCACCGAGAAGGCAGACATCAGAGAAATAAGATGACAAGGGTAAAGGAGCTGTTATCATCTTGGCGTAGGTAGCAGAGACTAGAGGAGCCACTGCCTCAGTTCTCTGGGGGACCCCAAGGTTGGCTTGGCCTTAGAAGGTTGTGTATAGCTCTCAAGGTGGTGTGTGGGCTGGCATCTTTCTGAGGGGAAAGCAGCCAGGCCTATCAGAAGGAGTTCATTCCATTCTAGGTAAATATGGACAGCTGGGCCACAAGGACAGCACCAGCTTGGATCGACCCTGCCGTGTGGAATACTTTACAGAAAGACAACTTGAAGTAAGGGCTGTCACATGTGGACCCTGGAATACCTATGTCTATGCAATGGAAAGAGAGAAAAGCTGAAATATATCTCAGTGGCCCCCCAGGCTGCTTATGTGCCTGGGTGAGAATGAATTCAGCATGCTGCCACGGGTGCATGGAAACATACATTTTGAAACAAGGTTCAACAGCGATCTCCCACCGCCTAAGTGCTGGGATTAAAGATGCATGACTTAATACAAATCTTACAAAGCATGTATGAAAGAATTGAATATGTATGTAAATGCTTATTTCTGGAGTAGTGCCAGGGATCAAAACTCCCAGGGCCTTCCTTCCATGTACATCAACAGCTTAACTATACCTAGCCCAGAAGCTTTAATAGCTGCAAAATGAAAATAAAGAGTAAATGCAAACTATTCTGACAATAGATTCTTGAAATTTCTATATCCTTTGAATTTTTGTCTTTTAATGAGTTTAATTTATAAATGAAAGCAGCCATTGATTTGGAGAAAAATAAAACAATGTAGCATTTGAAAGGTAACTATATATTTTATTTTAGCATATTTAAAAACATATATATGTGAGTAAACAGCATACTGACACAGACCAAGTTTTAAAGAATCATTTTAATGTGCTGACAGAACTGGCACAAAGAATAAATAATAGTGCTTTTGGGAAGAGTAGTGATGACGTGGGTAGGCAAAGAAAGCCTCATTGTGGACGTGATACACAGATAACTTGTAGATGTGCAAAGCTGCTGAGTCCATGACAGGAATGGCCCAACCCACCCAGACAGCCTCTCTGCCTGTCATCTACAGGGAATAGACGAGGCCTACGGTGCACAGGGATGGGAGACTGGAGAAAACTGAACAGGTCAGACAAGCAGGTCAGGTGCAGGCTGATCAAAGCTTCCATAGCTACAGCATCAATCGAATGTCCATGAACAAAAAGTATATTTTTTTTTAGATGTTAAGTTCAAGTCTACAAGCCAGAATTTTTTTTCATGTCTCGTACCTCTGTACTTCAAAGCTGGGCACAATCATTTTTTTCATTTTCCAATATAGTATTGAAATAAGACAAACCCTTGATCATTGTTTAGAATTATGGGGTAAAGAAAAAAAATTGCTACCAGATGTTAAAACTTGTACTAACTACTATAACTAGCCTTTAAGGGCTCTTGTCTTTGTGGCTTCACCATGCCCGGGAAGGCTTTCCATGTGCTGGGCTCTTGTCTAAGTAAGGTGCAGTTAACAGAACCTGCCCAAGGCTGTTTCAAACATCTAAACCGATGGGAACGCATTAAGTCACTCATGTGTGCGTATGTGTCAGTACAGTCTAGGCACAGGAAGCCTCAGCTGGCTGACTAGACAAGGATTCTCAGGACTGGATGTTGGTTGAATTGAGGATTCGAGAAGTAGCATCAGATCTGGAAGCCTTTGAAAGTTCTCGCTGTTGAAGAATAAGCAACATCAGTGAGTATAGTGTGTACCCTCCACTTTAAACATGCTTAAGGGTCGTTAGCACAAAGCCTCCAGGGAGGTCCCGAGTTCCTAGCACTGCAGTGCTGGGACAGACTGAGGAGCTCTAGCCCGTCTGTCAGTCACAAGCACAGCGCACGTGCACATAGGCCGCACCTCGTCCACCCTTAATCTTCCCCTTACATTCATATCACAATAGTTGTTCAGCCAAGAGCACAACAAACTTTGCTTTTGGTTTTTTTCTCACCCTGCTGGGGATAGAACCCCAAGGCCTTGCACATGCTAGAAGCTTTGGTTTCTTGATCCCTTTGTATAACAAGGGTCAGACGACTTATCTACCAATCCCTGGGGCTGAGGGCTTTGTAACCTGCTGGTGATTTGATCTCATGCTGGAGTACATGGTGGAAAAGCAAAAGATAAAAGCGTGAATAACCACTGAAAAAGACGGTGTTAGTAGACGTCAGCCAAGTGAGGGGCTTTAGTGCCTTTGCCAACCATAGCTCCTGTATCAGAAGAAACCCTCCAGGTTTAGCAGAGATAGATGGACTGTAGCTACATTTAAGCAGGTCCTTCTAAGAACAAAGGAAATGGGCTTTGAGCAAACAAAAAGGGGAAAACTAGATCGGCTGTTCTGCAGTCAACCATCTAGAGCGAGTTTCCACCCCCACCCCCCACCCCCAATATAGAAACACCACCACCTGTGCCATAAAGAGCATGAAGAATCCCCATATACCAAACTGGCCATGGGCGTCTGTGCCCGTCTCCTTCCCTCTGTTACCATGAGAGGAGGCAGTCTAAGTTTAATATAGTGTCCCCTAAAAGGGGAGGAGTAGCCCTCACCTCACTGGTAAGATACCACGGGAGGAGAAAGCAGATGGTTAAGGAAGAGGTCAGCAGATTCAGAGCAGGATAAGCTGCAGGGCAAGGGCATAGCGAAAAGATGCCTTTAGTCTTCACACACACAGTGGCAACTTGCTGGCAGAAATAAGTAGAGGCGAGAAAATAAGCACAGGCTAGACAAACGGGGCTATTCAGCCCTGAGGGTTAGTAAGGTATATACTCCAGGACATAATCAGCACACAGGCCAAGAGCCTCAGTATAAGCAGCACACAGCTGGGCTTCCCCTCGCTATCTGATGGGGCTTTTACTCCTAGCACACTAGCCCTTTGAGAGCACAAATGAGCATGGGATGGGGCCGGGATTTTTTCTCTTATTTGTTTTTGTAAATAGTTAAGAAAAATAATCTTAGATGGGGCTGAGAACCCAATTCAAGTCTGAACATGTTTTCTTACTAGCCAGCATGTCCATCAGAAACAGAAATCAGATACTTATTTTTGAACCCCATAACAGGAATTCTTGATTCCTTTTGTTTTTGTTTTGTTCTTGTTGACTTTTTATTTTTAAGAGGTTCTAATCTGATACAGCTGAGATTATGGGTTAGTGATGTTCTGTGCCCAGATGGGAATGAAGCCAGCAGATGACAGATCAGTTTGGAAAGGGGACATGCAGGGGTTGCCATACAGACCTGAAGCCCAACAGTGGAGCTGTCAGAGGGACGGGTCCTTCTAAGAACAAAGAATTGAGATTGATTACCAAGAACTCCACCAAGAGAGCTGCACCAGGGCGGTCATTAATTACCTTCCTCCTGCCGCAAGGAATGAATGGCACTGCAGAAAGACCCAGGTCAAATGTCTGCTTCCTGACATTTCCCCTTCCTGTTCACCCCCTTAAGCCACCCACACCCTAGCATGATCAAGGCATGAAAGGGATTCTCAGCCCTCAGGTCTCTGTCCTGACTGAATATACTGGGTGCCCCTGTGAAGATACCCGCTAAGCCAACTGTGTGCTCCCCAGAGACTGGTAGATATCAGAAAAGGTGAATTACCGAAAATTCAGAATAGGTGCTGGCAACAGACTTAATGCTGCAGTTGTGCTGGAGGGGCGTCGAGCCAGAGTACCCACCGCTCAGGATGCTGCCATTGAGGTCCAAGTTCTCCTTGTTGGCCCTAAGCTGGGCAGCTCGAGGTGTTTTCTTTCCAGAACACAGAGAAGTGACTACTGACTACAGAAAAGAAAGAATAACTATGTTATCTATCACCTTAGAACACACTCAGACAGGAAACCCCGACACTGCCTCTGTATTACTCGTAAGTCTTTAAGCCTATATACACCTGGTTTATACAATGGTGCACTTAGGCATGATGGTGCACACCTGGAGGCCCAACAGAAGCGGACTGTCTGAGATCCTGGACATAACACAGTCCCAGCACAGTCAGAGCTACACAGGGAGACCCTGTCTCAAAGTGGACATCAGCAAATCCACCCTAAGAGAAATTCCTTATCTTTTCTTGTTTGTATTTGTAGCATGATCTCATGTAGCCAGGTGTGTACACCTATATAACCAGGGTTATTTCTCATGTAAAAAGAGGTCATATGCAAGGGAAAGGTTTAAAAAGTCCTGGTCTAATGATTATCTGGGTCCAACCTAATTCTTAGAACCTCAGTGCTCACCAAGCCATAACCATAACACTAGACTGAGGAAGGCCTGTGGGAAAATAGGTGGCAGACAGAAGCGTGCTGGTATGGGCTGTACGAACCTTGCTGCCAGAAGGGGGCAGTCGAGACATAGGTGAACGGTACACTGATCCGCCACAGACCGGCCGAATGCTGCAGTTGGGTGTAGCACTAGACATGGTGGTAGTGTTCATCTAGGAACAGAAACGTTGATGTGAAGTTAACACCAGCCTTTCCAGCCTCCCAGCTGCATCCTGCACACAGAAGCATGAAGTGATGTGTGGGGAACTGGCGAGCTTAGCTCAAGGCCCCCAGCTAAGCTGTTTGCACAGGTTTCTTCAGAGCAGAACATCCGCGGCTCAGCTTGATTTCTGTTTTCCCGCCCAGTGTGGTAGGGATTTCCCAGATGCCTGACCTATGGCTATGATTGTTTTTTCCTGTTCTCTTCTCTGGCCTCTAGTATATATTGCTGGTCCTTCAGTAAAGCTTTGGCATTCTTCTTACTGAATGACCCGTGTCTGTGTTTTCTGTTAATGCCCCAGGCCTACACCCGATACTCGGTACTGTGGTGGCGTGGGCACCATCAGTGATGAAGTGTCCAGGAAATGAGCTTCCACAGTAATATAGCTGTGTCTAACACTATACGGCTTTAAGGGAATTTAAAAAATATTTCAAAGCCTATGTATAGCAACCTGATGGAACCATAAACTTATATAACCACTTATGGCACCAGACATGTACCATTTGACCCAAACATTTTACCTGGAGAAAGGAAAACATATATCCATATGAACAGCTATCCATCTTATCTACCTATCTACCTACCTACCTACCTACCTACCTACCTACCATTTACCTATCTATATCTCTATATAAATCTAAAACTAGAAATAAAGTATCACTTGGCAGGTGACTGGACAACCAGACTATTATATATGCATAAAACAGATTATTGTTCAACAAAGAGGAATGACTTATTAATACATTCTACAACATAGATGAATCTCACCTGCTAAATAAAAGAAACCCTACAATATACTGCATGTGTCTATTTGTAAAAAGCATTAGAAAATGCAAATCTATCATGACGAGTAAATTCCTGATTGTGTTCTCTTCCTCCTCAGTCCCTAACAGCCTGGCACTGGGAACCTTTAGAAACAAGGATATGAGCCGGGTGTGGTGGCGCATGCCTGTAATCCCAGCACTTGGGAGGCAGAGGCAGGCGGATTTCTGGGTTCGAGGCCAGCCTGGTCTACAGAGTGAGTTCCAGGACAGCCAGGACTATACAGAGAAAACCAAAAAAAAAAAAGAAACAAGAATATGGCCGGGCGGTGGTGGCGCACGCCTTTAATCCAGCACTTGGGAGGCAGAGGCAGGCGGATATCTGAGTTCAAGGCCAGCCTGATCTACAGAATGAGTTCCAGGACAGCCAGGGCTACACAGAGAAACCCTGTCTCGAAAACAAAACAAAACAAAACCCAAAAATACCTAACACACTGTGTGTGATGGTTCATACTTGTAATCCTAGCTGGCATTCTAGAGGCATGTACTAAGAGCATGGAAGGGGTCTCACATAGTACTGTGGCTACCTACCTGTTGCAACTATAGGATGGCCTTCTGAAAACTACTACTACAGAATGTTGCTCTTAGCCCCCGGGAATTTAATGCAAGGTCTTGAGAACTGGCAGAGTTGGTTATTCTTTGACTCTGACTATAAGCTGCTACTCAGCATTCAAGTATTTTCCCATTATTCTCAGACTCAGCATAGAAAGAAACTCTTTTGCCTTCTTAGCAGGACAGAGGGCAATGACAAGCAAAGAACTCTTAGCTTTCCACGCCCTTGTCGACAGCAACAGCACGAAGATCGGCTTACCTTGCGTACTTTGCCAGACTTGTTGGGAGTCTGTCCTGGTCTTTTGCTGGGTGTCCGGGGTGCACTGCCATATAGCATCTCTGTCTCTGTCTGCCTCTTGTTCTTTAGTTGCTGTATGAAACAATGACAGCCCCAGTAAGACAGCAGGACCAGAGACTCAGGTAAAAATCCCTGCAGCCTGCGGCAGAAGGAGCTGCTGCAATGCTCTGGCAGAGATGCAGGGCCGCTCGAATTGCTACCCCCCCTTTTATCTTAACTTGTGCGCACACTTACCCGCTCCTGTTTGGCTCGCTCTTTCTCCAGCCGGTGTAATTCCCACTGTTCTGTAACATACTCCATGAATTTCTGCCCGTTCACCACAAATGCAGTTGAGTGCTCCTGTTCCCATTGTTCAATCCGTGTTTTCAACTCCTCCTCCAACTGGCCCCCAAACAAGGTCATATCATTTACTTCAAATAACACTGGTGTCAATTTCTAATGAAATAATTATCCTCAAGAAAGACTCCATCCCAGAGTGTCATCAGCCTTCTGATAGATAGCTGGACCCACATGCTTACAGGTTGGAGCAAATGGAAATCAAGGACTAGGGAGTTCATTTAGACACACAACGAAGAGGGGGAAACGCAAAACCCAGTCTAAAACTGGGAGGTTTGATGACTAAAGCTGGAAACAGCACTGGGTGATTTATCAACAGAATTATGGAGCCACACGATCAGGATTTCAATATAGAATCACCTCTTAACTACCCAGAAAGGTGGGTAAGTTGAACTTAATATCTCAGTCCCCTCATCTCTACACCTGGGAATAATATTAACTTATAGGGATATTGGACAATGATATGATTAAATGAGATGCCACAGACTAGTATCTGGCAAAAATCAGTAAAAGCTATTCAGTACTAGTACAAAGTGGAAGACAACAACCAAGTGCACAGTACTCTCATAAGCGTCTGCCTTCCGGCACAGGCACAGCAGTTACCCTAGCACTGGAGTCTTGATAGTAGCAATACTTCACGGCTATGATCTAGAGACAGCCTTTGCAAATAAGGTCATTGGGGTAGGCCCTAGTCTAATAGGATTGGCAGGGATCAGAACAAAGATCCAAAGACCACATGAAGACACAGGGACAGAGGGTGGCCATCTCTAAGTCAAACAGACTCATTAAGAGACCTAACCCTGGCTAGAGATGGCTCAGTGGTCCAAGAGTTCAAGTCCCAGCAACCACATCGTGGCTCACAACCATCTGTAATGGGATCTGATGCCCTCTTCTGATGTGTCTGAAGACAGCTACAGTGTACTAATATAAATAAAAAATAAATCTAAAAAAAAAAAAAAAAGAATGAGACCTAACCCTATCAAAGACACCTTGAGTTCATTAAACATAAATTTCTGTGCTCTTAAGTCAACTAATCCCTGGTACTTGTGGCAACCTTGGCAAACTCTGATACTCAGTTGCTACACTGTAAGGCCCAAAATATACTGTCCTTCCTGTGTTTAGAAGGGACAAAGAATAAGGCACCTTACAGCCAGAATTACCTTAGGGAGTGTTTTCTGGAGTTTTGCTCGCTCTTTTTCTTCTTTTAGAAGATTTCCCCCTCGGTTTGTAAACCGACTTGGATCTGAAGCTTTTCTCTGTGAAAAATACACTTATTAGAGCAAAGCCTTGTGGGATGGGGCGATGACTCAGGGAAGTTCTGCAGCGTAAGCCTAAGGTGGAGCTCTCTCCCGTCAGAGCTGCATGGGCCAGTGTTGCCTGTAACCCTGCGCTCGCTCAGGTTGGGGCTGGAGGGCAACAGGATCCTAAGGCTTGATGGCCGGCCCGCCAGCCTACCTCAGGAGTGAGCTCCAGATTAATTGAGGGATTTCAAGAAATAAGGTGGGAGCCAGCACTCAGGAGGCAGAGCCAGGCAGTTTTCTGTGAGTTTGAGGCTAGCCTGGTCTACACAGTGAGTTCCAGGGCAGACAGAGACCTTGTTTTGAAAGAAACAGGCGGAGAGCACTTGAAGAAAGCCGATGATAACCTCGGTCTGCACACGTACACATGTGACCACATGCATGAACACATACACACTGCAAAATACACCAAAACCAAAAACCTACTGCAGACACCAAGTACTTCTGCCAAGACTCCTCCTCACCAGATAGCTTGAATGTGCTTTTACAAGTTGCATATGCCTATCTACTCAAAAGTGAGAAACAGTAATTTCCATTTCCCTGCCATATATAAGGTTCAGGAAAACTAGCATTTCTTTAAAAAAAAAAATAAAGCCATACACGTTAGCACATAGTTATTACACAAGAGTTTCATATTCTCACACATGTACATGATGTATTTGTTCACATTCACCCTCCTGTTACACTGACTGCTCTTCCGAAGGTCCTGAGTTCAAATCCCAGGAACCACATGGTGGCTCACAACCATCTGTAATAAGATCTGGTGCCCTCTCCTGGAGTGTCTGAAGACAGCTACAGTGTGCTTACATATAATAAATAATTTTTTTAAAAAAAGAAAAAGAAGCCGGGTGTGGTGGCGCACACCTGTAATCCCAGCACTTGGGAGGCAGAGGCAGGCGGATTTCTGAGTTCGAGGCCAGCCTGGTCTACAGAGTGAGTTCCAGGACAGCCAGGGGTATACAGAGAAACCCTGTCTTGAAAAAACCAAAAACCAAACCAAAACAAAAAAACTCATTAGATTTAAAAAAAGAAAAAGAAAAAAGACGGGAAAAACAAAGAAGCAAACAACAAAAACAAAAAACCAACAATGTCTGTGTCTCTGTAGCTCCAGCTGGCCTGGAACTCTGTCCGTGCATGGGGGATGGGAGGCAGCCCACACCAGGGCTGGGGTGGTGACTTTACTTGCCTATTAACTTCTGTCCACGTACACACAGCAAGCACACGTGAAGGCCTGGGGTAAATCCCCAGCCCTGCCGGAAAATGCAAAGCACTGGGCTGGGGATGCAGTTGAATGACAAACATGCGGAAGATCCTGCTTTTTAACTTTTCCTTTTTGTTATTTTCTAATCCACACAGAGCAGTGAGCACATAACTATAAATTAGGTGTGCTACTCAACTAGGGGCAGGTGATCAGTAGGCATTGCGATACAATGCCTGATGGGCACAGCATATAAAAATAACTGCAGGGGGCACTAATCCCTTTAGATTCCCTCTCTTAAGTGTGGGCTAGTCCACCAGAGAACCTGCTTTAGACCTGTTTGTGACTGCTCTAGAAGCAAGGATTGCCAGAGGCCTCGCTGTAAGCCTCAGTTTTTCTCACCTCAGAGTCCGAGTTCTCTATTTGTAAATTGTTTTGACTTTCACTTTAAGCTGAGGCTAAGCAAGAACGAGTCCACAGCTTCCACATGCTGGGATCACAGATATGGGCAAAGCCAGGCGGTGGTGGCGCACACCTTTAATCCCAGCACTTGGGAGGCAGAGGCAGGTGGATTTCTGAGTTCGAGGCCAGCCTGGTCTACAGAGTGAGTTCCAGGACAGCCAGGGCTACAGAGAAACCCTGTCCTGAAAAACCAAAAAGCAACAAAACAAAACAAAACAAAACACACACACAAATATGGGCAAACATACTCAGCATGCTTTTATGATGTTTCTCTCCAGAGAAAAACATAAAACTAGGACATTACCTCAAACTCTAGGAAAAGTTTCCAGCTCTCTTCCCATTTCTGAACACCTTCAAACAGTTCCTTGTGAACGTCATAATAGTTTCTTAACCGTACAATCTCAGCATCATGAAGGTGGAGCAGGTTCTCTGTGTAGTCCTCTGCAACAGACATGGTTAGTAGTGCTTTAGTGAGCCCTCTAGCAGGCTCAGCCTCCGGCTCATGACCCTTTTAGGGGCGAGCAGCCCTTTTCACCAGGATCACATATCACATAACCTGCGTATCAGATATTGACATTATGATTCATAACAAAACAAAATTACAGGTTTTATGAAGTAGCAACAAAGTAATTGTATGGCTGGGGACACTACAACATGCAGAGCTGCATTAAAAGGGTCGCAGCATCAGGAATTGAAGACCACTGCTCTAGTGTTTGATATTCCAAGTAACTAACTCTACAGTGTGGAAAAGTTTTCTCCCCTATAATAAGATGACACAGGAATAAACAATAAACCATAAAGCAAAATGAAAAGTAAAAGCCAGGCGTGTCACAGTAGTTGGGATGAACAAATATGCAGTCTAAAATGACGAACATTCTCCAAAATGTGTTGTCTCTTTCTTCTGTTTTATGCCAGGCCCAGCCAGTAGGAAACTGGGCTACGGAAATTATCTAGACAGCTGTTTGGTCGGGACACGTCCACTCACCAGTGTCAGACAGCCTGGCACACCTTTTTTCATTCCCTGAGTTCAAAGACTCAAGCATTTAGCTGATACAGTTCTCTTACTGCTTGAAATCTATCTGTGTGTTAGTGCCCTTTTCTTATGGATTAAAACTAAGCGAGGTAATATTTTAAGTGGAAATAAGAACTTCCTGGTGTCTCAGCTTGTAAAGAACCTGTGAACATGGGCAGAAGCTGTGAAGACCATCCCCGCTGTACTAACCAGAATAGTAAGGGGCAAAGGCCTGCCTCTGCTCCTGGCTATAAAAACACCGGTCCCAGAACTGAGCCAGCTCCACTCGAATTGTCTCAATCACTTGCTTTATGTTTTGCATTTTCAGTTCTTCTAACCGATCCACTTCTAATTTCAGCTGAAAGAAAAAAGACAAAGGTTATATATACCTATACTTCTGTCTATTCCCTTGTTTATCCATGCTTAAATAAAATTACAGCACGAACCTGTAGAGGGAAATCAACAATATGCTTTATAACAACACTTTAAGAGTCAGAAATCTAGGAATCGAGCCAAAATAGAACCCAAGAGATTGGCTGATAAGGACTTAGACTAGACCAGAAATGCTCAGAGCACTATTTACCCAGCATGCACTGGTTTTCTTACCGCATTCCTGATTTTGGTTTTTGACCCCCCAGTCATAATTGCAGCCACAGGCTCTCTCTCTTCTTCAGGTATTTGTAGCCTATCCCAGAGCTCTCGGATTTGAGCACGGAGCCCCTCACATTCTGCTTCATTTTGTGATTTTTTCATTTCCAGCTGTGACAAGGAAAGGCAGTAGTTACACCAAAACAGCAAAGACAGTCCTAGTCTCTCAGAGGACAATGTCTGGACCCATGAGAAGGGAAAGCACTTTGATGAGATTCTTATATATTCATATTCACATCTTCTCTCTGTAGAAAGTACTTGTCACTGGGCTCAAGGAAGTAGGCTCAGATAAGAATATTCACATTGAGGCTAACGCAGGGTTCAAGGTGACCACAGTCAAGGAATGTGTGACTTCCCTTCTGTCCTGGTAATCCTGTAAGCCCCAGATCCAGCAACTTTGTTCATTGCTTTGTTTGATTACTACTTGGTGCAATCACTTTGTCTTTGACCTAAGATCCGACCCAGTTCTCTGCTAGTACCTAGAATGGTGTAAAAGCTGGCTGGAGAAATTAAAGCCTTCAGCCTCAGCACTGGCTGGAGTCACGTTGTAATGTTTGTGTAATTGTCTTTTTCTTTTCAAGCCTCACTCCTGCCCTTGAGACCCTGTTGGCTGACTGAGCTGGCTTGGTCACCAACATATTCTTTATGTTCGCTTATTCTATTAACTCACACTGGACCCTTGTTTAAGACTAAAGAGAAAGCTGTCAGGTTTATTTTTAATTGCTGAATACTACTGAGATGCTACACCACAATTCGAGTAGATATTACCTGCTTTAGCAACTTCTGCAATGTTGCAATATTCTCCAGTGACAAACAAAAGGCACTCTCATCCTCACACACTACATCCCTTTCAAAGCTTGTATCCGGAGTGTGTTCTAATTCTTCCATACACAATATGATTTGTCTCTTAATGTTGACAAATTGTTCATGCCTGGATTGCTTTAAAAAAAAAAAAAGGAAAAGAAAAACAAATTAAAGACACCTTAAGGTCAAATAAAGTTTCAGGGTAGAAGGAATGAATGCAGGCAGCATACCTTTGTCTCCCTCAAGGTTGCCACGCGTTCTCGGAACAGGTTCAGCTCCTCTAAGGTGGGGACAGAGGTGCAGTCCGCATCACAGGGGGGCATACAAAGAATCTCACGGAGTTCTTGATCTTGTTCTTGAAGTAGCTTCAGTTCCTGCTTTCTCTCCTTTTTCTGCTTTCTCATTAATTCTACTTGAGTGCGCAAATCTTTTTCTAGTTGCAAGACGGTTGTTTCTTTTTCTTCCTGCATGAAATAACATGATTATTATAAAGTCCAAGGACGGGAATCACCCTGGGAAAAACCATCAATGACGAATGTTTTTTTTGTTTGTTTGTTTTTTGCTTTTTTTGTTTGGTTTGGTTTTGGTTTTTTCCAGACAGGGTTTCTCAATGACTAATGTTTAAACTTACAGACAAAGCCGTTCAAGCTGGGCATGCCTGGCACATCTTTAATCTTTGCCCTTGGGAGGTAAAGGGATCTCTGAGTTCAAGGCCAGCCTGCTCTTGACCTTGGAAGAGGGTCACCTAGGGTTTATAGCAGGAAAAGGCTGTTTTCATTCTCTTGAGTTGTACTCTGTGGCCCTCCAAGCCCTGACCCTCCTGTCGCGGTGCTGTGTTACTGGTGTGGGGCTGTGCCCAGCTCCTCATGCCATTTCTTTAAACTATGGTAAAATACCCAGTTATCACCCCCCACACAGACCGTCTTGAGAGTTTGTAAGTGTACAAGGCAGTGGTCTATAACTTAGCAATAGATTTATTCCACGAATTTTTGTCTTTACAATGGGACAGAGGCAATATACACTCATCACAATCTATCTTCTATCTCTCACGTACCACCTCAGGCACAGCTTTTCGCTCTCGGTACAGGACTTACATTACACAAACTACCCCATACTTCTTTCTTTTCTGAGAGTCTCACTGGCTTTGAGCTTGGTATCTTCCTGCCTCAAGTTTCCACATGTTGAGTTTACAGGCCTGCACCATCACACCAATCATGCGTATGCAGTCTTGTGATAGTATGACATAACACTGACATCTACACAGTTCACACCTGGGAACAGGCTGTCAAGATGGCTTGGAGGGTAAAGGCTTGCTGTTAGGCTTGACAATCTGTTTGATCCCGAGCCCACAGGGTAAAAGGAAAGAACGAGCTCCTGTAAGATGCCCTCTGACCTGTGCACACCTGTAAGCCAGCACTGGAGAGGCAGAGGCAGCTGGGTCAGAGTTCGATAGCAGCCTGGGCTACAGAGTGAGGCCAGGACAGCCAGGGCTGGATGTACAGAGAAACCCTGGCTCGGAAAACTCAAACAAACCAAAAACCCTAAGCTCTCATAGCTCTCAGGCTTTAAGAACTTTTACAATTTCTTTAAACTCAAATAGTTTGATCAACTTAGTAAATTATCCCCACTACCCACCTTGATGGCCTGATCTTTCTTTTCCTTTTGGCCAATACCAGAGATTAAATCTAGGATATCATGCATGCTGATAAACCTCCTACCACTGAAGTACATCCACAGTGGTTTAGACCACAAGTCTGTATTAAGCCACAGGATAAACATTTGTGTACGATGACGCCAAACTCTAGGCTAATGTGTTTTATGCATGTGTACAACAACCAAGCGTAAACTACAATTTTCCATAACTATATTGTACAACTTAAAAAAAATTATGGTGGCTTTATTAGGATGTGGGCTGAAGTGAAGAATCAATTGTAAATACTGCTACAATCCAGTCTACTCCATTTCCTGGCTCGAGGAATCTGACTGTTTTCAGTACCAGGGAACTTTTATAAGAGGTTACAAGAAACAGAAAAAGCAAGCCGGGTGTGGTGGCGCACACCTGAATCCCAGCACTTGGGAGGCAGAGGCAGGCAGATTTCTGTGTTTGAGGCCAGCCTGGTCTACAGAGTGCGTTCCAGGACAGCCAGGACTACACAGAGAAACCCTGTCTCAAAATAAAATAAAATAAAATAAAAAGCAAAGAAACAGAAAAAGCTTATTTTGGTTAGCTAGAGAATGGTTTATCTAGTTCTTATTAACTGAAATACTTACATTAATAATCCTATGACTAGCACTTACCAATATCAACTTAGTAAAACTTTCTCTATGGCAGTGGATAAACAAGGGAAGAGTAAGCTGGGTGGTGGTGGTGCACGCCTGTAATCCCAGCACTCTGGGAGGCAGAGGCAGGTGGATTTCGAGTTCGAGGCCAGCCTGGTCTACAGAGTGAGTTCCAGGACAGCCAGGGCTATACAGAGAAACCCTGTCTCAGAAAAAAAGGCAAAAAACAAAAAAACAAAAACAAAAAACTGACATATAGCCGGGCAGTGATGGCACATGCCTTTAATCCCAGCACTTGGGAGGCAGAGGCCAGCCTGGTCTACAGAGTGAGTTCCAGGACAGCCAGGGCTACACAGAGAAACCCTTTCTCAACCCCCACCCCACCCCCAAAAAATACCTGCCATATATTTAAGGAAGATAGATGTACCAATGTACACCCAACTTCTCATGTACCTATTTTGACATTGAAAATTTAAAAACAAAAAGACTGGAGCCGGGTGGTGGTGGCTCACGCCTGTAATCCCAGCACTTAGGAGGCAGAGGCAGGCGGATTTCTGAGTTCGAGGCCAGCCTGGTCTACAGAGTGAGTTCCAGGACAGCCAGAACCACACAGAGAAACCCTGTCTCAAAAAACCAAAAAACAAACAAACAAACAAACAAAAGACAGAAACTTTATATAGCAAATCAATGTCATGATAATTTCAAGAAACTGCTCTCATGTCATGATCTGCTTGAATGCTTGACTGCCAGACTTCTTCATCTACAGACACAGGTGCTTGGTCAGCTAGCACTGTGGCAGTAACCAGGACACGAGAACCAGGCATCACCGCCTTTCAAAGCTCCCTCTGTGTCCCAGCTTCTCAGAGGCCACTCACTGTTCTGGTTGCTTCAGTGGTTTGCAGCTTTTGAGTATGAAGAGAACAACACGGTTGGGTTTGGCTCGCATCCCTTTCTCTGTTATCACGAGGTACCCTTGCCTCCTGCTCCTTCTCACCTTGTTAGGTGGCGCATGTACACACATATGAACAAATGCATCAGCTCTGGGTGTCACTCACTAGACACTGTCCACTTTGCTTTTTGTTTTAAAGGTTTATTTATAAGAGTATGAGCTTGGGTTGGTGAGATGGTTCAGTGGTTAAGAGCACTGACTGCTCTTGTAGAGATCCTGAGTTCAATTCCCAGCACCCACATGGTGGCTTGCAAGTATCTTTAATGATTCTGGTATATCTGAAGACAGCTATAGTGTACTCATGTACATTAAATAAATAACATTAAAAAAAAAAAAAAGAGTATGAGCTTTGCTCCTGCACATGTCTGCATGTGAACCTGATACCCACTGAGGCCAGAAGAGGGTGCTGGATACCCTGGAACCGGAGTCCAGGACGGCTGTAGGACTCCACATGTGCTGGGAACTGAGTCCAACTCCTATGCAAAAGCAGCTCATGTTCTTAACTGCTGAACCATGCCTCCAGTCCTCTGCCCTGTTTTTTGTTTGGAGACAAGGTCTTTTATTGGCCAGCAAGCCTCAGAGACCAACCTCTCTCTGACTCCCCAGCACTGAGGTTATAAGCATATGCTACTATCTCTGACTTTTTTGCATGGCTATGAGGGCTGAATTCAGGCTCTCACAGCTGTGAGGGAAGGACTTTACCAGTTAACCCGTCAATGTTCCCTTAGCCCTTTCTTCCTCACAAATATCCGTGCTTCCATTTTCCTCAAAGTTAATTTAAAAAATATCATGCTCTATAAAACAGAAATATAGCAAGGAGTTTTTGATAACCTGTTAGCTGCTTCACTTCAACACTGATGTCTAACCCTACTCCTACAAGAAAGTTTTGGATTTGTAGTCCTAAGTTAAAGCCAATCTCCTAAGCACTGTGTTCTGCCACATACCTGAAATGGCTTCACTTGTAACTCACTGCACAGGGTGCTCAGCTCCTTCTGACAGACGGCTATGCTTTTGAGAAGCCTTTCCCGCAGGCTCTCCTCTTCAGCAATCATTCTATCCAGAAGATCCTACAAGTGAGAAAACAGTTGGTAAAGGTTTGGAGCCAATGGGAATAAAACAAAACAAGAACAAAACATATCAAAACCCACAAAACCAACTAGCATTAATATCAACATCCTCGTAATCTCAAATTTTACAGAAAGAGCTTTAAATAAAATCAGGAACAGCCTGTGATATCTTAGAATAAATGACTAGATATTATTTCCTCTTAAAATGTAGTTGTTGTGTGTGTTCCTGATGTGGGATTGAGGAATATAAATGCCACAGAGACTGTGGAAAGAGGACAGTTCCCCTCATATCATATACGGTTCTGGCAACTGAGCTCAGGTCTTTAGCCTTATATCATGGAGTTGCAGGGGTGCCATTGCCCACTAAGCCACCCCACCAAGACCCCCAACATCACCAGTATCAGCCTGTCTTTTATCAGTAGCCCTCGCTGCCCCCGCTGCAGAGGCCAGCACGATCCGCTCACCTTTATGTGCTTCTTCACAACCTCCGTTCTTTGCAGTCTCTGCTCCTCTGGGATTCCAATTAATTCCCATATTTCTCGAAGGTGAGCTAGAGCTTTCTGGAGGCATACAATGGACTCTTCTGCCAGCACCTCACTGAGAACCAATAAAAAGTCATTTTGCTTGTAAGAGCCAGCATCACCACCTCATCACTGCCTAATTTCAGGAACTAAATTGAATCATTTCCCAGTGACCTTGAGAGTAAATAAACTCAGAGTAGGCACTCTAATTTAATAAATGCTTAGCCTTTCTCTGCCTCCGAAATGCCACACTAGCAAAATTATTCCATTTACCTGAGTAACACCCAATAATTGATCAATGACTCTAATACTGAATTACAAATGCTTTTACAAAAGAAAATCCAGACAAAATATCAGTGAAGTAAGCTCTTAACATAAGAGCTTGCTGGTTAGAAGCTCCTGAAAACAACTGGCAGAGAGCTAGCTGGGCATGGTGCCCTGTGCCCCCCCCCCTCTTTTTTAAATATGAGTACACTGTAGCTATCTTCAGACACACCAGAAGAGGGCATCAGATCCCATTACAGATGGTTGTGAGCCACCATGTAGTTGCTGGGAATTGAACACAGGACCTTTGGAAGTGTAGTCAGTGCTCTTAACCACTGAGCCATCTCTCCAGCCCCAGCCTTGTGCCCTTAAAGCCTACACTTGAGAGGCTGAGCTGTAAGTCTAAGACTCTGGCCTCAGCCTCCAGAGTGCTAGGATTACAAATGACTGCACAAGCCCAGCAGTGGTGGTGGTACACACCTTTGATCCCTGCGCTCAGGAGGCAGAGGCAGGAGGATCTCTGTGAGGTTGAGGCCAGCCTAGTGTACAAAGTCAGTCCAGGACAGCCAGAGCTACACAGAGAAACCCTGTCTTGAACCAAAAATGAAACTGATAGAAGCAGCACTTAGTCATAGCATGGGAAGTGGAGATAGCTTGTATGTCAACAGAATGGATCAACACATTCCAACAGTGCAAAGGAGCAAATTGCATACAGCATTGCTAAAGCTCAAAACATGCTAGGCTGGCAAAATGGCTCAATATGGAAGACTCCCAGCCTGAGTTGGACCCTGTCCGCAAGGATGACCTTGGGCCGCCGCCCCTCGGCTCTCCTTCCACCTGTGCCGCCAACCTCAGCAGTATTTTATCTTTGAAAAGTTTTACTTTGGGATTAATATCTTTAGCCAGGTGGTAGTGGCACATGCCTTAAATCCCTGGGATTAGGGGTGCAGAGGCAGTTGGATCTCTGAATTTGGGGCCAACCTAATCTACAGAACAAGTTCCGGGATAGCCAGGGCTACACAGAGAAACTCTGTCTCAAAAAAAAAAAAAAAAACCAAAAAATTAATCTCCTTTATATAACATTTCGAGACCAGACTGTCTTCTTTCTCTTAGATATAGCAAAGAGACAGACTTGGCTCTTGGACTGGTGCCTGGTGAGCCGAGCACCCGTTAGCAGGGGCCTTGGAGTAAGCCATTTAACCTGCTGCTCTAGTCCCACAAATGATGGGGCCAGTGGCGATTTGGTCACTGGTGTGTTTCAGAGAATTCAGTGATTTTAAGAAACAAGAGTGTAGACCTCCACCTGCTCCTCAAAAGCTCTTCCACAGCCACAGACCTTAATACCCTCACACTCCAACATCTCTCTCAGGCCAGAGAATCCCAGTTGGTTGCCTGTGCTAGAAAAGTTTTTGCACAACAGTTACCTATACAAGATGGATAGTATTAGCATCCAGATATAATCTAGTGCTTAAAAAATTTTACTAGTACCTAACAACTTTTAGGGAAGGTTAAGATTATACTGTACTTCATTTTAGAAATTACTGTAATCATTTAGTATTTAGGGTTTTTTTGTTTTTGTTTTTGTTTTTTGAGACAGGGTTTCTCTGTGTAGCCCTGGCTGTCCTGGAACTCACTCTGTAGACCAGGCTGGCCTCGAACTCAGAAATCTACCTGCCTCTGCCTCCCAAGTGCTGGGATTACAGGCCTGCGCCACCACCGCCCGGCCTCATTTAGTATTTAGAATATACTATACTCACTTCAGAAATGTTAACAGATAATTAAGGCAATTAACAGAATTCCTATGAATCAATGCCCAGATAAGGAGAAACCTAAGGAGGCATGACTCCTGCATGTCACTCTGGTTACAAAACGCTGGCCATGTCAAAGCATCTCATCAGATGAACTTTTCTTTTTACAGTCTTAAAGCTCCTTACTAGTCAACTCCATGAGAGTTAGCTTTCTATTTAAAAACAAAACAAAGCTGATCAAGTCCCCAAGAACATGCCCGCTTCTCCCAGAGATTTCATACTCTCCTCAGGAAACAGTTCAATCACCTTACCCTCCAACCCACAGATCCCTCCAGCGCGCAGTCAACGGAACTGCCTGTGTGTTCCTGGACAATGTCCCTACCCCAGTCACATGCTGGGTGATGTTGGGTGTTAATACAAACTAGGTTCCCTTCATATGTGCAGTGTTATCTCGGAAACTAGGAACATGTCACTCACAATCACCACATATTTTATTTGTTTTTATGTGTTTTGCCTGCATGTGCTGTGCATGTGCCTGTCTGTGCACCATATATGTGTGTGCCTGGTACCTAAGGAAGTCAGAAGAGGACACGGAATCCCTTGGAACTTGCATTAAAATGCTACAAGCTAGCCGGGCAGTGGGGGCGCACGCCTGTAATCCCAGCACTTGGGAGGCAGAGGCAGGTGAATTACTGAGTTCGAGGCCAGCCTGGTCTACAGAGTGAGTTCCAGGATAGCCAGGGCTACACAGAGAAACTCTGTCTCAAAAAACAAAAACAAAAAAACCCTAAATACTAAATGATTACAGTAATTTCTAAAATGAAGTACAGTATAATCTTAACCTTCCCTAAAAGTTGTTAGGTACTAGTAAAATTTTTTAAGCACTAGATTATATCTGGATGCTAATACTATCCATCTTGTATAGCCCAGGAAGGCCGGGGCTACACAGAGAAACCCTGTCTCGAAAAACCAAAAAAAAAAAAAAAAAAAAAAGCTACAAGCTGCCATGAGGAGGTTAAGAATTAAATTCAAGGCGGCAGAGATGGCTCAGCAGTTAAGAGCACTGACTGCTCTTCCAGAGGTCCTGAGTTCAATTCCCAGCAAGCACATGGTGGCTCACAACCATCTGTAATGGGGTCTGATGCTTTCTTTTGGTGTGTTTGAAAAGAGTAATGGGCAGGGTGGTGGTGGCGCACGCCTTTGATCCCAGCCCTTGGGAGGCAGGAGGATTTCTGAGTTGGAGGCCAGCCTGGTCTACAGAGTGAGTTCCAGGACAGTCAGGGCTACACAGAGAAATCCTGTCTCGAAAACAAAACAAAAAAAACAAACAAGCAAACAAAGAATTAAATTCAGAGCTGGGTGTGTTGGCACACACCTTCAAACCCAAGCATTCTGGAGGCAGAGGCAGTCTGATCTCAGTAAATTCAAGGCTACCTAGTCCATAGAGCCAGTTCAAGGGGGGGGGGGCGCACACACATGCACACACCAGTTTAGAAAAAAACAAACAAGCCAAACAAAACAAAACAAAAACAAAAAGTGCATACCCCTCTCTAGCAGAGGGTTGGAGTTGTTTCCAGCACCTCTATCAAGTAGATCACAATCATCGGGAACTGCCCCGGAATGAAATACCTCTGACCTCTATTGGTGACTGAGCCACACATTAACACACATGTAATTACAAGTGAAATCCTTGATTCTTTAGTGAATTGGAGGCCAGCCTAGGCTACATGGAACCTTTTCTTTCTTCCTTCCTTCCTTTCTTTTTCTTTTTCTTTTTTCTTTTTTGGTTTTTTGAGGCAGGGTTTCTCTGTGTAGCCCTGGCTGTCCTGGAACTCACTCTGTAGACCAGGCTGGCCTTGAACTCAGAAATCCAACTGCCTCTGCCTCCCTAGTGCTGGGATTAAAGATGTGTGCCACCACTGCCCAGCAGGAAGCTTTTCTCAATAAAACAAAATCCTTGTTCAAAGTTTGGCGTGGCCATCCTCTCACTTCTCTTGGAGAATCCTAGCGGAGGGCTTGATGGGTCTTATGGTAACAGCCTGCACACTAATGTTGCTCCGGCATCTCAATTCCACAAGCAGTATATGCGGGGTCGTTTGTTATTTCATTCCCCTCCACAGCCCCCCTGTGTAGCCCTGGGTGCTCTGGAATCTGCTCTGTAGACCAGGTGGTGCGGAACTCGGAGATTACCTGCCTCTCTCTGACTCCCAAGTGCTGGGGTCAAAGGTGCCTGCCACAGATGCCTGGACCACCAATGCCTGGCTGTTTTCTTTTCCTCTCTGCGGCCATCCTGGTGGCTATGAAGTATCTAATTGTGATTCTGATTTACATTTCTTTGATGACTAATGCTGAACCACAGGCCATTTACAGATTTCATTTGGAGAGATATGTGCTCAAAAATTCTTTTCCCACTGCACTAGGGTTTTTTAATTCAGAACCCCGCCCTCAAATCCCCCGCCCCACAAAAAAAGGGAAAAAGGAATAAAAGATTTTATCCTCTCTGTTGGTGAGCCGGAGTGGCCGGGACAGCATCTGAAAGTGAGGCGCACAGGGAAGCAAAGTGAGGCGCACAGGGAAGCAAAGCCAGTCCTCTTACTCTGGTGGTTTGTTTTTGAGACAGGTTCTCACATGTGGCTCTGGCTGGCCTGGAACTCAGAGAGCCACCTGTACAGGGGCTAGAGGTATATATGTGCCACCATTACCAGCCCTTTCCCATATCATGAACAACTGTGAATGAGGATAGATGAAGGGGAGGGGGCTGGAGAGATGGCTCAGACGGTGAGAGCACTGGCCGCTCTCCCACAGATTCTTTTTCTCATGAAGGAAAACAATTAATTGGGCTGCCTTATAATAGTTCAAGGGTTTAATGCTCCTCCAGCCCCAGCCCTCCTCCCCAAAGGGACCACATATGATGGTGTGTACCTTTAATCCTACACTCAGAAGGCAGAGGCAGCTGCATCTCTGGGTTTGAGGCCAACCTGGTCTACACAGGGAGTTCCAAGGCATCCAGGGCTGTGAACAGACCCTGTTTTAAAGGTACCCTACCCTAATAAATAAAATAATCTTTTTAAAATACAACATTGAGGCATAAATTCAAGGATCTTAAATCCAACTGAAACCAAGACAAGAAATTGGTGTGGCCTTCTGCAATCTCAACAAGACTGTCTCGAATTTTTTTAAAAAGCAGATGAACCCATACTGGAAGACTTTCTATTACTTTTTTTTTGAGGGCGGGGGTCTCTTATAGGCTCGTCTGGGTTTCCTATTTTGAAATAGGATCTCTTTATATTGCAGGATGTCTGCAACTCTCCTGCCTTGGGCTTCCGAAATCTGTAGATTACAGGTGAGGGTAACCATATCCAAATATACTTTGAATACAAATTTCTTTTCAATGTAATTTAGGATTTTACTAGTCTTCATAATCCAAGAAGAGCTTAATGAATAGTGTCATTTGGGTGGGATTATCTGGAATCCTTAGCCTTGGACTCAATTTCTTTCCACAACACTGGTTATTACGCCTTTTCATTCTATTCCCAGACTCTTGAGCCAAGGATCTGGGGGTAAAAGAATATGACCAAAATCAATAATCACAAAACCAAGATCCTTAAAAATTACCAAGCCTTATTGTCACCCACTCGTTGCAGAAAGTTTTAAGTTCGAAAACGGGCATTCAGTCTCTTACCCAAAGAGTCAATTCTTATCGGATTTCAAACTGGGCACTACCAAGCAGTGCCCTGGGAATTTTCTCTCTCTCTTTTTTTGTTTTGTTTTGGTTTTTTTTTTTTTGTTTTTTGTTTTTGTTTTTTTTTTCCAGACAGGGTTTCTCTGTGTAGTCCTGGCTGTCCTGAACTCACTCTGTAGACCAGGCTGGCCTCGAACTCAGAAATCCGCCTGCCTCTGCCTCCCAAGTGCTAGGAATAAAGGCGTGCCCCATCACCGCCCGGCTTGGGAATTTTCTTTTTAATAGAGGATTCTTTTTATTTATTTTTATATGTGCGTTGGTGTTTTACCTGGAACTAGAGTTAAAGACAGTGGTGAGCTGCCTTGTGAGTGCTGGGAATTGAACCCAGGTTCTCTGGGAAAGCAGCCAGTGCTTTTAGCCGCTGAAACATCTCTCTAACCCCGCCTAGGAACCTTAAAACGACCGGAAAAGAATTCCATAATTTGAATTTGTTAACTTGCAAGGAAATCAAGCTATCTTTCCAACTCAAGTAAAAACACGGTGCCGTAGACACGAAAGAAAAACGATACATTTAAAACTTCAGGGCAAAAAACAAAACCCAAACTTCAGGGCTTTTTGAACGGTCTCGCTATGTAGCCCAGGTTAGTCTTAAATTACGTCTCCTAGGCTAAACTCGAATCAGTCTTGCTCCAGCCTCCGGAGCAATGGGATTAGAACATACTTGGAAATGAGCAGCCCACACCATTACAGGCTCGGCACTGACACGGAGAAGCGGCGAGCAGCCGGGACCTGAGGCTGCACCTGCGCTCGGCCGCCAGCTGCGCCGGGGCCTGAGACTTAAGCCACCCGGGCCTCGAGGAAGCGTGTCAACCCCGCGCTGCCCCGCCCGCTGCTCGCCCCGCCAGTAGCCTCGGGCACTGGTGCCCTCTGGAGCCCTTCCAGCGCCCCCAGCCTCAGACATCGGTGCCTGAAGATGTGCGAACCCAGGTTGTCGAACCTGGTACCAGACCCGCACCTCAACAATGGCTCCCTCCCCCAAGAGGCCCGCACCTTCTCCTCATGGTGGACGCTCCAAGCCGTCCAGAATCGAGACCCTCCACTTCCCACGCGCGGGACGAAGAACGGTAACCAGCCGCCGCAGCCTTCACCTGGAGTCAGTCTCCACTCTCGAGCCGTTGGACCCCGCGGAATTCAAACTGAGCCAGAGGCGGCGCCGCCTGACAATTGGTTACTGCGTCCGCCACTCACGGAGCCCCGCCCTCGCCCCGCCCCTCCCGCAAAAAGCTGCTGCCTAACCCCGGGCCTGGAGTACAGAGACCGCCCAGGGCCCAGGGAGCGCGCAAGCCTCAGCGCACGCATGCCTCACTATGCGCATGCGTACACTTATGCCTCAAGCTAAAGAGTTGGGTGGGACAGTAGCCGATGATGTCACCCGAGCCCCACCCGGTCGGCGCCGTTGGCTTTCAAAATTTTGTGCTTCCTTAGAGGTAACGGGAAACTGCCAGAACAGCTCAAATTCTCGCATCTCTCCAATGTCCCAAGAGGAGCAGAGAGTAGCAGGAAAGCTTAGAAGGCAAACAAACCAGGCTCTTGGTCCTGGTACCTTAGTAGACAAGTTTATCCTATTTAATCATTAGGACACACCTGTCAATAATGATCATCACTATCCTGAAGAAAAACTTGTAAAGATTTGAGTAGCTTTTCCAGAACGTAGTCGGCTGAGGCAAGACGGTGAAATAGTTTGGACTACATGAAAAAAATGACTAATTTGCTTGCCCAATTAAGCTGTGAGCAGATGGTGATAATCTGGTCTTTGTTTTCTTGCAAATTATAGGATTTAGGTAAATTAGGAAAACTTCACAATTCGAACATGACATCAAAGTATTCGTGTGTCATTTTCTCCCCACTGATCCATGGCTGCTCCGTGCAGCATCTGCATCACGGTCCCCAGTGATTGACTCTGCGGGTGTGGGAGCGCCTCCTCAGTCAAACATTTTGCTATTCAGACTAAAATTTGTAATGAAGCTGAGATGAATTCCTTTTTTGCTACCTTCTCCAGGATGATCTGTAGAGGCGTAAGTGTTGAACACTCCTTTCCAAGGAAGCAGTTACTAACCCATCTTCTGCACCAAGCCTTCCCTGGAGTCCCTTGGTACCCACAGCAGTGATTAGCAATGTGCTTTTAAACCACTACGTTCCATCTACAGGTCTGAAACAACCCAAAATCTGGTTTATACTGAATTATAACTGAAATTGTCTTTTTCTATATTGGTCAACTGTACCATCTCTAAGAGTCTTATTATTTGCTTTTTGTTTTTCATGATAAATACATTTGTTAAATTTATTTGTGTGTGTATATGGGATGGTAGTTGTGGAGAACAGAGGGCAACTTACAAGATTCAGTTTTCTCCTTCTATTGCATGGGTCTAGGAAGTAGAATGCAGGGCACTGGTTCTCAAAATGTGGGTCTTGACCCCTTTGGGGTGGGGGTGGGGTCAAGTAACCCCCCTGCTATTCACAGGAGTGGAATAGCAGACAGATATTTGATTCATAACAGTAGTAAAATTACAACTATGAAGTAGCAGTGAAAATAACTTTATGGTTGGGGCTCACAACAACGTGAGGACCTTATGTAAGGGGTGACAGCACCAGGAAGGTTGAGAAGCACTGCCCTAGGAGTTTGAATTAGAGTATCAAGGCACATTAATTACTGAGCCAACCCCCAGGCCATCAGTTACTTTTTTCTTTAAAAGAAGGCAGGACTGGGCATAGTGGCCCATACTTTAGATCTCAACACTCAAGTAAGATCTCTGTGAGAGAGGCCAGTGTGGTGAACAGATTTTTTTTAAAAATGTATTTACTTATTTTATGTGAGTACACTGTCACTCTCTTCAGACACACCAACAGAGGGCATCAGATCCCATTACAGATGGTTGCTGGGATTTGAACTCAGGACCTCTGGAAGAGCAGTCAGTGCTCTTAGCCACTGAGCCATCATCTCTCTCTCCAGCCCTGGTAAACAGATTTTAGGCCACCCAGGTTTACACAGCCTGTGTCAAACAAATGGGGGGAGGGGAACTTTACTTTGCCTTTAGAACTATATTGTTGGTTTTACGTGTTCCTTGGGTTTTTGTTTTGTTTATTTGAGACAGGGCTTCTCTGTGTGGCCTTGTTCCCTCTGTAGACCAGGCTGGCCTTGAACTCACAGAGATCTGCCTCCTTCTGCCTCCCTTGTGCTGCCACCACCCAGCTTGAACTATGTTTTATTGTGGGTGATTTTTGTCTGTGAGTGCTAGGGTTAAAGGGGAATGCTACCAAGAGCTGCCTTGTTTTCTTTTTCTGAGACAAGGTCTCATTCTGTACATCAGGATGGCATGAAACTCACTGCATAGCCCAGGCTGGTCTTGAACTTGTGAGTCATCTTCCTGCCTTAGCCTCCTAAGTGCTGGGATTATAGAACATCATGGAGTCTATTATTAGAAAGATTTGTTTCTTACTTACAGAAAACAAAACATAACATTTTATTTACTAGGCACAGTAATAGAAACCTATAGTTACAACACATGAGAGGCAGGAGGATTACCATAAGTCCAGCCTGGTTTACATAAGTCTAGGCTAGCCTGTGACCATGTCTCAAAAAAGGAACAAATAAACTGTCTAAGTTAGAGCAGTAACAAATTTGTCTTCTGGGAAGTATAGTGAAGCACAGACCTTCGGGAGTGGAAAGGAGTCTGTGGGCCACGGCCGCCTTCCCCCTCTATACATGAGGAAACTGGTGCAGAGCAGGCCAGCGACTCCTCCTAGGAAGGGCGGAGCAGGCCCAGGATAGCGGAGCTATTTTAATCTTATCCTGTCTAGTTTACAAAAGAATGAGACTCAGACTATGGTTATTTTATTTGGCGATGAGTTACTGGTGGTAACCCCTAATCTACTCTTCTAACTGCGGGCCTGCCTACTCCCCCAGTGGTGTCTCCCACATACTTGCTGTTTCTCCTGGCCTCGTGCTCAAGGTCCATCTCCTCTCACAGAGGCTTCCTCCTCTGTCTCCTTTCTCTGTTGTTGCAACCCGCAACCAGGTAACTCAAAACCCACCTATCTCTAATCCCTCCAGTAATTGGCTGTACCATTTTTACTTAACCAATAGTTTTAAATTGAGGAACAAGATCTGTACAACAAAGGCTGGTAATTATGAGAACTCACTCCTTCTGGTACAAAATTTAACATTACGGGGGATGGGGGGTGGTGGGGGTGGGGGTGGGGGTGGGGTGCGCACACCTGTAATCCAATCCCAGCAGTCTGGGAGGCAGAGGCAGGCGGATTTCTGAGTTCGAGGCCAGCCTGGTCTACAGAGTGAGTTCCAGGACTGCCAGGGCTATACAGATAAACTCTGTTTTGGGAAAAACAAAAACAAAAACAAACAAATCCAAAATAAAAAATTTAACATTACAATCTGCAGTAACAGACCACACCTCAACAGCCCAGGGTAATCAGTGAAAGTCCAGGCCATGAAGCACATGAAGTCCCCAGGAAAGTCTCACTGTGTAAAAGAAGATTGTGTGTCTAAAACTACAAAGATGTTGCATTTGAGAACAGAGGCTTTATTTACAATAATATTCAAACAGGATTTAACAAAGAATACCTCTCTCCTCATACCTTAGCAGCATGAACTATATACAATTCATAAGCAAGAGGAGTATCCTGGGGACAGGACATGAATTCTCTCCCCAAAATGAGTCCCAAAGTGCCCGGCTCTGAGCAGTAGGAATAGCTGGAAGCGGGGCGCAGGGGTCGTGGAAGGTAGACGCTAAACCCAGCATCTCACGGGATCCACAGCAGGAATCCCTTGAACACTGGCCAGGAAAACATCAGGATTTCAGCTCACTCATGGCTTCCATGAGGCGAGCACTGTTTGTAACAGCAGTTGTCAGAAAAATAAATCTGTACCCTAAGAGTCAAGAGAAGTAGAAGTGACTAAGCAGACCCAGGTCCCATCAGGCCAAGCCCACCACTTCCACAGTGCCCCAGGATCGGAATGCAAGGTTACAGGAGACACATCTGGACCTTCCTGTCCCCAACAATTAGGAGAAAAACAGAAAAAACTATCAGCTGCAGTCTCTAGGGTACTGCTGTGTGTCCAGCTTGGCGGGACTGTGGCCCCCCCACCCCCCGACCCCGGCCTCCTGCTATAGCAGTCCCCAGCAAGGCTGTACCAGCGGTACCACAGCCAGGAGAGCCTCTCTGGACAGCACACGGTTGTCCCCAGAACTCGCGCAACCCTGCTCTCACCTGTCTGTCCTTACCTTTCTCTCTACCCAGGAAGCGCAGGGCTGATATCTCTGAGAACGTGCAGCCCCCCAGGAACACTACCAAGATGAGGCGCAGTGACTCACTGGAAGCCTTTTCTTCCTTAGCCATGTCTGTGAGGGTCAGAGGAGACTCCCATCTTTACGCACACTAGTGCAGGGTCATGGGCCCCGCCCAGGCACCACCGACAATGCCCCCCATACCTGTGAATGCAAACTCACTGCAGTTCAGCAGCCGCACCACTTCATCGAGGCCCTGCCAGCTCCGCCGGTCCAGCACCTAGAAGGTATAAACGCTGCCTTCAGGTCTAGTAAGTTTAGGAAAGGAAAGGAATAACAGCGAGACTCAAGTTCCTAGCTAATTACTTGGAAAGTGAAGGTTGAGATGGGCCAAGGACAGAGAAGCTTAAACAGCGCAATAGGAATCGAAGCAAAAGTGGCTCTTCTCACCTGCTCGATGATTCGGCAGCTCAGAGGCACATAGGCACCACTGAAGACATAAGCCATGTCTCGGGGCACTTTCAGGTCATACTCCCCGTCTACACGTGGGATCTAGAGAGTAAAGGCGACACATTAGGCAGGTACAGCTCAGCCCTCTGACCTTTCAGAGGTCTGATAAAGCAGCACACCCTGGGCAGCAGTTCACACTTTAATGAAAACCAGCAAAGGTGCTGACCAAAGGGCCCGCACCAAGGCAACCGTTGTATTAAATACCTGCCCCTTCTCTCTAGGGCTTCCTCTGCTCCCTGCAAAGCCTCTGAAGGGAAGGGTTCTTTCCCAGTTCTTCCCTCTAGCCCCTTCCCAGGGAGCAGGAAACCCATACTTCTCAAATGTTCTCTAGCATTGATGGGTGCTATTACAGGTGCTGTTACGTGTCTATAAACATTGGTTCTTTATGCTTTGTTTCATTATTAAATTAAGCTCATGCTGTAAAATTATCATAAAAATGCAATGACATGGGGCTGGAGAGATGGTTTAGCGGTTAGGAGCACTGACTGCTCTTACAGAAGGCCTGAGTTCAATTCCTGGCAACCACATGGTGGCTTACAACCATCTGTAATAGGATCGATGTCCTCTTATGGGGTGTCCGAAGTGAGGGACAGTGTGCTAACATACATAAAATAAATAAATAAATCCTTAAAAAAAAAAACATTAAAACAATAAAGAAATGCCACGGGGATCTTGCAGACGACATGGGTTCAATTCCCAGCACCTACATAGCAACCCACAATTGCAATTCCAGCAAATCTAAGACTTTCTTTCAGCCTCCACATGTACTAGGCCAACACGTGGAACACACATACATGCAAGGAAGCACTTAATCCACAAAATAAAAACATTTTTAAATGGAAGAGAACAGAGAATGGGGAAACAGTTCAGTGGGTAAAAATGACTTGCTACCCGAGCATGAGGTCTGAGTTCACTCCCCAGAGCCTGCATGCAAAGCTGGACCCACAGCACAAGAACGCCTGACCCAGTGTCCTATGGGAACTGGGGAGTTAGGAGGCACACACCAGAGAACCCCCAGCAGCTAGTGGGCAAGCCACACTGGCCTATACAGAGGAAACCCAGCTTAAGACTTCATCTCAAACAAGGTAGAAGGTGAGGACTGACACCCGAGGGTTCCTCTGACCTCTGCATGTGTTGTGAATTAACACACAGGAATGCACACATACACACACACATGCACACTGTACACACTCTCATACTACACACACACACACTGCACAAAGGCACACACTGAACACACATACTGCACATACAGGCACACCATGTACATATATATACTACACACACAGGCACACACTGTACATAATACTGCACATACATACTGTACACGTGCACACTGTAACACCCACACTGTAACACATACTGTACACACATACTATACACTGCACACATACACTGTATACATGCACACACTGTACACACATACTATAAACACACTGCACACACACACTGTATACATGTACACACTGTACACACATATACACTGTACACACTATACTCTCCAAAAAGAAAGAAATGAGCCGGGCGGTGGTGGCGCACGCCTTTAATCCCAGCACTTGGGAGGCAGAGGCAGGTGGATTTCTGAGTTCCAGGCCAGCCTGGTCTACAGAGTGAGTTCCAGGACAGCCAGGGCTATACAGAGAAACCCTGTCTCAGGGGGAAAAAAAATGCAACGGCATACAGGTTAATATGGATTCAAAGTACTATATAAAGAAACAGTCGGGCAGTGGTGGTGCACATCTTTAATCCAAACACTTGGGAAGCAGAGGCAGGTACATCTCTGAATTTGAGGCCGGCCTGATCTGCAGGGTGAGTTCCAGGACAGCCAGGGCTACACAGAGTCCCTGTCTCAAAAAAACTAAAAAAAAAAAACCCAAACTGTTTCCCATCCAGCCTTGTTTGTTCTACATACCAAATTCAGCTTTTTGCTGATGGCACGAAAATTGCTCCTCTTGGCCAGAGAACTGAAGGCATCAGTGATTTTTCCTGGGGAAGAAATCTGTGCTAGGTTCCATCTAAGGTCTACATTCATAGTACCATTCAGGGTAGGAGAGAAGGACACACCAATGCCCTGCCCCACGTCCCCTGCCACGTAGGTCAGTCCCTAAGTTCCCCAGACCTGAGAAGGCAATCAGCAGACCTCTTCCCATACACTGTTCCTCTCCTACAGGGCCTCAACTGCCCATCCAACGTAGTCTACAAGGTGACCTTAATTTCTAAGGGAGGCATCAGCTTCAGAATAAAACCAGCCTGAGGTCCTGAGAGACTGAACAGCCACTTCAGTTCTCTAAGCTGTGTTTTCCTTAGAAGAAAAACAAGGGAAAGAACCCCTGCCTCTGGAGGGTTAAGTGAGACTCAGGTCAAAGGTCAGCACGTGCACAGGTTTGCTGGTTAGTGAGCCCAGCCCTCCCAGTCCTCTGCCTCAGGGGCTCTGCCTGGCGTAGGGAAGGAGCAGCTCCCGGGTGGCAGCTGGAGGCTCACCTGCAGCCTTGTCGGTCACCAGCTTGCTCACTTTATTCTCCACGGCTGTGAGGGTGTCCCCGGGAGCCTGCTCTGTCAGAAGGCCGGCTCTCCGCAGGTTGGAGAAGGTCAGCAGGTGCTCGGGGCCATAGCTCTGAGGGGATTTGAAGCCAGTTATTTACCCAGTGCCCATCACCGGACCAGCACTGTTGAGGACACACAGGGGAGGGGAGGAGTTCATATGCACTCTGCAGTGTCCACTCAAAGAGCTCGAGGGAGTGGCAGTGTCAAAGCGGTATAAAAAGTAGCAGGAACTCCTCAAGAACAGCAGGATGGGGTTGGCTAGGTGGCTCAGCAAATGAAGGTGCTTGCTGCCACACCTGAAGACTTGATTATGTGGTGGAAGGAGAAAACCATCTCTTGAATGTTTTTCTCTGACTTTCCCAAGCATGTGCATATGCACATCCGCACACACAAAATCAATGAGCACAGTTTAGAAATTGTTTTTTAGATGTCATGTATATGAGTGTTTTGCTTGAATGTGTATGTACATGTGTGTGATCAGAGATCAAAAGAAGGTGTTGAATTTCCTGAAACTGGAGTTACAAATGGTTGTGAACCACCCTGTGAGTACTGTGAACTGAGCCCAGGTCCTCTGTTCCCAGAGCAGCAAGCAATCTTAACTGGGGATCCAACTCTTCAGCCCCAATAAGTAGAATTTTTAAATGAAAAAAGGATTATGTCTTCCCATCTTTACCTGCAGATACTGTGTTTTCAGGGACCGATAATCCTTGGGGATCAAACCTAAGAGTAAGGGAAACAAGGCAGGTAGTGAGGGAAAAAAAAAGGCAGCCGGCCGGCCGGGCGGTGGTGGCGCACGCCTGTAATCCCAGCACTTGGAAGGCAGAGGCAGGCGGATTTCTGAGTTCAAGGCCAGCCTGGTCTACAGAGTGAGTTCCAGGACAGCCTGGACTACACAGAGAAACCCTGTCTCGAAAAACCAAAATAAATAAATAAATAAATAAATAAATAAATAAAAATAAAGGCAGCCAAGGATCCCAGAAGAGAACAGCCAAACCAATCAAACAACATATAACCAGGAGGAAGAACTGTGCAGCCCTCGAACAGGACACAGCTGACACCGAAGGACTGCTTAGTCTAATGACCATCGTAAAGGGTAAAGGCCAAGTTCCCTATTCTAAGAGCTCTGAACCACCGGGAGGGACAAAGGCAGGCACGCTGAGCAGTCCCCAGCGCTGGAGAGAAGGGACAGCTGTGAAGGCAGGCGCACTTCCTGTGCTTTCCAGCTGAGCGCGTTATTAGAACTGATATAGCTGCTGGGAAACGTTGTCTCCACAGAGATAAGAAGCTGGGCTTGCAGGGATCCCCAGGGAGCGAGAAGCAGCAGCCTGACCCTGGATGGGAGCAGCATGACTCTGCAGGCCGTGTTACCAGGAAGGTGTGCAGAACTGCGGCCTGTGGAGGGCCTGTGAGGAAGACTCCTGGGTCCTACATGCTTTTTCTCAGGAAGCCTCACTAAGGACAGGTCAAACTGAGGGAGGAGAGAACTGCCACTGCACCCTACATATGATGGGCACCATGGGGTGGACTGAAGATGGAATTGTTCACAGCCGAACAATGTCCCCTACAACCTGCTAATGACCCACGCCAAACAAGAAAACTTCATTTTAAAAGAGAAAGAGCCGGGCATGGTGGCGCACACCTGTAATCCCAGCACTCAGGAGGCAGAGGCAGGCGGATTTCTGAGTTCGAGGCCAGCCTGGTCTACAGAGTGAGCTCCAGGACAGCCAGGGCTACACAGAAAAACCCTGTCTCGAAAAACAAAAACAAAAACAAAAACAAAAAAAAAGAGAGAAAATTCAGTAAGTGCCAAAACAAAGAAACAAGCAAGCAAAAAACCAAAGAAAACAAAACAAAAGCCCCCTGTTAGTTGGGCTTTCAAAAAAAATCCCCTCTTTATCCCTGAGGCGTATATATATTCCTCATCTGGCCTTCTTGGCTTGATCTCTTGGGCTCACCATTCTCAGTGATAGACAAAAGGCACATGAGGCGTAGGCTCTCTATGGGCGACACCTGCACAGGAAGAGAGGGGCAAGGACTGACGTTTCAGGATGCGTGTCTTCTTTCTGCTCAGGCAGCCCCACCTCTTACCCTCACCCGCAGCCTCCCAGTGCACACCTGCCGGTCTATGTGCTCTTCAATGTAGCTAGTGCTCTCTCGGATGTTGAAGCCCTCCAGCAGCGCTGTAAGAGATCAGAAAAGAGCCATTCCTGGAGATGAGCTTAGCTTAGCTGTCTGTCTCCCAATCTCTTTTCTCTATCCTTGGGTGGAGCTATGGGACCCCCAGCATTCCACATAGCCAGCAACATCAGCTGGAGAGAGCAAGAGGGCATCTGTTCCAGGGCTGGAAACCAGCGGTATAGGAGCAAGAGGAAGTTTCGCGACACTCCGGCAGTTACCATGCTCGGTCTTGATTAGCTCCTGGAAGTCTTGCTTGGTTTTCTTCTTCATGATTGATTCACAAGCCCCAATATCTGAAGAAAGGACAAAAAAAAAAATCACCTTCCTGGTTCCACAAGGAAAAGCTTTGATTGCCAGAGGAAAAACCTCATAAAGGAAAATCCATAAGCACTCTTTTATTTATTTTTTATTTTTATTTTATTTTTTTTTGGTTTTTCAAGACAGGGTTTCTCTGTGTAGTCCTGGCTGTCCTGGAACGAACTCTGTAGACCAGGCTGGCCTCGAACTCAGAAATCCACCTGCCTCTGCCTCCCAAGTGCTGGGATTACAGGCGTGCGCCACCACGCCCGGTTAGCACTCTTATTTTAAACCAAATGAGACTATGCCAAGAGAACAAGAATCTCTTCTTGGAAGAAAGTAATGGCATCCACTAGCACTCCCCTGGAGGGCACACAGTCACCCTATCCCCAGGCTAGCACCTACGCAGACTCAGAAGGCGGTGCTCCTGTTTCAGTCCCTTGAGCTCTTGGGAGACGAAGTTCTTCATCTGCTTTATGTCCATGCCTCTCCGACGCTGTGGAAATGTCCCCAGAGGTCAGCACCACCCCGAGAAACCATGTTCCCCCAGCTGCTCCCCATCCACGAGCAGACACAGGAGGCCTATCACAGGAGAGAAAGGGAACTGAAGACAGTCAACAGAGGAGGCATGGGCCTTACATCGTATTGGGCCTGTAAGTTCCGGGCCTTCTGGCTCAAGAAGCCAAAGACGTTGGAGAAGTGCTCATTGCGGATCTCACTGAACACCTGTGAGAGAACAAGACAGAAGCCACTAGCTATGACAGAGCTGAACCAGGCCCCTGCCTGCCTCATCAGCACAACCACAGCACAGGAAGGGGCACAAGCCAAACTAAGAGCAGAGCAGAGCTGGTGTCAGGAGTGGGCATCAGGACCATCCCCTAGGGTCTGCAACTACTCTCTCCACATATTTATTTTTGGATTTTGAGATAGTTTTATTTAGCTGAGCCTGGTCTTAATCTCTTGATTTATCTGCTTCCATTCTGGAAAAGAAAATTACAGGTGAGAGCCCTTCCTAGCTTGGGTCTGATCCTAACTGATGGGGAAAAACTCCCAGGGCTCTGGCCTCCTGCCCGGCCAGGCTGGGCCCAGCCTGGTGTAGCAGTGGTCCTCACCTTGTCCTCCGCGTTGAGTAGCACCTTCAGGCTCTTGTCAGAGGACGTGACTTCTGGGCCAAAGTCAACACTCCCTTTGAAGGCAGAGGGGACAGCTATTAGCAGCTCCACAGAGGCCTTCTGCTACTCGTTCCTTAACTCTGCTAAAGGTCTCCCAGTGTCACCAGTCTCCCAAAGTACTGCTGTACTATGGGATGCCACCAGAGGGTGCATCATTTCCACTTTGCCAAGATGCAGAGGATCGTGGCACTTACCACACTTGATTCGGAAGGTGTCATCTACCAAGCCTTCATAAACCACTTGGGAGCAAAGTGCTGTGACAAAGTCCACATCTGAAAGCAAGATCCCAAACATAAAGGTCCCCTAGACCCAGCTTTCTACTCAGTTTGCTCAATGTCAGCTCAAGAATGTCCCACATGTGCCCATGTTCACACTAAAATTCTCAGCCCTAATTGTAGGACCCCAACTTTGCCAGCGCATTTTCCATATTTCTGCCTTCTAGGACCCAGAGATAAGAGAGTGCTGGGAAATGTTTACCTCTGTCCAGGAGGAAGATGTGCCCGATCTCTGGTCTCCGACCTTTGGTTTCACTGTCCTCTTCCTCCTCCAGTTTCCTCCACAGGTCATATGACATCTACCAGAGCCCGAGAAACAATCTGTTTTGTGTCCAGGTCCTTTTGAAGGCCCAAATTTACAGACCCCAATCCCTTCTATGGCATGCCCAGTCTTATCCCTAAATAGGGAGTTAACTGCCTGGAGTACTAGCCGATTCTTCCAGTTGCTTTTATCTACCCATACAAGTGAGGGAAAAGTTCCCCAGCCCCACAGATAAAAGAGATTTAGGAATGTGACCTACAAGCTCTTGCTTATCTGTTAGCCACACAGATTTTCCTCTCTAGGGAAATGTCCTGGGGCATAAAAGCAAAGAAAAAAATATTCCTTCTGTCAGAGACCCCAGGGGATAATCTTTGTTGAGTAAAGAAAAAGGAAAACAGGCTTTAAGCACAAGAGTTCTGAGCCAGGCGTGGTGGCGCACGCCAGTGATCCAGCACTTGGGAGGCAGAGGCAGGCGGATTTCTGAGTTCAAGGCCAGCCTGGTCTACAGAGTGAGTTCCAGACAGCCAGGACTACACATCTCCATCTCCATCTCGAATTACCAAACAAACAAACAAACAAACAAAAACAAGAGTTCTGCTCATACTCTCACCTTCGCACATCTGCCAATGCCATAGCAGTTAGGAAAGGGCCCATAGAGAGTACTGAGAAGGTGCAAGGCCTGAGCCACAGTGTTGATCCAACGCTGATCACCTTCCTGCAGCAATCACATGGGGTACAATGACCCATGTTACCCAACAGATGCAGTAGACAATGCAGCCCTAGATACCCTGGAGAGGGACAGCAGTGTCTAGGGAATGCTGGAGACGTTCGTTTTACAGGGCCCTATGGTGGTCAATCCGACAACCACCCTGAAAGGAGAGCAGTAGGAGCCTAGGAGAGCAGTAAAGCTGCCTTCTGGGCTGTTTCTAGAGAGGACTGACTGCAGGTGCAATCTGCCCTGCAGGTAATAAACACTCTAAGGCCAAGTAAGTCCCCAGACAGAGTAAGGGAAACAGAAGGAAAAAGCCTGCTGGGCATATTCTCCTCCCCCCCTACCCCTTCTTTCCCCATGCCTTCTCTCTCTCCCGAGTCCCCTCTCCCCCTCCCAGGCCATCAGGAGCTGTTCTGCTGTCTCCTATCAGAAATAATGAATTGGAACTCTCAAAATCATTAGTTTAAAATAAATCCTTCCTCCCTTAAAAAGGTATAGTGGCTCTGGGCGGTGGTGGCGCTCGCCTGTAATCCCAGCACTCTGGGAGGCAGAGGCAGGTGGATTTCTGAGTTCCAGGCCAGCCTGGTCTACAGAGTGAGTTCCAGGACAGCCAGGCTATACAGAGAAACCCTGTCTCGAAAAAACTAAATCCAAAACACCAAAAAAAAAAAAAAAAAAAAAAAAAAAGGTATAGTGGCAAACACCTTTAATTGTAGCTCTTGAGAGGTGGAGGCAGGTGGATCTCTTGAGTTTGAGATCAACCTGGTCTACAGAGTTCTAGGACAGCCAGGGTTACACAGAAAACCCTGTCTCAAAACAACAACAACAAAAACAAGAAAACCCAACTACAACAAAGAGGCTTTCTTGGGTGTTGACCACAGCAACAGCTGACTGAGAGGCTTGACAGAAGCTCAATAAAACAGCCTGTAGCCGTCATCTGTGAAGTCAATCTGACTCTTGATCAATTATATGAGCTGGAAAAAAGTGTCGATATTTCTGGTCCACTGGACCCAATATTTATCTCCTGATACTAAGACTCAAGACTTACCAGGAAGTAATCCCTGAAAAATTCGGGCAGCTCCATGCTCAGCAGATCCACATCGAGAGGCAGCAGAGAGAAGGCCCATTCATCACAGCTCACATCTGTGGGGACAGAGAACATCAGCCTTCAGGCAGAAGGTGCTTGGTGCCATGCTAAAGGAAGGTCTGCCAAAGCCATCCAGCAAATATGTCAGGGCTGTTCTAAGACAATTATTACATTTAGCACTGGAGACTCAAAGTAAGAGACAGTCTGTCTTTAAGGAGTGTCTAATGCAGTCATAATGCAATGTGGTAAGTAGTGGTTTATATTAGGGTTGACAACAAGTGCTGAGAAAACCCTCATCTGCATTCATGATTCAATGGATAATACTGAAATTCACCTCAACACGGGAGACAACGGTGAACAAAATGGGCTAGCTCCCCCCAGTCTTCTGGAACTTAAGATCTAGTGTGAACAGATGCAGCAAATTATGACACAACACTTACTAGAGTTGTGCTTCCAAAAGAAAGAGCTCTGGGCTTGCAGCAGAGAACAAGTGCTCTGTCTGCCTGAGGCCCTGAGCTCAATTCTCATCAAACAAATAGGGCAACTATGAGCACGCATATTACAGGGATTAACACAACTAGGGGCAAAGGAATGACTGCCTGGCTTGTCTAGGTTAGACAGAGTGCAAAGGTAGCCTTGGGGACTCATGAGACTGACTCAGTATGAGAAAGTAAAAGAGACCTGGCATGGCCATGCACACCCTTAATCTGAGCACTTGGGAGGCGGAGGCAGGCACAAGTCTGTGAGTTCAAGTGTCAGGTCTGCCTGTAAAGCAGGGAGGCACGGGAAATAGTTTCGCCTGAGCCTCTGTTTGGTTTTGCTTATGAGTAGCTCCCCAACCCTTGTAATAATGCACTGGGCAGCCCAGCCTCTCGGTTCACATGCACTTTGCATGCACACTCCTCTCCAAACAATGCATGCAGCAACCTCGAGACACCCTCTCCACTGTACTGGAACACCTGTCCCCATCGCTGAACAATATTATAGGTTTCTCCATCCCTAGTAATAATCAAACCTAGACAGTTTTCATTCAAGTGTATTCCCAATATATCAGGTACAAAGAATAGAAATGCCGATCTAGCCTGACCTGCATCCTTGATTGATCTCTTAGGGAGACTGTCCTCTTTACCATCTTATGTATATGCATAATTGGGCATGCATATCATTAAAATTAGACAAACTGTGGGGAGATTTGGACAATAGAAAAAATGAATATATGATCTAATATATCAATCAAAATGGAGAATAACCCAAACTATGGTTTTCAGTAACCAGCCCTTCCTTCCTTTAGACCCCCATAAAAAAAAAAGACCATAGCCGGGCAGTGGTGGCGCACGCCTTTAATCCCAGCACTTGGGAGGCAGAGGCAGGTGGATTTCTGAGTTCGAGGCCAGCCTGGTCTACAGAGTGAGTTCCAGGACAGCCAGGGCTACACAGAGAAACCCTGTCTCGAAACAAAAAAAAAAAACAAAAAAAACAAAAAAAACAAAAAAAAACAAAAAAACAAAAAAAGACCATAAACCAGGCATGGTGGTACACGCCTTTAATCCCACCAATCCAAAGGCAGAAGCAGGAGGATCTCTGTGAATTTGAGGTCATGGCATACATAGGAGTTCTAAGACAGCCAGGACTGTATAGAGACCCTGTCTCAAAACAGAAAGAAAGCAAACTCCAGTCTGGAGACCTTGAGTACAGTCACTCATGTAGCCGGCTGACAATCTTGATGTGTAACCCTCTATCATCTGGACTGTCACCTAACTCTGAATGAAGTTATCTTGCTTCTTTTTGCAGATTTATGAGAGCTTACTCCCCACCCCATTTTTAGAGTTATTTTATTTATACGATTACACTGAGCTGTCTTCAGACATGCCAGAAGAGGGTACCAGATTCCATTACAGATGGTGTGAGCCACCATGTGGTTGCTGGGAATTGAACTCAGGACCTCTGGAAGAGCCGTCAGTGCTCTTAACCACTGAGCCATCTCTCGAGACCCTGACAGCCCTTATTTTTAGTCCTTTGCTAAGAGGCCAAGGAAATCTGAGACTTACTGCCCGGATCCGGGCCACCAGTAACACCTGAGCTACAGAAGGAAATACCTCCCTAAAGAAGTGGCAGTTAGGTTAGAGCCTGAGTGACTTGTCGGTGGGGAAATGCTCAGGGCAGAGAGAGACCTGAACCAGAGGAAAAGCAAGCGCAGAGCCAGAGCCCGGAGACTAGAAGGCAACAAGCTACAGGAAGGAGCAGCACACTGAGATGAAGGGGAAGGAGGAGGCTTGCTTGGGCTACACAGCAGGCCATGCTGAGGAGGCTGGGCCACCCGTCAGTGTGAATCTGAGAGGCAGCAGTGGACACTGTGCTAGCCCCAGCCTCCCATGCTGTTCTCAATCGGGTCCTATTCCCAATCTCATTCCCAGGGAGCTCTCACTACACCAATGGGCGTGAGACCCGGAGAAAGCCGGCGGTGGAAGGAAAGCGCGAGTTCTTTCTTCCTTCCCAGGCTCTCTCGCCCTTCACTCACATTCGGCTCCTCTCACCTCCATAGACTCCCTCTTCCTCCAGCACCATCTCACATGCATAAGACTGAAAGAGAAAAGCCAGTTTGCTGGTTAGGAAAAGCTGAGATGTAGCAACCTTACCCTGTTCTTCCTAGTTTTTTTTGTTTGTTTGTTTGTTTTTTTGTTTTTTCTGATGCTGGATGTGTTGGTAATCTTGGATGTTAGATTGAGACATCTAAAGATTGGTAAAGCACTCTGCCTGAGGAATCTGTAAGGGTGTTTCCAGAGATGGCTAGGTGATCTGACCTAAACAGATCTGTCTAATCAAGGATTTAATCCCCTATGGACTCAAAATCTAAATATACTGACAAGGCGGTGCAACTGCAGAAGGAAGGCGGGACTAGTTAGAGGAAGAGGGTGGCTAGGGATATTTTCTTTTTTTTCTTTTTTTTTTTTTTCATTTTTAGAGACAGGGTTTCTTTGGCTGTCCTGGATCTAGACTTGTACACCAGGCTGGCCTGGAACTCAGAGATCCAATGGCCTCTACCTCCCGAATGGTAAAGGCGTATACCACCACTCCTAGTCAAGGGATTCCGGGACACAGGGCAGACCATGCTGAGGAGACTGGGGCTGCCTGTTTCTGTGGGAATCTGCGAGGCAGATGTTCTTTAAGTGGGTCGTGGAACCTAATCACTTCCAGTCTCTGCTCCTGGCTGCCATGATGTAAACAACTTTTTTTTCTTTTTTTCTTTTTTTTTCGAGACAGGGTTTCTCTGTGTAGTCCTGGCTGTCCTGGAACTCACTCTGTAGACCAGGCTGGCCTCGAACTCAGAAATCTACCTGCCTCTGCCTCCCAAGTGCTGGGATTACAGGCGTGCGCCACCACACCTGGCGAGGTAAACAACTTTGAAGGAATTTGATAGAAGGCATACCTCTAACCCAGCACTCCAGACAGATACAGGTGGATCTCTGTGAGTTCAACACAAACTTGTTCTAGATAGTGAGTTCCAGACCGGCCAGGGATATGTAGTGAGTATGTTTCAAACAACAAAAAACAACAATCAAAACCCTATAGAGCTAGTTAACCATGGACTAGAACCTCTAAAAATTCAGAGCCAGAGTAAATCTTTTTTCCTTTAAGCTTTTTCACAGGTTTATCTTTCACAATGATGAAAAGTTTACTAGCACCGTGAAGATCAAAACCAGGCCTCATAGGCCGGGCGGTGGTGGCGCACGCCTTTAATTCCAGCACTTGGGAGGCAGAGGCAGGCGGATTTCCGAGTTCAAGGTCTACAGAGTGAGTTCCAGGACAGCCAGGGCTACACAGAGAAACCCTGTCTCAAAACAAAAAAAAAAAAAAAAAACCAAAAACAGGCCTCAGTGGGAAATGCTGCACACATCTGTAATCCCAGCACTCAGGAAGCCGAGGTAGGAAAATTGGGAGTTCAAGGCAGTTTTACTGACTAGTAAGTTCTAAGCCCCCTGGACTAACTAGTGACATTCTGTCTCAAAAGCAAACAGGGCCAGTGAGGTGGCTCAGCAGGTAGAGTCGTTGTTGCCAAGTCTGACAACCTGAGTTTGATCCTGGACTCAACATGATGGGAGGAGAGACTTGACTCCCAGAACTTTACTCTAACCTCAACCTCAGCTCCATGGCATGTGCTCTCCCCTTGCGCATGAGTGTGACACACACACAATACATAAGTATCCTTTAAAAACACCTGGGGCAGCCGGGCGGTGGTGGCACACGCCTTTAATCCCAGCACTTGGGAGGCAGAGGCAGGCAGATTTCTGAGTTCAAGGCCAGCCTGGTCTACAGAGTGAATTCCAGGACAGCCAGGACTATACAGAGAAACCCTGTCTCGAAAAAAACAAAAACAAACAAAAAAAACACACCTGGGGCCTCACACGAGCTACCCCTTTGGCCCTATTCTGTGTCTCTGGAGTTCCCTACAGTTAGTATCAAGGTTTGAATAAGGCTTGAGTACATCTTCTAAGAGCTCATTGTTGAATTAAGCTCCACTGTGAGATATTAAGAGGGTAAAGTTAATCTAATTATGGTGTTCAGAAGAAAGGCTTTAGAATTCACTAGGCTTGAGTATGGCCATCGGCATGGAGACTTCATGATTGAATACTGGTGGCTTTACAAAAAGAGTCATGGAGCAGGGCACCCACGTGTTCTGTCTTTCACCACATGATAGCCTGCATCTCTCCAGGACTCTGCTGACTAGACAGACATCAGGAGACATGCCCCTTCCGTCCTGAACCTGCAGAACATGGACTAAAGTAAGCCTTTATGCTTTACGGCCTCAAGAATCCCATATTAGTAAGAAAAATAACCTGAGGCCGTCAGTGGTGAGGATGCTAGTTACAGAATCCATGAACCAGAACAGCTAAACACAGCAGTCTACAGAACCCCAAGCTTCATCTTTCCCTCGTCAGGTTCACTTACGTAGCATGCCTTTTCATCTCCTGTGGAGACTGGGAAACGTAGAAAGGAGAAGGCATTTAGCAGTCAAAGGGAGGAGCTGTGCTGGGACAGCTAGGAAGAGGAGCAGGAGGTGGAACAGGAGTTCGGTTTCAGACACACCCATGAGGCCTCGGGACACACTGAGATGTTGAGACCCTGCCCTGAGTCAATGATATATACATATATCATTGTATATTAGTGTTTCGAGGGGGGCATGAAAAGAGAAGCCTGCAATCCTGGCATACTGGAGTCAGGAGCAGGAATTATAAATTCAAGGCAAGCCTAGGCTATACAGTAAGATCCTATCTCAATATATGGCAAGCTTTATACAAGAAAAAAACATAAGGAGTCAGTGATAGTAATTCACACCTGTAATCTCAGCACACGGAAGAGGCAGAAGGCTCAGGAGCCCAAGGTCACCAGCTACAAAAGAAAGTTCAACAACAGCTTGAGTTACAGAGACAATGTCTCAAAGAAAGTGGGCTGTGTGTATGTGCGGTATGTGTGTGTCTGTGTGTGTTACAGTAAGGACAGGAATGTGTGTGTGTGTGTGTGTGTGTGTGTGTGTGTATGTGTGTGTGTTACATTAAGGAGAGGAGTCCAGGAAAACAAAATGAAAGTGGTACAGAAGCAGGGAGAAAAGACTGACAAGGAGCACCATAGCAACAGGAGCAAGAGAAAACAGAACCATTACTACACAGGAATATGTGTGGGCAGGGACAAGCAACATGAGCCATTTCAAAAATATAAAACCAATCGAATTATTTTGGACTGGGGGTGTAGTTTAGTGGTGGAGTGATTGCCCAGGATACCTAAGACCTTAACCCAGACCATTGGCACACCAGACCATCCTCACCCTAACACACACAGAGAGAGAGAGAGAGAGAGAGAGAGAGAGAGAGAGAGAGAGAGAGAGGGAATTACAAAGAAATCCACATGGAAGTCACTATTCCACCATTCACAAATTCCACAATGCTTTCTTTAGGGGACGTTTGATGACACATCCTTTATTCAGTAATCCTAGACACATACTGGAAAGACAGCATGCCACTGGCCATTTATCCCAGTCCTGCTACAGTCTCTGAGAGCGAAACTCAGCCCTCCAGTAAGAAGTCCCCGAAAGTGAGCAGACACACTAGGCCCCTCCCTTCCCAGGAGCACACAGCAATGAAGACTGAGTCCGTCTCAGGCAAGCACAGCTCCATGGAAGCAGCGGAGATCAACTGCGCCCGCCGCCTGAAAAGGACACTCTCCTGAGCTGCCTGCAGACCTCGGACCCTCCAGGTTCTAGCTTTTGTGACTGTCAGCCATGCTAGGGGTCAACGCTGGTAATGCAGCTCTGTCTTTGAGCCATTTCTGCTCCTGTAAGTAAGCCCTACCGTATGTCTGTAAATAACCCCAATAAAACTCACTGGGTGACCAGGCTGGATTTTGGTGTATCCATACTTGAGTCTGGCATCAATATTCTATTTGGGATGAGCAGATATTTGTCCATGTCTCCCAGAATAATGTATCACATAAGTCTTCCTCCCGATTCAACCTCATATATCCCTCCTTCTAGGATCAAAACTCACCTTCTGAGGACTTAAGATGATTTTGTATTTTCTAATTCGGCCAGCCAGTTTGTCAGCATTGACAAGATCTAGAGAGAGAAAGAGAGAGAGAGAGAGAGAGAGAGAGAGAGAGAGAGAGAGAGAGAAAGTGTAACTCAGCAAGCCATGAACAATTTCTTAGACAAGACACAAAGATGCCTCCCGCTTCCCTCACTAAGATCTTGCTATATAGCACAGGCTAGTCTCAAACTTGGATTCTTTCTGCCTTGATCTCCAAAGTTCAGAGATTACGGATGTACACCACAAAATGGACAAAAGGCCCACCGGGTCTTTTCTTATCAAAGGGTCCTTCCGGCCAAGGCCCTTCTAACTTGCCCGCCTTTCCCCGGTTAGCGGTTAGTCCACACAGTGCCATGGCTCACTCACTGGCGATGTAGCGCATGTTCTTGATCCGAGGTCTGACCAAGAAGCACAATCTGTGGATGAGAAAGGGAAAGTTAGGAAAAATCATGAAGATGATGATAGGACCTAAGGAGAAATTAAAACAAACAAGTCTAATCATTTGCCCTTCTTGACCAGGCCTGCACATGAGCTTCCACAGGCCATCCACAGAAGACATTTCTCAGCACAATGTGATGATATAGGTACCTTTATTAGCTCTGTGGCAGATCCAAAAGTTCCTGTTCTTAAATATCTGATGATTCATGGTCCAAAATTATATATTTATTTTTTATATTTATATATACTATATATATTTCTATATAGTGCATACATTTATATATAGTATATATTTCTAAGTTTATAATTTATAAATTATATATATGTATATATAATCAATCAGGTACTAAAAATAGTAACTGGAATGTGGCCGGGCAGTGGTGGCGCATGCCTTTAGTCCCAGCACTTGGGAGGCAGAAGCAGGCAGATTTCTGAGTTTGAGGCCAGCCTGGTCTACAGCGTGAGTTCCAGGACAGCCAGGGCTACACAGAGAAACCCTGTCTCAAAAAAACAAAACAAAACAAAAAAGAACTGGAATGTGTGTATATAATTTCCACATATCAAGCTGGAGAGATGGCTCAGTGGTTAAGAGCACTGACTGCTCTTCCAAAGGTCCTGACTGAGTTCAAATCCCAGCAACCACATGGTGGCTCACAACCATCTATGAGATCTGATGCCCTCTTCTGGTGCGTCTGAAGACAGGTACAGTGTACTTACATATAACAAATAAATCTTTAAAAATTTTTTTTTCCACATATCTAGAAGTTTTTCCACTAAAGAAAGGTATATGATACTTGGGTTTTGGGGAATGTATAAAAGAAATCAGAGCACGGCCGGGCGGCGGTGGTGGCGCACGCCTGTAATCCCAGCACTCTGGGAGGCAGAGGCAGGTGGATTTCTGAGTTCGAAGCCAGCCTGGTCTACAGAGTGAGTTCCAGGACAGCCAGTGCTATACAGAGAAACCCTGTCTCGAAAAAACCAAAAATCCAAAAACCAAAAAAAAAAAAAAAAAAAAAAAAAAGAGAAATCAGAGCACTAGTGATAGAGTGCAATACCAGAGTGTATGCTTGGAGTCCTGGTTTGATCTCCTGCACAGCTGACTGGGAGTGTGTGGACAGGACAGTACAATGCCCTGGAGATCTAGAGAGGAAAATCCACCCAGTCTGCAGGGAAGCCTCATGAGGAGCAGAAGCGGGCTGAAAGCCTGGTACTCTATAGAGGTGAAGGACAGGAGAGAACTTTAGGCAGAGCGAGCAGAGTGACGGGAAGGGCAAAGGCACGTCCTGGTCCATGTGGATGCAGGTTCAACCTGTGGGAGTAGGCTCTCTTCTTTCAGGTGTCTGTTAGCCGTGCTGGGGAACATCTTTACCTGCTAAGTCATTGATCCTAGAGGTTAGTTTCTTGTCTATCTGTTCACTAGGATTGTGTATGTGTGAGTGCAGGCATACATGTAGATGTCAGAGGACAACTCTGTGTGGAAGAGTCTCTCCTTCTACCTTTCCATGGGCACCAAGACTGAACCCTGACCACTGGGCTTGCACAGCGAGTGCTTTACCCACCGGATGTCTTCCAACTACCAGCCCTGGAGGTACTTGGTAGTAAAGTAACAATTTTTGGACAAGGAATAATTTGAGTTTTAGATAACAACATGGAGTAGAGAGGGGAGAAGGCAGAGTAGAAGAAAGTGCAGAAAGGCAGACTAACAATCTGAGTGTTGAATTACACAACAATCAGTGCATGCTACTGTGAGCACTTAGGGAACAGGGCTGCATCACAGGCACTATGGCTGCAGATCTCAGGCAAGGACAAAGCAAGACAAACAAGTATACACCTTGGGACTTCCTCCAGACTGGAGGCCATAGACTCTCCCAGACACTCACTGATCATTGGAGCTGAGGGCAGGCTTGTTCTCCACCTTGTACAGCTTGTCCACTTCATGTTGCTACAGAGAGAATCAAACATGACAATGGACACAAGAGTTGGAAAAGCCCAGGCATGACACAAAGGAAGGGACACTCTAAAGGGTTAATCTTAGAAGTCAGTCTGTTCCCATCCCACTAAGATTTCTGGCTTACTGTCAACAGAAAAACCAAAAGTAAAGCATAAGAGAAACATCACCACCATCCCCGGTGTGCCCACCCAGGTGAGCTGACTGTCTTCACCCTGTAGAGGGTGTCAATCTTCAGGAATTAGTTATGCTTGTCAAAAGAAAAACTGTTCAAAGAGGAAAAGCGGCAGGAGTTGCCTTGAGAAAAGGGCTGGTACCTTCAGGATAGAGACGTTAGCGATTCGATCCAAAGGGCTCATGAGATCTGCCTCAATGAACAAATCCTTTTTTCCAGGAAGCTGAAGGAGAGAAAGTATGGTTGATCACTCAAAGGTCACACAAGCTTCCTTCAGCTGGAAATTTATGCAGTCACTCATTTAACAAAACCTTGGTCTTGAGTTAAAACAGTCTTAGACATCTAGCTGACCATCTTATTTACTGTCTGTATTCACCACTGACACTCTGCATGGAAAAATGTTCGACTTTCTCAGCGTGGCTCCTTGTCAGTCAACTGTGTTTGGTCACTGTCTCTTATACTCTGCCTCATAGCAGGTTCTCATTTCCTAATAAAGACAAGCTCAACAAAAGCCTGCCTTGCATTCTGCAACCCCTTCAACTGCCAAATATCTTCTCCAGTGACATTTTTCTTTCAGTTACAAACATGACACACTTAATGCAGAACTTTGAAAATCATGGCAGGGCTGAATGCATGTGTGACTCAGTGATACAGCATGTGTGTTGTAAGCATGAGACCTTGATTTTAATCACCCTCCCTGCAAAAAGTAAAAGAAAACCCCAGATAGTACTCACCATATCCCCTCCCCCAGCACCCACCTCATGACAGCACCATGGGATTGCAGCACCAACGCTCTGGATGCTGCTCTCTCATTCGTACAAGAGGAGGTCACAATTAGTGATAGGAAGGGCAAAGTCATTGGAAGGTTCCTTTCAACATAGGGTTGAGAGTTGTTAGTGATGTTTATGGGACAGTCCAGCAAGGGAAAGTGAGGAGAGGGAAGGCTGGGCAAGCAATTCAGTTGGACTGATACATCTGGTTCATGATGGCGGCAGTTCTCGGCTGGGGACATTTGGCAATGCAGGACTCATTTTGGAACAGGGTAGGGAGGTACTGGTATCTAATGGATAGAGGTTTGAATGCTGCTAAGCCATGCATAGTGTCCACGACAGGCCCTACAACACAGAATTACTGCACTCAGCATGTCTGCAGTACCAAGAATTAATAATATTGATGCAAAATAAATAGTGGGAAACAGGTCTGAAACAGTGACTAGAACTGAGCAATAGCTAGGAATTTGGACTTGGTCCTGTAAGGAAGAAGGGGAACAGAAAGCTTTTGTATACTACAGCACGAATCCGCCAGGAAGTTTAGATGGAATGGTCAGCTATTGGTAAAATAAATGAAGAGATGAGAAGCTGAAGGGAGGGGCTCATTTGAAAAGGTAACGGAACAGACCAAACAGGAAAGCTCGGACAATGGGAACGTGCTTCAGGCTGGAGGTAGTGTAAACAAAACAGAGGAAGACGACATGAAGTATGGTTATGTGTGTGCATGATGTGTGTGTGTGAACGTGTGTGCTGTGGTATATGTAGTGCAGAGGTTAAACACTGTGGAATAGATTGTCTCCTTCCACCTTCATGTGGGTTCCAGGAACTGAACTCGGGTTAGCAGGCATACATGCACAGCAAGCGCCCTGACCTACCGAGTCATCTCACTGCCTCACGAGGAACAGATTTCCTAATGGAAGGGTATCAGCGGGGTTAACACTGCAGATGTTGGCATCATAGAAATGATTTGGTGGTTTTGGTTTTTTGGTTTTGTTTTTTTGTGTGTGACAATGTTCCTCTGTGTAGCCCTGACCATCCTGGAACTTGATCTGTAGACCAGGCTGGCCTCAAAATCAGAGATCCAAGCCGGGCGGTGGTGGCGCACGCCTTTAATCCAAGTACTTGGGAGGCAGAGGCAGGTAGATTTCTGAGTTTGAAGCCAGCCTGGTCTACAAAGTGATTTCCAGGACAGCCAGGACTACACAGAGAAACCCTGTCTCAAAAAACAAAACAAAACAAAACAAAACAAAACAAAACAAAACAAAACAAAACAAAAATCAGAGATCCATCTGCTTCTGCCTCCCAAATGCTGGGAATAAATGTGTGTGCCAACACTGCCAACTATGTTTTGTGTCTTAGTATTTTCCCCTACACTTCCTAGAGTGTATGAGTGTTATTTTTAAAACCATGTATGATGAAGTACCCACAGGACTCAGCAGCACAGTTAAGTATAAGGGAAATGACAGTCAAATATGACTTTGAGCCGGGCGGTGGCGGCGCACACCTGTAATCCCAGCACTCTGGGAGGCAGCCTGGTCTACAGAGTGAGTTCCAAGACAGCCAGAACTATACAGAGAAACCCTGTCTTAAAAAAATAAATAAATAAATAAAAATTAAAAAAATAAAATAAAATAAAATAAAATAAAATAAAATAAAATAAAAATGACTTTGAACTATCAAGCCTGAATAGCGGTAGTCATTAAAGTCATAAACCAGGGCTGGAGAGATGGCTCAGCAGTTAAGAGCACTGACTGCTCTTCCACAGGTCCTGAGTTCAAATCCCAGCAACCACATGGTGGCTCACAACCACCTGTAATGAGATCTGATGCCCTCTTCTGGTGTGTTTGAAGACAGCTACAATGTACTTAAATATAATAATAAATAAATCTTAAAAAAAAAAATCATAGCCGGGCAGTGGTGGCGCAAACCTTTAATCCCAGCACTTGGGAGGCAGAGGCAGGTGGATTTCTGAGTTCGAGGAGGTCTACAGAGTGAGTTCCAGGACAGCTAGGGCTATACAGAGAAACCCTGTCTCGGAAAAAAAAAAAATCATAAGCCATGGCTAAGTGGCTCTGTGATAAAGTATTTGCTGTGTAAGTGTGAAGACTGGACTTCAGATCCCAGCACCCATGGAAACAGCAGGTGGGCATGTTGGGCCACTTGTAATTCAGCACTCTCTAGGCAGAGGGAGGGGCCCTCCAGCAAGCTGCCTAGCTAGACTAGTCTGGATCAGCAAGTTCTCAGAAAGACTACCACTGTCAACCTTGGACTTCCCCACACATGGGCGCAAGTGTATGTGCCCATACACATGTAAACATGCATGCATACATGCCACATGCACAGACAAAAAGAAAAAAGGAAATTAGTAGGGGGAGGGTAATATTGCCCAGAGAGTCCTTCTGACCTTGAGTTACCCTGTGGTACCTCGTCTGCCACAAATCTCCATTAACAAGGTTCTATCCTTAGTCTCTCCTACTCTCTAGCACTTGTCTTTTCCATTCTTCACATACTTTTTGAAACACTTTCATGTGTAAATCTCTACGCTAGCATTATGGGACATACAAAGGCGGAATACCATATGGTCCTGTGTCTCCTAAGGTTCTTCCACATTCTAAGATTCATCCCAGCCCTTCTATTAGTCAGCCATTCTCTCTCTCTCTCTCTCTCTCTCTCTCTCTCTCTCTCTCTCTCTCTCTCTCTCTCTCTCTCCAGTGCTCGGCTAGAACCTAGGGTTCCAAAGGAGAGGAACTATACACCAAGGAACATCCATAGCTCCTAACTATTAGTACTTTAACTTCACTCAAGCTCCAAATTAATCAACTTCCTCCACTTAGCCTCTTCCTCTGTGTGTGTGTGTGTGTGTGTGTGTGTGTACTGACATGCATTTTGTATCTACACAGATTTTACTTACATGTGGGTGTTTTTCATTTTCGTTCAATGTTGCTACAACAAATTTTCATTAAGCATATGCTATGTGCCTGACTCTAAGCTAAGTACTTGATGCCGGGCAGAACACACACTATTCCTATACCTGAGAAGCTTCCATGAACAATAAGCAAACAATTACAATGACAGTACCAACATTATTTTCCTAATGACACATTAAAAGGCCAAGTAAACTTTGCTCCTTCCTCAAAATTTACAACTAATCAATGTTTATGAATTTTCTTCACTGTAATTTATAAATCTATCACAAGTCAGGTGTGCTGGCAAATTCCTGTAATGCTAGCTAGCATTTGGATAGGCCAGAGGTATTGCCAGAGAATACCTTGGACTGCATAGTAAGATCCAAAGAAACAAAACCAACAACCACACCCCACCATTTCTCTCATTTCTACTGCCACAATTTTTTATAGGCTTTTATGACTTTAATCAATATTCTCCGAACTGGCCTGTTGTCCATCCATTTGCTCTACTTTACAAACCACTATGGTAAAGTATTGCTTCACACTACAAATGGGTGTGGGTCTTCAGCCTGCTGTGTAATTTGTTTGTTTGGTTTTGGTTTTTGTTTTTTTTTGAGACAATGTTTTTCCTTGTAGTCCTGTCTGTCCTGGAACTCATTCTGTAGTTCAGGCTGGCCTCAAACTCAGAGATCTGCATGCCTCTGCCTGTGAAGGAATGAATGGACTGGGATTAAAAGTGGGTACAACCACCCCTTTCTTTTCCATGGGGTACAATGGATGAAACCTGGGACCCTGCATGGGCAACTGTTTAACCACTGAGCTGTATTTCCAACCCTCAACATAACCCTCTCTCCTCCGTTCATCTTTCAGTCCTTCCCTACCTGACTTCCCATCTAGCAGCCCAACCGCCCTAGTGGGGCACACTCTTCCTGCTCCAGAGAAAGCATGTTTATTCTTCAAACTCCAGATCCCAGGTAACTCTTAGATCACCCCAGCTGTTGTTGTTTATTCTGAACTTTTCAGGAAGTCTATCTAGAACTCACTTATCATCCAACACCCTTAGGGGTCATTGTTTCCTAGGGCACCCCCTGGAATGTAACTAGTGACAGGCATCTCAACTGTATTTCCATCTCCAGGGGTGCCTGGCACAAGCGTGTCTTTTTTCATTTGCACAGGGGCTGGCAATTTTCATTTATTCTCTGGCCAGGTCGCAAGCAACTGTTACTACTCTGGCTTTTCCTGTTGACTGCCCCATTTTGGACCTGCCTCAGAATCTCAAAGAAAAATACCAAGGGACTCAGCAAGGAAGAAGTCACATTGAGGACCACACTGTTGACGCAATAAAGACGCCAGCCACGGCAGGTACTGACCTGTTCTAGCAGATAGATGAGCTGGTCCCGAGCCAGCCTCTTGAGCATAGAGAAGTCGGGCAGCTCAGGGGCGTCCAGCCGATGAGGAAAAGCCATGGGAGCGGTCACCGGAGCCAACGTGTGAGTAGAAGGGTCCTTCTTCTGTAAAGGCCTGCGACAGCCCAAGGTGTTACCGCGGGCTGGTAGCCCGCTCGCCGGGCTCTGGATTCCAGGACCCCCAAGGGGCCCTCGCTCCTCTGCCGCACTCGACGGATGAATGGCCACCTCCGGGACAGACGGCCGCAGCCTCGGGTGACTCTCCTTGGAGACCTACAGTCACTGGTCCCGCCCGAGTGTACTCAGCCTGTCAGCAGGATTCCCAACCTCCCAACCGCAGCCGCACACCCGGCAGCGTGCGGGGAGAACCCCGCCTCCTACCCAGAGAAAAGCGACTGCCTAGACAACCCGGAAGTCCGGGTCTCCCAGTCAGCGCTTAGAGCACTGGGAGAGGACGGCGTCCGGGAAGGGACATTTGAAGACGGGAGGCGACGAGTTAAAAAAAAATTTTTTTTTTTTTTTACGGGTTTACTTTGTGTGAATGCGACGGGTGTGTGTGTGTGTGCAACCTAGTCTGCAGATTGCTGGAGTCTCAGCTGCTAATTTAGCCTCCAACTATGCAGTTCTTGGCTTCCTGATAAAAGCTAGGTAGGAGCTGAGGAAATCCATAAATGAAACAATGGGAGAAAGGGTGAGGTTATAATATTTGTTGTTTAAAAAGAAAGAAAACAAAGGCAGTCTGTCATTTTGGTGGGTGCCTGAAATCCCAACCCTTCCAAGGAGACAGACGGATGTGGAGTTCACGGCTACTCTGGTCCACAGAGGGAGGGAGAAGGTTCAGGGGAACTGGGGTACAGCTCAGTGGATAAAGAGTGGACACTAGGGCTTGGATCCCCAGCACCCACAAACATGCTAAGTGGGTGTGACATCACCTTAGTGACCTCAACACTCCAAAGTCAGAGGCCAGGGATCCCCCCAGGCAAGCTGTCTAATTAGACTAACTGAACAAATTACCTGGTTCAGGTTTCATCAGATGACCCTGCTTCAAAAAGATTAGCTCAAGAGCTACCAAGGACTCCACCTCAGCCTCTTGCCAATCCCTGTTCCCTGCCTCCCCACCTCCCACTCTCCCAAAGCAGGAACTCATCTGGGACAAATGACCTAGCTTCTAAAATTAAATGACAAGGAGGAAAAGATGTGAGGTGAGAAATATATTGAGGCCAGGTGTAGTAAAAGTTTTGGAATTTTGGTTTCTTAAAAAAAAAAAATGGATGGGGGCTGGAGAGACAGCTCAGCAGTTAAGAGCACTGACTGCAATTTCCAAAGGTCATGCGTTCAAATCCCAGCAACCGCATGGTGGCTCACAACCATCTGTAGAGATGTGACACCCTCTTCTGGTGCATCTGAAGAGAGCTACAGTGTTCTTAGATGAAATCTTTAGGCTGGGGCAAGTGAGGCCGACTAGTGAGCAGAGGTCCTGAATTTAAATTCCCAGCAACCACTTGATGGTTCAGCTACAGTGTACTCATATACATAAAATAAATCTTTAAAAAAAAAATGAAAACACGTTTTCTTTAACCCCAGAATACAGGGCTGCTTCAGATGGCCCACATGAACTATGATTGCCCTGTGCTCTGGCAGGGGCAGATTTTGCCGGCTGCAGAGTTTCTGTGATTGTGTGACATCTGGAATTCTGGGGACTTTTCAGAGGGTGTATAAAGGCTAGGGCCCCGAGAGGCATGGTGGGTTGTTGGCTGCGGTTAGTTTAGTCATGAGCAAAGAAATTAGATCTCTTGACAGGGAAGATCAAACTTGCCGTAAGGAACTCGTCACCCCTAATCAGCAGGAAGTAGTCTAATGATAAAGTTGCCCGTTTCGGACCCCTGATTTTATTCAGGGATCTCTTTCTTTTCCTCCCTATCCTTTTTCCTCTCTTATCTAGTGTTGGGAGGTAGAGAAGGGTGAAAAGAAAGAACCTACAATGTAATCAGAAACCGCTACAGACCCAGCACTGGGTAGACAGAGGCAGGATCTCTGTGACTTCAGGACCACCCCGGTCTACATAGCTGCAGTACAGCTGGTGCTACAGAGACCCTATCTCAAAATAATTAAAATGGCCTGGCGGTGGTGACGCACGCCTTTAATCCCAGCACTTGGGAGGCAGAGGCAGGCGGATTTCTGAGTTTGAGGCCAGCCTGGTCTACAGAGTGAGTTCCAGGACAGCCTGAGCTACACAGAGAAACCCTGTCTCAAAAAACACAAACAAACAAACAAATAAATAAAACAAATAATTAGCTAAAAAGCAGGAACAGTCTCCAGCCTCAAACTACTTATATTACAAGAGCTCACCTCTTAAGCCAACAGGATGGGGAACAGGTGAAAGGGGTTATGCTAGACTGTAAATCAAAGTCTATGGGGATAGAGGGCAGGACTTTCTCATCATCAGTTTAAAAATACCATTTGGCACCAAAGCCGCATATGAGCTATTTTTGCCTTTACCCTAAGCTGGCATCCCTTTCTGCAGAATGGCAAAAATATCACTTGTTTCTTTCTCCCTACTCTCTTGAATTTGTGACCACAAAGGGTTAAAAGGAACATACCAACAAAATGTAGTGTTACTGGGTATGAATCATGTGTAGAAAACAAACCAATGGGATAAGTCACTTACAAAACAGACCAGGTGGTTCACTCTCCAGCACCATTACAATAAATAAATAATTAAAATTTCTTTTGAAAAGGCCTGAGTTCGTGGTGCTTCATGCTTTCTGTTGACCTCTGCCTGACCTCACACCATCTTAATCCAGTTGGGGCCTGCAGAGCTGAGGGATAGAGGTGGCCTAACATGCCTTCACCCTCATGTTCCTTCCTTAGAGCAGCAAAGTACGCCTATGTCCTTTGTGTTGTGGTCCGCCAACCCAAGTTGCTGAGGTATGCAGTCCTCGGGGGCTGCTTTATTTCCAGCTCAAGTGAAACCTCATGACCCATGTCTTCCTTCCATGCTCCCAAGTGCAGTTCTACCCCATTCAGTGTGACTGACATTTGAAGCTAGATGCCCTCAAAACAAGGACCCATGAAATCCTGTAACCACACCCAGTGGATACTAAAGGGGGGAGAGGGGCTGGAGAGATGGCTCAGCAATTAAGAACACTGGCTGCTCTTGTAGAGGACAGAAGTTCAATTCCCAGCACTGGTACCCACATGGCAGCTCACCTCTGTAACTCCAGTTCCAAGAACCTCTGGCACCAGACATGCATGAGATGCACATAGCTGTTCATGCAGGCAAAATACCCATACACATAAAATACATCAATCCTAATAATAAATAATAAATAATGTAGAGCCTACATTACAGTCTAGGCTGTTTCTAAACAGCAATGAGTTAGCATCCGTCTAAGGCGATAGAAAAGGTCAGTCTGAAGCTTCTGTGCCTTGGCTGAGTTCTGGGTGGGTAAGATGGCACGCCTAGAAGATCGTGCTTCCCACCACAGCAGTCCTGATTGTCAGGAGAGCTGGGAGTGGGAGCAGTGATAAATGCACAGTCTCTTCCCTCCATGGGTCTTTCTTTATTCAAGACGCGGGGAAGTGAAGGGTGCTAGCATTAATCTCATCGATGCACAAAATAAGCATAGGGTCCCAGAACGTGAAGGGAGCGGCTGTGGACTAGGTGGCTGAGAAAAAGGACTGCTGTTTCAACCGATATTTCAAAAACAAAAGATGCCAATCAATATTATAATTACTGTTATCAGCATTTCATAAAGCTAGACTAAAAACGGTAATGTCAAAGTTGGGATGTCCATGCTCTGAATGCCAACATAATTTCATAGTACCAATTCTAGCTGGCACGGTGTTCAAGTAAGACATAGGTAAAAACTGTTACTGGATTCTTGTTCAGGTCCTGTTTTCGCTTTCTACTAGAACATTTTTAGTGAAACTCCTAAAACAATCAGGAGTTAGGCCACATCATGCCACACTGCTCGAGTTCCAGTGGAGGCTTAGGTTCAGGCCCAGAACTGCTACCTTGGGCGCTGTTCATGGCACAGGGGCTGGCTTCCCATATACTCAGCATCTTTAGGGAAAACCTGGCATCAGTTAGGATATCAAATACAGTTTAACTTTAGTATGTAGTTTGTGAGACTATGGTAGGAACCCTAAGCCTTTAACCATTAAAAGTTTGGAGTTAACGTTCAGCGGCTTTGTTTGTTCCCACTCCCAAATTATTTTCAGATCCCCAGCAACTCAGAGTCCAAGTTTCAGATGCCATGGGAGATGCATGGCTCAGCAGGTACAGGCTCTTGCTGCCAACCTGAGTTCTATTTCCAAGGCACAAATGGTGCAAAGAGAAAACTGATTGCTACAAGTTGCCTTATGACATCAGCACTGTACACCGTGGCACACACACAAAATCTAACTTTAAAATGTTAAAAATAATTTATCAGCCGGGCAGTGGTGGCGCACACCTGTAATCCTAGTACTCTGGGAAGCAGAGGCAGGCGGATTTCTGAGTTCAAGGCCAGCCTGGTCTACAGAGTGAGTTCCAGGACAGCCAGGACCATACTACAGAGAAACCCTGTCTCGGGAAAAAAACAAAAACCATAAATAAATAAATAATTTATCACTGAGAGGACAGCCACACACAGAAGCCCTTTGTTGGATAGGACTCTCTGGCACCAGGTACCAAATCTTAGTTTAATGACAAAGAATACTTTTCCTTTCCACCTTTTTATTCCATCCCTCTCCAAATAAATTCTGCTGCCAAGAGCACTAAGCAACGAACTGCTCCATTTTACTTTATTTCGCACATACGGAAAGCAATTGATTAGAAAGGTCAAGAATAGTGTTCAGTGATTAGAAAGGAAAGGAGCCGGGCGGTGGTGGCTCATGCCTGTAATCCCAGCACTTGGGAGGCAGAGGCAGGCGGATTTCTGAGTTCGAGTCCAGCCTGGTCTACAGAGTGAGTTCCAGGACAGCCAGGACTACACAGAGAAACCCTGTCTCAAAAAAACCAAAAAGAAAAAAAAAAAAGAAAAAAAATGAGGTCAGGAGGCAAGCTTTCAATTTCCTCCCAACACAATATCACAAAAACACATGATGGGATACATAGAATTCTTGTTCTCAACAGTGAGACCACGAGGCAACAAGGATGAGCGAGAACTTAGCTCCTCAGGGGGTCCCTGGGGCTTACTCCAGCAAGTCTGACCCTACCTACGCAGCTCCGCCCCCACATCCTAGCCTCCTCAATCCTTACTCCAAAGTGGCCAATGGCGTGCAGAAATGCTGGCAGCTTCACGTCTACTTGTCCAGCTGTGTCAAGGCATCTCTAAAAGCCAGGCCCAGGCTCAAATTCTATAGAGGAAGTTTCCATTGCTGTCGAAGAACTCACGCCCCCTCTGCACTACTTTGCTGCTGAAGTTCTGGTCATCTGGCTCCCCAGCCTTCAACTCTTCCAGCGTCTCAGCACTTGGCAGTGTACCACTGTGAGTTCTTCTGGCAGCCTCGGAACCACTGGCTGTGTGCTTCTGAAGCTCTCTCTGATGACCCAAGGCTGTGGTGGTAGGCACCACGCTTTCTTCCAAGACTTGAATTCTCTTACCCCTTCCTTCCCGTTTCTTCTGTGCATCTGTGCTGTGGATGTTTGACTTTACCACTTTCAAAGCTGTGCTGTGATTCTGACTTTTAGAGACTTCATCCCCTGGCGCCAGCAGAGGGCCAGACAGAGAACGGCCCGCACTGAGTGGCTTCAAGGTATCTTCAGAAACGGGGAGCTGCCGAACCACTCCGGTAATTCCAGCTTTTTTCAAGACCTTTTGGTCCTGCCTCAATTTCTGCTCTAAAGTGGGTACAAACTTACTCTTTAAAACCCTTCGGATAACATCGGTGCTGACATCAAAGCCTTCTGCCAACCTGGGAACTGACCAGGACTCTGCAAATTCCTTATGTAAATACCTATGGGGGAAAAAAAACAACAGTTTTTCAAATTGCAAATAAGTCTCCTATGAGAAGAGCTAAATTGATAATGCTAGTGGTGACAAACAAGAAAAAGAGCTTGGAAACCTCAAATGCAGTCCTTAGACTGTGCCAACTAATTCTGTGCCTGTGTACACACAGCGAGACCAGGCCAGTCACCAACTGACTCTTTTTTTTTTTTGTTTTTTTTTTTGTTTTTTTTTTTTGTTTTTCCAGACAGGGTTTTTCTGTGTAGCTCCAACTGTCCTGGAACTCACTGGGTAGACCAGGCTGGCCTCGAACTCAGAAATCTGCCTGCCTCTGCCTCCCAAGTGCTGGGATTAAAGGCATGTGCCACCACCGCCCGGCAACTCTTTTTTTTTTTTTTTTTTTGGCTTTGTTTGTTTGTTTGTTTTCGAGACAGGGTTTCTCTGTAGTCCTGGCTGTCCTGGAACTCACTCTGTAGACCAGGCTGGCCTCGAACTCAGAAATCCGCCTGTTTCTACCTCCCAAGTGCTGGGATTAAAGGCGTGCGCCACCACCGCCTGGCCCGGCAACTGACTCTTAACCAACAGCTACCAACTACTGTCTGATGATAGCACTGTTAGGTCTTGATACTGTAGACCTGACCTTCACTTACAGTATTATACAGGTGGGTAGTAGATATACTGCAAAACAAGTTAGTGCTACAGCAAAAGATGCAGTTAGTGCACCCGAAGGGAGACCAGGGGCAGGCAATACTAAAACACTTGCAGTCTGACCCAGGAACTGCCTGAGGAAGGGCACGTAGAGATGATCTAAAAGGATGAGGAGCAGAAAGCTGGGAGAAAACAGAGATATTGCTTGTAGAGCAAGAAGTATGGGAGAATTATAAGTTTGCATCAGGAAACAGTTCAACCTAGAGCCATACATAAGATAATGGTAAAGAACAAAACAGGAAGCTGACAGGTTTATTTCATGACCTGTTTTTTTGCTAAAGTAGGACATTTACTGATTACGAACAAGGATCTGACAGGTAAAAAGCTGGAAAGCTAGTCAAAAGCTATTATTCATAGTGGTAGCCAAGCTGGGCATGGTGGCATGTGCCTTTAATCCCAGCACTCAGCAGGCAGGTGGGTCTCATAAGTCTGAAGCCTTGAGGGCCAGCCATATTAAGACCTGATCTCCAAAATGGATAGATACTCTATATATATCATATGGATATGATATATATATATATATATATTTTAAATATCATATATAGATGGGGAGAGGGCGGGAGAACAGAGTGTCAAGAGCTGGTGAACGGGCCAAACCTCAATGGCAGAGTACTTACCTAGTTTGTCTGAGGCTCAGAATAGGATCCCCAGAACCTTGGGGCTGAAAAATAATAGTTTCCTAGGAATCCAGGAGATGGTAAAAAGTCTGGACCAACGCTATAGAATTCTTTTTTGTTGTTTTGTTTTTTTGTTTTGTTTTGTTTTGTTTTGTTTTGGTTTTGGTTTTTGGTTTTTTTGAGACAGGGTTTCTCTGTGTAGTCCTGGGTGTCCTGGAACTCACTCTGTAGACCAGGCTGGCCTCGAACTCAGAAATCCGCCTGCCTCTGCCTCCCAAGTGCTGGGATTACAGGCGTGCACCACAACGCCCGGCTTACTTTTTGGGTTCTTAGAGACAAGGTTTCTCTGTGTAGCCCTGGTGGTCTTTGAATTTGTTCTGTAGAGCAGGCTAGCCTGGAGCTCATCTGCCTGCCTCCCAAGAACTGGGATTAAAAGCATACATCACCAAGCCACTGCCAACTCTCCTCTCCAGCTTGGAGAACTCTTTGTAAGGGAAAGAATGGAAAGAATTCAAATACCTGTCATAGAAGACAGGTAAAATAAACTATGGCTCACTGAGCATCTGTAAAAGATTTAGTTAAGGGAGAAAACTCAGTGTGTCCACTTTAACCCCAGCACTTGGAAGGCAGAGGCAAGCAGATCTCTGTGAGTTCAAGGCCAGCCTGGTCTACAGAGTGAGTTCCACGAACCAGGCCACACAGAGAAACCATGTCTCAAAAAGAAACAAACCAGAATTAAGTGGAACATTTTTTTCCAGGACAGAAAGGGAAGGAAAGGTGTTGGTTCTCGGTACTGAGCCAGGGCCTCATGCACACTAGGTAAATGCTCAGAGCGCCACCCCAGCCCAGGAGCTCATTAAGGAAATGGAAAAGGCAAAAAGTACATAGTGGGTGAAAATAGGAAAAGAATTTACAGAATGCTGCTTGTGATTTAAGAAGTGAAAAACGGGCCGGGCGTGGTTGCGCACGCCTTTAATCCCAGCACTTGGGAGGCAGAGGCAGGTGGCTTTCTGAGTTCGAGGCCAGCCTGGTCTACAGAGTGAGTTCAGAGAAACCCTGTCTTGAAAAACCAAAACCAAAAAAAAAAAAAAAAAAAAAAAAAAGTGAAAAACTGATACCTATACTTGTTGTAAGGAAATCTAGAAAGATATACAAAACCTATTAAAGATAGGTAGAGCAAATAATCTCACTATGCACACCAATAGTATTAGCACCCAACTGTAACCCCAGGATCAGAGGGCAAGGAAGGAGGAGCGTGAGTTTCAAACCAGCCTGAACTACATAGTAAAGGCTGCCTACAAAGGCAAAGCAAAACAGACATGAAAAAACAAGCAGCCTTAGAAAAACAGAAAGGGGGGATTTTTAAGATGTTCAGTTGGTAGGGGTTTGCTTAGCATGCACAAAAGCCCCGAATTCAATCCTGAGGGCTAGATACACCAGATGTGGTGCTGCATGCCTGTCAACCTAGCACTCGAGTCGTAGAGGCAAGAAAATCAGAGAGCAAGTCATCCTTAGCTAAACAGCACATTGAGTCCAACCTGGACTATGTGAGTCTGCCTCTCTGTACAGTGACAAGTCTCGCTGTAGAGCCCTGGTGCCAGGAAACGCACTATGTGAACCACCAGAGCTTTCATACAGACCTACCTGCCTGTCCCACTCCTCAATGGTGGGGTTTCAGTTGTACGTAGGCCAAACTAAGCTTAAATAGGTATTAAAAAGATATGTGTGTGTTCAGGAGTAAAGGGTACGTGGAGGTCAGAGGACAATCTGTAATTTGGTCTTCTGACACCATCTATCCTTTTGAGACAGGGTCTCTCATTGGCCTGCAACTTCGCCACGGAGGCTAGACTAACCCGCCTTCCAGCTCCAGGGGTATGCCTTGTGTCCACTTCCCACTACACCACCGCTGGGATTACAATTACAAGAGTATGCCGCACATCAGGCTTTTTCCATTGGTGATGGTGAACCCAATCCAGATCCCCATACTTGCCAGTTAAGTTACCGACTGGGCTATCTCCCCTAGCTCCTAAAAGAGGAGAAAAAAATCTTAATACTTAAAGAAAAATCTTCTTTTAAAAATATTTATTCATTTTACTTATGAGTACACTATAGCTGTCTTCAGACACACAAGAGGGCATCAGATCCCATTACAGATGGTTGTGAGCCACCAGGTGGTTGCTGAGAATTGAACTCAGGACCCCTGGGAAGGTACTGCTCTTAACCACTGAGCCATTTCTCCAGCCCCCTTAAAAGAAAATTCTTTTAAGACCTCTTTCAAGTAGCAGTAGTGGCTCAGATACAACATAATTCCAGCACTTGGGAGGCAGAGGCAGGAGAATGCCAAGAATTCCAGGTTAATGGCCCACAGAATGGCCTTGTCAAAAAATAAATAAGTAAAGGAAATAAAAATCCAGGGGGGAGAGAGAGAGAGAGAGAGAGAGAGAGAGAGAGAGAGAGAGAGAGAGAGAGGGGCAGGGCGTGGTGGCGCACGCCTTTAATCCCAGCACCTGGCAGAAGCAGGCGAATTTCTGAGTTCGAGGCCAGCCTGGTCTACAGAGTGAGTTCCAGGACAGCCAGGACTACACAGAGAAACCCTGTCTCGGAAAGGGAAAAAAAAAATCCAGGAGAGTTAGCACATACTTTTAATCTCAATTCCAGAGCTCAGATGGCAGAGGCAGGAAGACAGGAGTCCAAGGCTATCCTTGGCTACAGTGTACTGGAGGCCAGCTGGGCTACATGAGGTTGTCTCAAAAGAAAAAGTTCCTTCCAAAACTTCTAAGTTACAGTTCTCTTCCAAAAACTGCACACAGCCACGGAAAAGTCCATTTCAGGATCTCGGGTTGAGAATATCACATTTTATTCAGATATTAGGTGTTTGCACTCCATAAATATCAAAACTATTACAAAAAATAACCACTAACCAACCGTCCATAATCCTAGCTGGGTATATAGTTAGGAGACGATGACCCCAGTGGACCATTAGCAAGTCCCTTTGCTGATCCCATCATCACAAAACGAACAAATTCGGGACAGGTTTAGGAAGTTCCTTATTATGACGTTTTCTACTTAAAAGACAATAATACTAAAATCCCCAAAAGGTAAACCCCGTCTTGTAAACAATGTCTTACCGGATCTGCTCCATGGCTTCCCACGTCAGTGTTCTGGGTGGAGCACCTGGGGCCTCCATTTGCCTTCGAATTTTCTGGAATCGCATTGCTTTTTTCTGTCGTTTCAAAGCACTGGGAGAAAGAACCAATGGCAAAAGCCATGCATGGAAGCAAGGCGGATGTTTAAAAAAAAAAAGTCTCAGACTAAATCTTGGAGAGCCCAGCCCTCTTGTCTGACCGCAAAGGCAGCTCGGCCACCACGTCGCCAGGTTAAAGCACTCTGTGTACACACCACCCCAGGAATCTAACACCTACACCACCTGAACGTAAGCATGCCGAACTCTCTAACGGGTGATGAAACACGTCACTAAGCAACAGGACCTAGGGTCTCAAGGGAGCTGACCACTTGCCCCTGCGCCCTAGACGGGTGAGAAGAAACTAGAGCCTATGCGGACGCGGCTGCTGGACGCCCGGAGCTCGGGGGGCACCGCAAGGAGCGCCGGAGCGCGAAGCCTAACTTCAGGCTGAGGGCCCGCAAAGCAGCAGGTACCTCTCCACCTCCTGGAGCTCCCGCTCCTCCGGCTCCCAGTCGGAATCGGGGTCCGGCTCGCGGCTGACAGAGCCCGGGCCCGCCACGCCCTGGGACGCGAACCCACAGCGAGCGACAGCGGCGCGGACACGACAGCCCAAGCGGAGGCTCAGAGAAAGTGCCATTGCGATACGAGGCGGGGATGTACAGTCCGCGACCGGAAAGCACAGGAAGTGGGAGGATGGACCCGGAAGCAGAAAGGAAGAACCGGAAGTTGGGCGGTATCTTGACCCTTTAGTTTACTGGGTGGGTGGGAGCGCTCTTGTCCAGTGGTCTACCCTTTTCTCCTTATTTTGGTTTTACGGTGCTGGGGAGCCAAGCTAGGGCCTTGTATATACTAGGCAAGCTACTGCCACTGAGCTGCCACGCTAGCCATTAAAAAAGGAAAAAATCGAGACGGTCTGCCTTGTCCTAGCCTTGAATTCATCATCATCATCATCATCATCATGCCTCAGCTTCCTAAGTAACTGGGATTACAGGTCTTAGTCGCCAGGCTGGGCTGGGCCTCCCTACTGCAACTATGAGAAGATCTTGCCTCAGACGGGAGGATTGAAAGGAGGTACAGCACGCGCCTGGAAAACGACATAAACTTTAATAAAAAGACGGGTTCAGTTGCCCAGAGCTGCCCCTCTGGCACAGGCTACCCAGGCCTGCCTGATTCTGCCACTGTGGCAGGAAGGGCGAACCCTCAGCAATCTTCTGATGGCGACTACACCGTACCTTGGGCTTTTGACTCCTCTGGGAAAGGAACTCCTTGTTACCCAGTGACCTCCAGCCCCAAGCCACACCCAGGGTTCAGACCCATCGCTTAGGGGTAAACTTAGCCTAGGGCTCGATGAGCAGAGACGCAGACAAGCTGGCCTTAGCTCTTCATCTTCTAGTCTTTACCGATCCCCAAGGACTCTTAGAATGTTGAAGGATTCTTGGTGTCTCCGTGTTTTTGTTTTTGGTTTTTTGCCTTTTGCAAACAAAGGTCCTGGCCAGAGCTTTGCAATCTGGAACTTGTTGGCAGTCTTTCAATTAGCAAAGATTGAAGACCATTTACTCTTTAGGTTGAGTGCTGGGCTTTCCTTCTTTTACCTGTGTTGGATGATGTTGAGGAGTGGGCTGGAATGCTGCAGTACTGGTGCAGAGGCAGGGCATAGGGTGAGATCCCCCTTGGTTCCTCTGTGTTCAGAGTTTACCATGGAGGGCAAGGTGCAGCATTCAGTCCATGAGCCATTTTCATGTCTTTCGGGCTGCAGAAGATAGCCCTGCTTTGGGGTTAGAGTGGGTGGCACTGATCCTGACAGGGCTCTGTTTATGGCTTCTAGCCTTCTGCTGGCTTGGCCTTCTGCAGTAGAAACATGGAGCCCCACTAAGTTGTAGTACTCACAGAAGAGATGCGCTCACCTCTTTCCCATCTGTGCTCCGGTTACACAGAAGAATAGCGTCCCATGCTCCCCTCCAGCACCTCCACTACACTGCATTTTAGTCTGTCTACATGACCATTTCCCTGTTAGCCTTTGTTGAGGGCTGGGGCTGTCTCTGTCATCTCTATCACCAGGGCCACTGCCTTCCCCCATTCCTACACTACCAGGAATACCACTTTGTATCTTAGGAGCATCCTAGCTGTAAGATTTGCTACTGGGAATGTTACACCAGTCAAAAGTGACCAAGGCTAGTTTTTGTATACTTACGGCTAGTGAGCCTGACTCTAGAGCTGGAAAAATAGTGCCTCCCAGATTTCTTCATTGACAATGAACAGGGACCAGTGGTTGCTGAATCTCCTATCCAGTTGAAGTTCTTGGGCTGAAGATGGTACCGGGAATGCTGTGCAATTGCGGGATTCATGCTCGACAGTGGCCCTAAGATCCTGGGGATCAATTCGTGGGGCCGGAGTGGTTGCAGGAAATGAGGAGGGATCTGCTCTGAGGCAGCCCCTCTCAGGAACACCAATGGGACCAAATTCACAGGTTGCAGTTCTTGACTGCTCAGCCCGTCCTGGTGAAATCTAGGCTAAAGGAGAAGAGGAGCCCCTTACCATATTTCTTGTGAGTCTGGAGAGTGTTGGAAGAAATATGTAACTAAAAAAATAAAACAAACCGGGCGTGGTGGCGCACGCCTGTAATCCCAGCACTTGGGAGGCAGAGGCAGGCAGATTTCTGAGTTCAAGGCCAGCCTGGTCTACAGAGTGAGTTCCAGGACAGCCAGGACTACACAGAGAAACCCTGTCTCGAAAAACAAAAAAACAAAAAAAAAACAAAAAAACAACAACAACAAAAAAAATAAAATAAAACAATGTCTCCTAGGCCATAACCATTGTTTAACTAGTTATTCTTTTGGAGTTCATCAAAAAAGGGCCCAAGAGGTTTACTACTAGCCCAGGGAATAGTGAAAACGGCAGCTGTTTTGTTGGCCCAAGACTGTTTACTTAGCTCCCATTAGAGCCAGGGCATTGGCAATACTAGGGCGAGTACACAGAAACCACTGAGCATGGTGGTGGCCTTGTTATTTGTCAGTCATGAGTTGTGGGTTACTGTGAAACAGGAAGAGAGACAACAGGTCTCTAGCAATTGAGCAAGCTGGGAGCTGCGCTTGGCTGGATTGCAATACCAAACCCAAGGGAGCCTGGGAACAGACATCCTGGAACCAACAGACCCTTCTCCCGGGCTCCAGTGACAGAAACCATCACATAAACCTCCTTTGGTGTAGCCACCACCACGTGTTGGCATCACAGCCCTTGTTCCCTTGCTTTGTGAGAGACTTCGCAGGGACCCTCACCCGATACTCATGAAGCTTTCTGTGGCTCCGGTGGCTGGGGTACAGCATGCGCGTGAGCTGCTCTACAATGCCCAGGCTTCGGATGAGGTTCTCTCTCTGTAGCAGGAGCTTCATGCGCTCAAGCTCTTCCTCTTCCACAATGTCCTGAGGCTGCGTAGTGTCCAGTTGAACTGGTAGCAGCTACACAGTACAGGAGAGACACACAGGATGTCCAAGATGAGTCTCGCACCGCCAGCAGGGATGGCTGCAGGACCCCTGGCCCACTCTACCTATTCTTCCCTCCCCGAGCCCCAGGGTAAGATTCCCTTAGCTGTCCTTCCTCGCACCTCCTCTTCCAAAAGGGCAGATCCAGTTCACTAGTTACAGACTCGCCTCTCTCAAGCAAGGAGAGAGGGGACAGCAAGGGTTCCCCTCCCTAGTGGTCCCGATTTAGTTTCCTGTGAGAAGGTAAGAGCCACAGCCCCTGACACCTCTTTCTCTCGGGTCCGGTTCCTGTAAGCCAGGCTGGTGGCCAGGACCCGCGAGGTTGTTCGAGATCGGCTCTTCTCCCCAGCGGACTCTCCTTGGTTCTGCTCTTTGTTTTCCTTGCGCTTCCTGCTGCCTGGATTCTCCTGCTGTTCCTGCTTTAGGCGAATCTCTTCCAGTTGCTGCCTGATGAGACACAGCAGTTTCAGACACAGGAGAGACTGGAGGGGAGAACTGGGGTGGGGGTGGGGTGAGGCTAATGAAACAGAATAGACTAATGAAAGGAACTCATGATGCCTTGCTGGATGGAACTGATTATAGGGTACAGGAAACACAGTGAAGGAAAGAACAGCTCAGGCACTGGAGTCCCTCCCCTGAAAGCATGAGGACCCGAGTACAAGCCCCGGAACCCAAGTACAAAAGGTGGGGCATGGTAGCACATGCGTGTTTCTCAACACTGGGGAGACAAAAATAGGCAGGTCCTGACTTCTCACTGGTCAGCTAGCCTAGCCTTGTTGTTGAGCTTCAGGCCAGTAAAAGACTCAAAAATAAAGTAGGCCAGCCATGGGGGCACTTTTAGTCCCAGTACTTGGGAAACACAGGCAAGCAGATTTCTGTATTTGGAGCAAGCCTCATCTATACAGCAAGTTCCAGGCTAGGCAAAGCTATTTATTGAGACCCAATTTTAAAAACACAAAACTTGGGCGGGTGGTGGCGAACGCCTTTAATCCCAGCACTTGGGAGGCAGAGGCAGGAGGATTTCTGAGTTCGAGGCCAGCCTGGTCTACAGAGTGAGTTCCAGGACAGCCAGGGCTATAAAGAGAAACCCTGTCTCGAAAAACCAAACCAAAACAAAACAAACCAAAACAAAACATAAAAACACAAAACTTTAAAAATAAATACATAAAAGGTAACAACAAAGTGGGCTCATCTGGTAAAGGTGCTACCACCAAACCTGACTGCCTGAGTTCATTTGCTGGAACCCACGTGGTGGAAAGAGAGAACTAACTCCTGAAAGATCTTTCAACTCCCATGCGTGCACGTGGTTATCCATACATACGCAAATAAGTAAATGTATTTTTTTTTTTTTTGAAACAGGGTTTCTCTGTGTAGCTCTGGCTGTCCTGGAACTCACTCTGTAGACCAGGCTGGCCTCGAACTCAGAAATCCACTTGCCTCTGCCTCCCAAGTGCTGGGATTACAGGCGTGCGCCACCACCACTCGGCTAAATGTAATATTTACCTATTTAAAAACACACAAAGGCCGGGCAGTGGTGGCGCACACCTGTAATCCCAGCATTTGGGAGGCAGAGGCAGGCAGATTTCCGAGTTCGAGGCCAGCTTGGTCTACAGAGTGAGTTCCAGGACAGCCAGGGCTACACAGAGAAACCCTGTCTCAGGAAAAAAAAATTAAAAACACACAAGGTGAACAGCTATGGAACAATACCCAAGGTTGTCCTCTGGCCTCCACATGCATATGTGTGCACACATGTATTGCATACACACATGTGAAGGCATGCAGTGAAGGCATGCAGGTGTGGGCCTGCATGCAGAAAGAACATGTTAGAATAGTTGCTCTTTTCTCAAGTGGGTGGCCTCCTGTCCCCTGCTAGAGAGCAGTCTGATGTCAGGATATGCCCCTAACTCACACATACAGAAGTGCAGCCAAGGTACCTGGCACACTCCTCTCTGGCCTTGGAGGCAGCAGTCTCCTGGAAGAGGGAGCCATTGTGCTTGAAGAAGGGTGCGTATTTCTCTGAGTCAGGCCCGGGGTAGATCCGCCGGTATCCCCCTAGGTGGGAGTCTTCGTAGCGCTCCTGGTCATGCATTGCGGCCTGGGATAACTCAATCTGTTCTCGCCTACGGAGACCAAGCTCAGAGAAGTCAGAGGAGGGCTGGGAGGGAAGTTCAGGAGGGAAAGGAATGAATACCAGCTAAGGCTCTCAGTTTCAGGATCTCCTGCCAACTGCCTGTGCTCCCTGGCCCCTGCCTGTGGAGGAAGCACCCAAGCTCACAGCCAGCCCCACCATGTAGGTGTGGTTTCCAGAATTCTGATTCTCTTCCCAAGTACAGAGAGTGATCTATTCATAAGCAAACACTCTAATTACCACAGTCTTTGGGGTTCCAAATTGAGACACCCATACACTACAGAAAATGTAAAAGAAATTTCAGCTAGATGTGCTGCAGGCTTATAATCCTAACACTGGGAAGGCAGTGGCAAAAGGAACTAGAGTCCAAACCCAGCCTCAGTTCCACAGTGAGATCAAGGCCAGCCTCAAAAACAAACAAAACAAAACAAAACCAAGGTCGGAGTGTAACACAGTGATAGAGTGCGTGCTTACTGTGTGTATAAAAGAAAAACTCATATTTTAATGATCGTCCATTTGCCTGAGACAATTTCTTGCTAATTTAAGTGGCTCAAGCTGTCCCTGAGCTCTTGATCCTCCTGATTGTGCCTCCTAAGTGCTGGTGGGATTCCAGTCCTATACCAGCCCTCATGTCTACATGCAGATAGTGAGCGCCTATAAGGAAATACATGAGTACATCTTTTTAAAAAGGAAGTTGGGAGGGTAGATCTGGGAGGAGTTGAGTTGTAGAAGGGGGAGTGAATATGATCAAAATACATTGTACACATCTATGAAGTTCTGAAGAATAAGTAAAAATTATTATAGTAAGGAAAAAAACAGCTGGGAGTTATGGGACATCACTAGTTCAAGGCCCGCCTGGGCTACAGAGGTCCTACCCTGAACTGTATACAGCAAGAACCTGTGTCAAACAATAAAAACAGAACATCTAATCACACTACATAAAGTTCCTTATATCCCTCACAAGGCAAACTACAGGATGTGATTTGTTTAACAGTCTGGATAGACAAGAAGAAAATATTTTTAATTTATTTTATTTATTTAATGTTTTGAGATGTCTGTTGCATGTACGCCTGTGTGCCAGAAGAGGGCATCAGATCCTGTTTTATAGATGACTGTGAGCCACCGTGGGATACTGGATATTGAACTCAGGACCTCTGGAAGGACAGCCACTGTTCTTAACTTCTGAGCCATCTCTCCAGCCCCAGGAGAATATATTTTGGTATAAACACATTTAGACTTTTAAATGCTTGTACAAGTGTAAGCATTACAGTAGTAATGAGGATGGATCAGCTGAAAACTGATTCACTGGCAACAGGCATGAGAAGACTGCTCGATGTGTTTCTTAAGTGTCTCTATAATACACAGTGTATTATCTATGCCAAAAGAGGGGAGTTAGGGGGCTGGAGCGATGGCTCATCGGTTAAGAGCACTGACTGTTCTTCCAGAGATCCTGAGTTCCATTCCCAACATGGAAGCTCACAACCATCACAATGGGATGCAGTGCCCTCTTCTGATGTGTCTGAAGAAAGCTAGTCTTAGTGTACTCACATACATAAAATAAATAAATTGTTTAAAAAAATTAGAAAGTGTTTAAGAGCTAACCAAAAGCTAACCTTCTTCTCTCAGGAAAGTAAGAAGAAGTCAAGTTGCAGAACTAAACACCTACCAGAACCTGCAAGGCTCAGTGGGTAATAGCACTGACTGCCAAGCCTATGGACCTGAGTTCAATTCCTAGGACCCAACAGTGGTGGAAGGAGAGAAGCACACATTGTCCTCTAAGCACAGGTCTGGCATGCCACATGTGCAGAAACATCCAGATACACGACAAACAGACACACACAAAATAAACATGTACTATATTAGCTTAAAAAATAAATAAACCGGGCATAGTGATGCACACCTTTAATCCCTGCAACCATGAGGCAGAGACAGAGGCAGAGACAGGTAGATCTCTGAATCTGAAACCAACCTGGTATGTATATGTAGTTCCAGGCCAGCTAGAGACCGGTCTTAAATAAGCAAATATTTAGCAGATACCAGGCACACCTGGCTTCTCGTGGTTGTTGGTGGCACGGGAAGAGCCGCTCCTTGACTCGACGTTTCTCTTCTTCAATCACCTTCTTTTTGTCACAGCCCCGGAGGTTGACCAGGTTCATTGCATCACAGAGAAGTGCATCTTTCACCTCTCGATCCAGGCGGGAGTCTGTGGTGAAGCTTGGGGAGTGGTTTACCTGCCGAGAGGAGAGGGGTTCTTATTGCCCCTTTCCTAGACCACCTGAGCAGGTGGCGGGCTCCTGCAGGTCTAACTGGGGGCATGAGGGAGAAACAGCTCTGGCCTGTGGCCGGAGGAGCCAACAACCAAGAAGAGGTGTGACCTATCTACAGGCTAGTGAGAGAAAACCAGGCAATTTGACTATGGATACAGGGTCCTTGCTGGCAAGACTTCCTCAGGGAGCACTGGAGATGGGTTGCTATGTTTGCCTGCTGGCTTGCTTTTCTTGGGTTTGGGGCTAGAATTTTATAAAATCTAGGCTAGAATCAAATTCACTATGTGGCTGAGGCCTGGAGTCATGATCCTCTTTCCTCCCCTTCTCAAGTACTGAGATTACAGGCATGTGCCACCATGGCCAGTCTAAACTGCTGTTGCAGAGGTCAAAGACTAGCAATGTTTGTCTCGGGAGCGGATACAAGTCTCATGTTTCCACCTGGTTCTTCCCTACCCTGAGACTTGCCTCTTCCCCCAAACCCCCTGTTCTACCAGGTAAGTATACTGCGCTTCCGAGGTGAAGCGTCTGACTTTGGCCCTGTTGAGTCCAGGCTAGAAATCTTACCTCTAGAAGCCAGGGCTTGAGCTTGTGGTCCAGCAGGATGTCAAAGCCCAGGATCTCAAAGCAGGCACATGTACCTCCACACAGATATTGGGGGAAACAGGTTCGGTAGTTGTGGCGAAGCACAGAGTGGGCTGAGATGATGGTTTTGATGATGATGTCCTCGATGTCCCCCCACAGCTCTCGGGGATCATGGCTGTGCTCTCGCAGCCAGGCATTGAGTGTCGACAGCTTCCTGTGAGGCCCAGTGCTCAGAGGAAGGCAGTCTCCATGCCAGCAGGGCCTGGCTGCAGGCACGAGGCTCCCTGACTTAACCCCACTTCCATTTCCAGGACCCTGGGTTTCAAAGCGATGCTAGCAGCTGGGTGCTGGGATTAGTTATCAGGGGAGTCTGCACTTAGAGCTCAGACACAGGATTAGTGTCTTCAAAAGCAGGGATTCCTGGGAAATCAGCTTCCCAAGAGTGTCAAATGGGTTTCTTGGGCTCCTGAGGCTGTGGGATTAAGGGCAGAGGAAGCAAGGGGAAACAGAATCGAGGGTACCTCTTACTGCCCACAGCATCATCTCGAACAAAGTTCTCGTTGTGTTTGTTGATGGCGTAGTTGGTCAGGTGCATGCAGACCTCCTCCTGTGAAGTGAACAGCCCTAGACTGGCTCACACTGCCTCTCTGTGCGGCTTCTCCAGCCCTGCAGTGGCTTCTTATCACCCACTGCTCAGCCCCAAGGTTGCTCAGCTCCTGGCCCTCTTCACCAGAGACTGTCCTGTGTGATCCTGGCAAAGAGGCTGTGCTGGGTTACTCCATTCAGAACCTTTCCTGTCACCACCAGGCACCTGCCCCTCCCCCAGTGCTGTGACTCTCGCTGGCTCCCTTCCCTTGTCTTAGCTGACAGGGACAAACTTTGCTGCCAGGTTTGTGCCTAGAACCAAGGCACTCACGACAACGGAAGAGGAGAAGGTGCACCCTCCTCACCAGGTTGTTATGGCTAGGTTCCACATACGGCATAGTGGCAAAACGGGCCAGGCCTTCCTCGTACATGAAGATCCGGAGAGGGTCACAGGAAGTGATCAGAACATAGATTCGCATGTCAAACTTGAAGCCATCAATGAGGAAGGGCTAAGAGCATGCAAACCCAGAGGGGATACTAATGAACTTATGAAGTACTTATTACATGCAATATACGGTTATTATAGGTGCTTCTAATATATAACACATTGAATCCTCACTGTAATCATAATAATAATCATGTTACTACTTTCATTTAACAGTGAGGAAACAGAGCCAGATAACTGCCCAAGATCATATGTCCAGGAAATGGGAAAGCTTTGCGTCAAACCCAGGCTGGCTAGCTCTGAACGATGGCTATAGTGTCTGTAAGATGATGAAGACAGCAGAGAGGGCAGGAGCCTATAATTGAACTCTGGCCCTGGTGTATGAGGGATACAGCATCCCAGTGTGGGGAGAGGCCTGGGGGTTCCGAGGTGGCCTTCACCTTGGTGATGTACTGCTGGCAGATCATATGCTCTCCTGGCTTGATTTCCTTGGGGGTTCTGGTGATAAAGATGCCACGCCCCTGACAGCCGCTATCTGGCTTGCAGATATAAGTGCGGGTTTTCCGCTGACGACCGTAGGCCTGGAAGTCCCCATAGCTACATGCAGAGAGAGGCTGGTCAAAGGGTTTCTGTGCATCCTGCCTGTCCTGGGATCCCCATGGCCATCTTCTGGTTCTCTACCTTCTTCCTGGAGCACGTAGCTTTAGACCCACTTTACTTTGGGCAGCTGAAACTTTGTTTTGAGACAGTCTCTCTTTGTAAACCTGGCTATCCTATACTTGCTCTGTAGTCCAGACTGGTCTCATATTTACAGAAATCCATCTGCCTCTGCCTCTGCCTCTGCCTCCCAAGTACTGGGATTAAAAGTCTGAGCTACCACTCCCAGCCAGCTGAACCTGTCTTGGACCAGTTCCAACCCTCTAAAACACATCTGGGTCCGTAAGACCACAGAGAGTGACTCTCCTCATCCTGTCCACAGATCTGAGCTCACTCACTCTGCAGGGAGGCACCAGGTGCGTGGGAAGATGTTGTACTCAGTAGGGTAGAGCTTCTGCATGCGGTTGAGGTTCCGGGCCAACAGATCTTTGCGGCAGATTTCCGTCATGCCAGGGAAATGGTTGATTTTCTGAAACATAGTCAGTTGGTTATTCAGCCTCTGCTGTAGCAAGTGGTGGATCCTAGGACCTGGGCATCCCAGGAAGCCATGGAAAGGGTCTGGGAAGGAAAGGGAGATGCCAGAGTAGACAGTGGTGCTGTATCTAGTCAGCAAGTGTGTAGCAGGTAGCTTCCATAAGGCAGGTGGGAAATCCATCCACGACCTCTCCCCAGCACATCTACAGCAAGGCTGAGAAAGGAAGGACAGTTGGAAGTGTCCAGTGCCAGGACCTTGTGCCCTCCAGCTACCTCATACCTCTCAGTCCACCAGAATGACTATGCTGTCTGGAGATAAGGTTCAATGGTGAGAGCGCTAGACTAGCAGGCTTTAGGTTCTAGGTTCAATTCCTAGCAACATACACATCACACACACACCATACCACCCCAATAACACATACTTACTCACATACATCCTCATCTACACACACCACAACACACACACATACTTACTCATACACATACACCACACACATTCACACACACATCCCACACAGAAACACACACACCATACACTCACTCACACACACACACACACACACACACACCACCACCACCACACACTACACACACACACACACACACACACACACACACACACACACACTTTTAAAAGGACTAATGATACATGATAACACAAAGAAGTAATAAGAAACATATCTCCTTGAAGACACAAAAGAGTAAAGAGAACTAAGGAGACTGGGGGGGTGCACACCACCGCACCGAGAGGCCACACACACAGGAAGCCCACCCACAGCCGGAGACAGCTGCGAGCATTCAGCTGGCTTCCCCAGGCACTAGCTGGGGGAGCTTTGTGTTCTGAGCCTTCCTGTCCTCTTTTAACACACAGCTATCTGCTGCTCAGGGATCTTAAGGATTTAATGAAGAGGCAATAGCATTCATTCACAGCCCTTGCTCTCTCCAGGCTCCCTCCCTGAAGACTAGGTTAGGACAAGTTACAGTGTCTGGACTCCCACCCTCTCCCCCAAAGCCGCCACTGGCCCTTTTAATTAGTCCTGCGAGGCATGACATTTCAGGTAAGGATAGACTGCATACCTGATGGTAGTCCTAGAAAACTTGAGCACCTGGTGTCACAGCAGCCATTTGTTTAGTACACACACGATGTCTCCACGATGACAGCACTTACCAACCCATTCCTTAGGACTGTATTCTCATCAGCAAGCCGCACGTGACTTCACCAAGACATGCTCTTGTCTTTTGTTGTCGTTGAGTCAGAGTCTTGATATAGCCCAAGACACATAGCTTCAAGACTCTCACCCTCTTCACTGAGCCTTCTGCCGGCTAGATTACTGTCTTGTACCACCATACATACCATGCCTGGCACCGGGCGTGTGATTGCTGGCTGGCTCGCTCTCCTGCTCTCTTCTCTGTCAGGAAGTTGATTCCCCCTCCCACACACACCCTTTTTTTTTCCTTTTGAAAGTGGATCTTAAGTAGGATGGCCTTGAACTCGTCCTGATCCTTGCCTCCACCTCTCAAATGCTGGGATCACTGGTGTGCATTCCCACACTTAACTCTTGCACACAGTCTCTCACCACCCTCGCTCTTCCACACTTTCTAGGTAACTGTGTGATACTAGGCTGCTTAGATACTAAACCATCCAGCCAACCTAACCAGTACTTCCCCATTTTGGATTCAAGAAATTGCCTTGTGTATTCTAGGCAAGCATTCTACTCCTGAGCACTGAGCTACATCCTTAGCCTTTTGCTCTTAGCTCTGAAGCAGCCTTCCAGTCCTTGCCCCAAGGTGGGCACACCTGTTCTCAACGAGCCTGGCAGGCTGGTCAGATGGCACCAGTGAGAAAAGATGTGACAGGGGTGTGCCCACCAAACACTTTCCGATAACAGAAGCTCCAAAGAGCCAAGAGGAGAATATTTTTATTGGAGCAGAAGACCTGGGGGTGGGGGTGGGGGTGGGAGTGGGGGTGGCCTCCCTGTTTAAGATGCAGCAATGGAAAGAAGCCGTCTCCAGTGCCAGGGTGGGAATGGGCCAGGACAGCCGTACCTGAAACCTCTTCATGTCCATGACTCGTTCCAGTGAGACAGAACAGTCTGTCCAGTACACGGTCCACTCTTCATCCTCCCCTACTTCCTTCAGGCCACACATTTGGGCTGCCCGGCGCACTGTAGAGACAAGGGGGTGGGGGTCAATGCTGCCAGCCTGGGCACCAGCCATGAGCCCAGGAACTCTAGCTGGAAGAAGGAACAGACCTGACCAGAGAGCAGATTGTAAAGGCATGTGGTTCTTACTTCAGCATCTTTTTGTTTGTTTGTTCATTTGTTTGTTTGTTTGGAGACAGGGTTTCTCTGTATAGCCCTGGCTGTCCTGGAACTCACTCTGTAGACCAGGCTGGCCTCGAACTCAGAAATCCGCCTGCCTCTGCCTCCCAAGTGCTTGGATTACAGGTGTGTGCCACTACTGCCCGGCTACTTCAGCATCTTAGGTACCAGTTTGCAATTCCAAGTTCATGAGGCTAGCAGAGAAAAGAGGTGGCAGACGCTCTGCTGCTCTGGGTCCACACTGTGTGGGTGTACAACCCATCCTAGGCCTGAAGCTCTCGGGCACCTCTTCATACAGATAGATGTCAGTGTGGAGAAGAGGGGAAAGATGAAAACCCTGACCTAGCTGGGGATATTCCTTGTAACTGTTAAAGTCTGCTGAACGTCAAAGGGAAAATGTGGTTTTTGTTTTTGAAAATGTGTTAGATCAAAGTTAGGGCTTTTGTATGACAGGCAAGCCCCCTGTCCATTGGGATTTATTCTTACCCCTTCAAGAGTTTGTTTAAAGATTTTTGTTATTTTAATCATGTGTATATGGGCGAGTACATATTAGCTAGGTCATGCATGTGGAGGTCAGAAGACAATTTGCAGGAGTCTCCTCCTACCATGTGGGTCCCCAGGATTGAAGCTGTGCTGTTAACCTTGCTGGCAAGTGCATTTATACAATGAACTACCTCCCCAGCCCCAAAAGCAGTTTTAATTTTTCCTTATTTGAAGGGCATTGTTTGTTTGTATGCTTGTTTACTGTTTTTACACGTCATCCAGGCTGCCTATATAATGAAGGATAACCTTGAACTTCTTCTCCTTTTGACTCCATTTCCCAAAGGCTGGGTTACAGGCATGTAGACCGGGGTAAACTTGAACTCAAAGGTCCTCCATCTGCTTCCCAAGAGCTGGAAGTAAAGGCATGTGCCTCTACCACCTGGCAGTCACCTTTTGAAATGATATGAGTCTCACTGTGTAACCTTGGCTTACATTTTATGAGCCATTCACTATGTAGGTCAGGATGGCCTGAAACTCAGAAATCTGCCTGCCTCTGCCTTCCAAATGCCTGGCTTGTGTTTTTAATTCGTTTTTTGGGGGGGTTTTGTTTGTTGTTTTTCTTTTGTGGCCAGTTGACTGTGCAGAGTCCCTCTCTACCACTGAGACTATCTGCCAACAGCCACATGTCAGCCGTCAGCAGCGAAGCCTGGGGACACCCAGGGACCTCAGTGTAGGTAGAAGGTCACCTAGGCAGGAGCCAGCAGCTGGGAGAATGGCTGTGACTGTTCCAGGAAGAAGAACAATAGTCCCTCTTGCACACGAACTGTGAGTGCTAAGCCCGGTGCTTACCACTCTCATACTTGCAGTTGGTCAGGTTGATGGCCAGGGGTCTGAAATGGAGGAGGAACAGAAATCAGGCAGAGGAATAGAAATCAGGCAAAGCGGGAGGGAAGCACAGGTGCCAAGCTCCCAGGAACCCAGGTGAAGAAATATCTAACAGACTTATAATACAAACTCATTTTCTCTAGAAGCATTTATATACCAAACCAATATGCTAAAATTCCAAGCTTGGGAGATCCAAATACTCTGATTTTTTTTCTGTTGCAGCAAAGGTTAATATTGTTCCGGTCTTTTTTAGATTTCCTATAGAGAGGATTTCTATGTAGTCCTAGATGTCCTGGAATTTGCTCTACAGACCAGGCTGGTCTTGAACTCAAGAACTGCTTGCATCTGCCTCGAGTCTGCCTCCTGAGTGATGGGATCAAAGGCACTGGCCACCACAACCGTCTTTTTTCTTTTGTTTGTTTTGTTTTGTTAATGTGAGCACTAAGGGTTCAAACTCAAGGCCCTCATTCTTGGGCAACAAGCCCTCTTCTCCAGCCAGCTGAGCCATCTCATCAGCCCATGGTTGTTTTTTGATGGGGGGTTGAGGGGGGCGTGTCTCACGCTGTAGTCCATGCTGGTCTAGAACACACAGTAATTCTTTTGATTCCCTAGTGATGGGATTATAGTCATGCACCACCATCTGGCTCTCCTCTCCTCTCCTCTCCTCTCCCAAAGGCTAAAGTGGAAAGCTTAGATCCCACCGTGCTCCCCTGCCAAATGGTGGTGTGGAGCCAAGGGGTCACACCTGTGCGGGACCGAGGAAAAAGGTACCTTCGTTTCCGCTTTCTTTTTCTCCTCCCAACTTCCAAATCATCTGTGTCTGTTGCATTTAATATTTTCTTTGGAATTTTCTTGGCTACAACAGATAAGGAAACCCCATTCTCAAATTCTTTATAATCAGCCTTTCCAAGTGCCTGCTGGGTAGAGTTAGGGGTGGTAGATTCTTCTCTAACACATTCTTCCTCAGATTCTTCTTCCTCAATATCATCTTCCTCAGATTCACTGGTCTTACAGGTATTGGGCTCCATCCTCTCAGATTCTAAGGGGAAAGGGATAGGAATAAATATTTATCAGACCTTTTTTTTTTTTGGTTTTTTTTCGAGACAGTGTTTCTCTGTGTGGCCCTGGTTGTCCTGGAACTCACACAGGCTGGCCTCGAACTCAGAAATCTGCTTGCCTCTGCCTCCCAAGTGCTGGGATTACAGGCATGCGCCACCACCGCCCGACCTTATCAGACCTTTTTTCAGGCCCAGGAAGTCCTGCAGGAATTCACCCAGAGCCCCTTTATGGTGCTAGAAGGAAATGTTGCCCTTTCAGACCAACCCTGCTGTAGAATAGGTTGTTTCCCAGTAGAGCGCTGTGGGTCATGGGGTGCTGATAAGATGTAAAGTCCTTAACTAAAAGAACCCAGCATCCAGGATCACCCTGGGTCACACAACACACTGCCGTGCATGCAGAATAGAATTGGCAGGAACTACCACCTCGGCTGTTTTGTTTCCTGAAGGTGAAGAGAGGTGGCTGACAGAACTGGAGAAGTCTTTGCTTTAAAATACAGCTGTAAATCAAAGGTTATCGGCCGGCGATTTCCCTGAGCCAGAACTCAGTTTCCCTACGTGAACGCGTTGGGGTCAAGCCTCTGATAGCTAAGACTCTTTGGGTTACAACAGAGGAAAGGAAACCCACGGCAGACACTGCCCACCCGAGGTTTTGAGGAGAGCTCAGGGGCTGCTGGAGCTGCCCCTAGCGGCCCGGGGCTGGACTCAGCTGGTCGCTCATGGCCGCCGCTCGTTCGCTGCGGCTCTTCCTGGGCGTTGCTGAACGTCGGGGACCGTCTCGTCGTTCCAAAGGACTGTCTGTCCCCGCCGTCGCGAGGGGGAGCCCGCTCCCCCTCGGGGTTAACTCCTAGCTCCGAGATCCTGGCGGCGGCGGCGCCTTCTTAAGCAAGCCGACGGCCGCCGCCGCCGCCGTCGCTATGGACACGAAGGCGGCCCCTATTGCAGTAGCGTTCTGGGGGCGTGGCTTTCCTGGGAACCACACCCACTTTGGCGCCAGCAGAAGCCATCTTGGCCCCGGCCTGTCTGCTTTTGCCCCGTGCGTCTGGCGGTCCGAGTGGATGGGTGCCAGTGAACGGCCAAGACGTATTCTTCCAAGGCATTATGGGATTTGTAGTCCTATCATATTGGGGCGGGATCGCACCTTTTTTCGCTCCTCTTTTCCTGGAATCCTATGGATAATATAAATAAGTCTATGTTTGGGACAAATAGCTGCTTGTGTTTCTTCTACATTTTAGAAATGGTGCTATGAAAAAAAACCCGCCCTTAACAGGGACAGCAACGATTAGAACACATGCCTCCCAAGGTTTCACCCTGATAAGCTGAACCAGCTCCATTAACGAATTACCGAATTACGGAATAAGGCTAGAAAGGTGACTCAGCGGGTCAAAACGCTAGCTGACAATCCAGGGGACTTGAGATAGACCTCCAGAACCCACATGGTGAAAGAGGAAAACCAGGACAACAGTACATTGTCCTCTCACCTCTATACCCACAACTTGATGTGGTACCCACAACCATAATTACTTTTGTAATTTAAGAGAAAGAAATAACAGAATGACCTCATTCAATTGCTCTGTCACCTTCCTATACCTGGCATCCTCACTTGGCATCCCTGCCCCCTACTTTGAATTCCACTACCTTTCTTCACCAAACCCAACCCAACACGTAATTCAGATTATTTTGTTGTGGTAAAATTCAGAGAATAATTGACTCTTCTTTTATTCATAAAAAGATAAACATTGTGCTGGAGAGATGGCTCAGCGGTTAAGAGCACTGACTGCCCTTCCAAAGATCCTGAGTTCAAATCCCAGCAACCACATGGTGGCTCACAACCATCCATAATGAGATCTGACGCCCTCTTCTGGTGTGTCTGAAGACAGCTATAGTGTACCTAGATATAGCAATAAATAAATCTTTTTTTTATAAAGCAAACATTGCAGAAAGTACATTGTAGTGGAAATTTCTGGTTTTTTTGGGGGGAGGGTCGGGGAATCAGTTATGTCATGTGATGTTTTGCTAAAGCAGAGACAGGTGAGAGGATGTCTTACTGATGATGCAGATGGGGAAAGGACGTGTGATGATTAGAATATAAATATATTCCACAGACAGTGTGACAAGGCTCTTGCATTGGTTCACCTTGCACTGAGTTGCTGATCTTGGTTGGTCTTGATTTCTTAGAGATCAGCTTGTGAAAGACCTTTCTGTGATATTCAAGTGGCTTCTTGCAGCTTCTGCTGATTCCTGCTGATCTGTGGAGCCTCTCAGTTTCTTCTGGATCAACTGCTGCTACTGACTCATGTTCAGTGTTTTGGACTGGACTGATGATATCCTAACAACAGAGATTTCCCAATCTCTCCAAAGAACTACTTCTAAACAGGTCCATGACCCTCATTTCCTATAACATTTCTTTTCCCCTTCCTCTGGTAGGTGGACTAGAAGGATGCTGAAGCATTCAACAACACAATTAAAGTAGGTTTTGAAAAATCTAAGCCTACAGTACAAGGCTATGAATACCTGCTTGCTCTGTAGTACTGAGAATTTGCTTAAGGAACCGGTTCTACAGTGACAGAAGGTTTTTCATTCTTTCAAAAATTTAAAATGTTTGTATTCTATGTGTATAAGTTGTTTTTTATTGAATATATTCTTCGCTTACATTTCAAATGTTTTTCCTTCATGTATAACTTTTTTCCTGTATGTATGTCTGGGGATCACATTCTTGTTTGGTGCCTGTGTAAGTCGGAAGAGAATGTCAGATCCCTTGGGACTAGAGTTATACATGGGTGTGCCTTGCATGTATATCAGTGGAGTTGTTTACCAGCTCATGGACAGCTTGCCAGTCGTTACTCTCAAGGAAACTGATCCCTTTTCCTAGCAGCTATCAACTGCCAATAAGCTACTCAGCAGGAGGCGTGGCCTCATGTACCCCCCCCCCCGCTGGGATGTTGACAGGAACTGTCTTATGCAGGTCTTTGAACCAGTCTCTGTGAATTCATGATTGCAACTGCAATGTCATATCTACACGACTGCATTTTACAGAACTACTCATTATGTAGTTCTGTATGAGCCTTCCTTATGTCTCCACATTTCCTAATCCTTGGAATGGGGGTGGAGGAGTCTAATGTGATTTTCTTTTTGTACATTCAAGAATATTTTTATTATAGTCAACAGATCTGTTGTCTTGTTCCCTTTTTTTAAAGATTTATTTATTTTATCTAAGTAGCTGTCTTCAGACACACCAGAAGGGGGCGTCAGACACCACCATGTGATTGCTGGGATTTAAACTCAGGACCTTTGGGAGAGTAGTCAGGAGAGCAGCCAGTGCTCTTAACCGTTGTGCCATCTCCCCAGCCTCTGCCTTGTTACTCCTTAAAGGAGTTTCAAGTAAGTAAACAAGCATACATTACACGTGCAGGAAAAATCTTCCTTAAGGTTAAATTACCCCTGACATCTAAGCTTTAAACAAAATATTTTGCCTTCAATAGGCCAGGTTAATACTTGCTTATTTATTCTGAGTCCTGTATCAAGTTCTTCATTTAACTATTAGGTGCTGTTGCCTATGGCCTTTTTCAGGAGCATGAGTTCATAATTTAGATGGAATCCTGTAAGATATATATGCTAAGTGCACAATGTCATTTAAAATTCATACCTATAACAAGATATGGTTATTAAAAAGGAAAATAATGCCGGGTGGTAGTGGCGCATGCCTTTAAACCCAGCACTCGGGAGGCAGAGGCAGGTGGATTTCTGAGTTGGAGGCCAGCCTGGTCAGATCACTAAGGCGGAAGGAGAGAAATGACTTCACAAAATTTAGCCTTTGATACACACACACACACACACACACACACACACACACTAAGTTAATAAGTTAATAAATAAGATTTAACGCACTAAGTTAATAAATAAGATTTAAAAAAAAAAAAAAAAAGATATGCCGGGCGGTGGTGTGCCTTTAATCCTAGCACTTGGGAGGCAGAGGCAGGCGGATTTCTGAGTTCGAGGCCAGCCTGGTCTACAGAGTGAGTTCCAGGACAGCCAGGACTATACAGAGAAACCCTGTCTCGAAAAAAACCAAAACCAAACAAACAAACAAAAAAAGATATGGGGCTGGGATGTAGATGAGTTGGACAGTGTGATGACCAAAGGTAAACAAAGTCCTGGGTCTGACCTCCAGCACCCCATGAGACAGGCATAGAGATATACTCCTGTGACCTCAACATGTGGGAGGTGGCAAAAGATTGCAGAAGTTCAAGGTCATCCTGAGCTCCATCGTTAGTTTTAGGGGTAAACTAGAATACCTTAAAAAAAAAACAAAAAACCCAAAAACCTGAGTTTTGTGGCACTCAGAGGGAGAAGCAGGCAGATCTCTGGGTGTTTGAGGTTAGCCTGGTTTACAAAGAAAGATCCAGGACAGCCAGGGATAGACAAATCCTGTCTCACAAAAACCAACCAATCAACCAAAGAACCAAACACAAAAGTAGGTCTTGTAAATAGTAACCGTGTCTTCAGAGACTTTCCCTATCTATCGGCTTGGAATGTTGGTTGGCTTGGCTTGATCTTGTTCAAGTCTCATGCAAGTATATTGGTCAGGGTTCTCTAAAGGAGCATAGCTGTACAGGCTGTCTCACACTGGAAAGGCCAAGACCTTGTAGCTGTTCAGTCTACAAGGCTTGGGTGTCTCTATCTGGCCCTGGAGGCCTGAAAGATCCTTGGAGAGTTCAGTCTATGCTGGAATCTCAAAGAATCCAATATTTGGGTCCTAATATTTGAGGGTGTTTTTGTTGGGATTTTGAGATGGGGCTTTCTCCACATAGCTCTTGCTGGCCTGGGACTCACTATGTAAACCAGGCTAAACCAGGCTGGCTTCAAAGTTTCCTAGGGTTCTGACTGCCTCTGCCTCCTGAGTGGCGGATTAAAGGCATTATGCCACCTAGCCTGGCTTGGTTTTGGTTTGGTTTGTAGGGTCTCCTCAAGTAGCTCCGGATAGCCCCAAGTCACAGACATCTCCTTCCTGAGCCCGGCTCAGCCATCACTCTTAACTGATGTGCCATCTCTCCATCCTTTTTATTTTCTTTTTAAACAGGGCTAAGGCTTATAACTTGAATCTGTAGCAGTCTTCCACCCCAGCCTCCCAAATGCTAGGACGTGTGTAATCAACACCGAAACTTTTAAAAACTTCCAAGACTGACTCAACTACAGGTAAGGGGTACAGAGACTTAGTTGTAGAAAGATCCCTGGGGGCCGTCAACTGTCAAAGACAGCACTTTCACCTTGGGAAACACAGACTGGAGAGACTCTAGTATACATTGTACCAGGTCTGGCATCTCATTGCTTGACTGCCTGTGCTGCAGCCTTGACTCTGTCATTAGCTGCCTGACCTAAGGACGTGACGTGACTGGGTCAACAATCCTTTCTTCTTCTGTTAAATGGAAGCAATAAAAGGACCTGCACTTTAAGAATATTAGCCAGCAAGCCGGGTGGTGGTGGCGCACGCCTGTAATCCCAGCACTTGGGAGGCAGAGGCAGGCGGATTTCTGAGTTCGAGGCCAGCCTGGTCTACAGAGTGAGTTCCAGGACAGCCAGGGCTACACAGAGAAACCCTGTCTCGAAAAACAAAACAAAACAAAACAAAACAAAAAAAAAAAACAAAAAAAAAGAATATTAGCCAGCTGTGGTAGCCCATGCCTTTCATCCTAGCATGTAGGAGCCAGAAGCAGTTGGATCTCTGTGGGTTGGGGGCCAGTCAAAGCTACATAGTGAGACCTTGTCTCTCAAAACAAACAGAACACGAACTATGTTTATTTGGTGCTTGGGAAGGAAGTGAAAGACCCACTTTCAGGAGTCGATTCTCCTTGAACTACATGGGTCCTAGGGATTAAACGCCTGTCATTGCGTTGATATCCCCCAAGCTATCTCTGTGCTCTATGACCAGCATTTTTTTGTTTTGTTTTGGTTTTTTTGTTGTTGTTGTTGTTGTTTTGTTTGTTTTGTTTTTCGAGACAGGGTTTCTCTGTGTGGTCCTGGCTGTCCTGGAACTCACTCTGTAGACCAGGCTGGCCTCGAACTCAGAAATACGCCTGCCTCTGCCTCCCAAGTGCTGGGATTACAGGCGTGGGCCACCACTGCCTGGCATGACCAGCATTTTTAAAACAATTTTTGAGGTAGTCTTCGTATATAGCCCAGACTGGCTTTGAACTCACTAGTCAACTCTGTTATTGGGGGCTAGAAGAAAGGTTTTTGGTTTTTTTGTTTGTTTGTTTTGTTTTTTTAAGAGAAGTGGAAGCTGGGTGGTGGTGGCCCACGCCTGTAATCCCAGCACTCTGGGAGGCAGAGGCAGGCGGATTTCTGAGTTCGAGGCCAGCCTAGTCTACAGAGTGAGTTCTAGGACAGCCAGGGCTACACAGAGAAACCCTGTCTTGAAAAAAAAAAGCAAAGAAATGGAGCACCTGGATGAAGCAGTGTCAAATACAAGTGGGGAGAGGCAAAGTCAGCCAATGAACCAGCCATAGGCAAAGATAGAGTCCCAGAGATTCAGGAAACTAAGAGCAAAGGTTAAGACAAGATAACTGGATGCATCTGTAACCAAAGCGGAACCAATGGTTCACAGCACAGGCAAAGTCCAGATAGCATTTGGTGTAGTAAGAAACCTAGAAGCACTAGAATCTAAGGTAGACATCAGAGTGGTTGTTTGCTAGAAGTACTTTGACCTTGAAGAAATCACTGAAGAAAAATGTGATTAGCCAGGCAGTGGTGGCACACGCCTTTGATCCTAGCACTTGGGAGGCAGAGGCAGGCAGATTTCTGAGTTTGAGGCCAGGCTAGTCTAGAATGAGTTCCAGGTCAGCCAGGGCTACACAGAGAAACCCTGTCTCAAAACAAAACAAAACAAAACAAAACAAACAAACAAAAAAATCCCAAAAGTGGAGCCGGGCATGGTGGCGCATGCCTATAATCCCAGCACTTGGGAAGCAGAGGCAGGCGGATTTCTGAGTTCGAGGCCAGCCTGGTCTACACAGTGAGTTCCAGGACAGGCAGGACTACACAGAGAAACCCTGTCTCGAAAAACTAAAACAAACAAACAAACAAAAAAATCCCAAAAGTGATTGTTTTCTACTATCTACAGAACTGTTTTTCTGGGCTGGAGAGATGGCTCAGCTATTAAGAGCACTGACTGCTCTTCCAGAGGTCCTGAGTTCAAATCCCAGCAACCACATGGTGGCTCACAACCATCTGTAATGAGACCTGATGCTCTCTTCTGGAGTGTCTGAAGACAGCTACAGTGTACTTATTAAATATAATAAGTAAATCTTAAAAAAAAAAAAAAGAACTTTTTCTGAAGGAGCTTTGCAGCTTTTGACTGCAAAGTCCTGGTCCCTACACAGTCCTGCATGCTCGGAATGTGCACCGCTGGGCACTGCAAACAGTACATGATATGGACTGCAGTGGCGGGCCATGATGCCTTCCTTCAGGAAACATACAGACTGGGTTTGGTATGAGGAATTTATTTCCCCCCCAATACTTTTGTGTAATAATCAATAAATATTCTTTTGGGTGGCTGTTTGACATTGAGTGCACAGAGGCCGGATTTCCCTGTTGCCATATTTCATCCTGGTGTGACTCTCTTTCTTAGATCAACCTGTAAGTTTCAGAACACTGACAAACCAGGACTGTGAAACTCTCACAGTCTCCATTTTAATTTTTTTTTTCTTACTAGGGTGGTGGTGATACAGGCCTTTAATCCCAGCACTCGGAAGGTAGAGGCAGGCAGATCTGGCCCACAGAGTTCTAGGACAGCCAGCTCTGCACAGAGAAATCCGGTCTTGAAAAACAAAAGAAAACAACACAAAACAAAATTCTTTTTACAGTTACTTTTTTAAAAAAAAATTGTTTTGAGATACATTTACTGTGTGTGTGTGTGTGTGTGAGTGAATGTATCATGGTACACATGTGAGTATACTGTAGCTGTCTTCAGACACTCCAGAAGAGGGTGTCAGATCTTGTTACGGATGGTTGTGAGTCACCATGTGGTTGCTGGGATTTGAACTCAGAACCTTCGGAAGAGCAGTCGGTGCTCTTCACCGCTGAGCCATCTCACCAGTCCCCATGGTGCACTTGTGAAAGTCAGAAGATAACCTTTACCCTACGGGTTCTGGAGGTTGAACTCCAGTCAACAGACTTGGCAGCAAGCACTCCTCCCTCTGAAATGGTAGGATCCGGCCCTTCATGGTAGATCTGTTACCCTGGGGCTTGTTTAAGAAGAGAGGTGAGAGGCAGCAGAAACATTCATGAGAACACATTCACTCCGTGCTTTCTTGTCGGTCCCTAAGTGGGGAGCTGGGAAGGCAGTCAGAAAGGGAACGCACACATAGAGAGCCACAGCCTTTGGGAAAGGGCCTCCAGTCAGTCCGCACAGGAGACACTCCTGAGGGATCACAGCTCTTCCTGGGCCATCAGGGCCACCAGTGCTGCCCGTACCTCATCTGCCTGAGTTTGGGGCAGCAGACAGTCCTGAATGAGGGCCACTGCGGCCGCCTCTGTCAAGCTGCTGAAGTCTTGAGACGTTTTGACAGGAAGGTGGCCTGCCAGCTCACAGAGGGCAACATTAAACGCCCCACTTTCCTTTATTCCAAAGCTGGACTTCCGGGCCCACAGAATGACTCGGATCCCACTGAGGTCTGAGGTAGAGGATGCCTGGCCTGGGGGAGCTCCCCGGGTCACAAATAAGTTATGTGCAATCTCATGGTCACTCAGGTAGTCAGTAGCCCGGCACACCCTGCTAATTAACGCTTCCAAATCAGGCCCGGGCCCATTGGTGTAAAATAAAAAGCCAGGGGCTGGGAGGCCCGGCAGCAGATGCATACAGCCTTTTGGGTCCAGGGGTGTGCTTGGTGCTTCCTCCACAGGCAGAGGGTGGGCCAGGTAGTAGCCATGCAGGTGAAGATGGTTCACAGAGGCCAGGCCCCCCAGGCTGTTGAAGCCGACCCGGAAGCCTGGGTGCCAGCTCAGCAGGACAGCTTCCAGGCCCACCCGCAGCACGCCAGGCAGCAGCCGCTGGGGGAGGCCGAGAGCAGGAGCAGGCACCAGCAGCACGTGGCCCCGCTCCAGGGGGCTGACATTGATCACGACGAGGACGTCTTCTTGCTTTGGAGCAGCCGGACCCTTAGGCTCCCTCTGCATCCGGAAAAGGACTTCTCCAGGTCGGATTTTATTGAAGTTAAACTGTTCCGGGTCAAACTCCTGCCTCACGCTCCTGATATTCTGGGGGCGCCTCCTCTGTATCCCCCGCTCTATATTCAGCTGAGCTACAAACCCCACGGAACCAGGGAGGATTTGAGTCTGCAGATCTTCCAGGCGGTATCGAAACAGGCCCAGTTCCGCCCGCTGCCCCCACGCCGAGCAGAGGGCAGAGTCAAAGCGGGACAGCGGCAGTGTGTCCGCGGCACTGGGTGAATTCCTAGGCCACTGAATCTTCTTGCCGACGAGATCCTTCTGTCCATAGACAAAGTCCGGGATGCCTTGTTTCTCCCAGTCCTCGGGATTGGGAGGCAGCAGATAGGATGTCTCCTGGGAACGATGTGGAACAGCCATGAAGGCGACCTGAAACAAGGATGAAAAGTTCATAAATCCCCGAGACCAGCCCATTCCCAATGATTAAGTTTGAACAATCCTCTTATTCTGATTATAAAAATGGTAGGAATCTGTCCCAAGGCCTCAGAAAATTGTGGAGTCAAGGATTTGCAGCTCACAGCCAGGCAAAGGGATTCCAAATCCTTCAGGTGGAGAACAGGGGATAGTGCACCATTCAAAGTTCTGAACTTCAAAGATGAGAAAGAAGGCAGGGAAGCCGGGCAGCCCTTCCCCCTTGGTTTGGAAGCAAAGGAGCCGAAATGAACCCGACCCCCTCATTGCACTGTATTTAAAAATTCTGAGCCGGGCGGTGGTGGCACACACCTTTAATCCCAGCACTTGGGAGGCAGAGGCAGGTGGATTTCTGAGTTCGAGGCCAGCCTGGTCTACAGAGTGAGTTCCAGGACAGCCAGGGCTACACAGAGAAACCCTGTCTCGAAAAAACCAAAACCAAAACCAAAAAAAAAAAAAAAAAAAAAAAAAAAAAAAAAAATTCTGAAATGTCAAGTGAAATGTAAAAATAAATAATGTGACCTTTGTAAAATATTTAGACAGCACAGACAGACATTGTTCTTAATTCCAGCATCTGTAAATGGGGGTGTTTTTACTGAATTAAAAACATATTTTGAGGGCCTTGAGAGGTGTCTCATGGCTGACAACCTGAGTTTGATATCCTAGAGCCACCTGGTAGAAGAAGAGAAAACTCCTGCAGCTGTCCTCTAACCTCCACGTATGCACTTGCTCACAAGTAGATATATATAATAAAAATATAAAACTAATATTTTGAGCCTTTCCCCTGACTGGCAGTGTGGAGGTTTCATGATGCCTGGAGTCCCTGTAAACCAAGATGTTAGCCAGCAGGAGTTCGTCAGAGCTCTGACAACCTTCCTCAAAAAGCCCAGGCCCGAGTGGGTGGGTAGAGTCGAGCTGGCCAAAGGGGAAGAGCTTGCCCCACATGACGGGAAAGATATATAGAATTAAACCTAAGTTTTGATAAGTATACAGGTCAATTTTTCTACAGTAAAATACAAATCACCAATATTTTTTAAAGTGTTCAATATTTTGGCCATCAGGGAAATGCAAATTAAAATACTCGGGGGATGGGGGTGGGGTAGGGTGGTGGTGGGGGGCTGGAGAGATGGCTCAATGCCCCAAAATACCTGCTCTTCCAGAGGTTCAATTCCTGGCGCCCACATGGGGATCTGACACCCTCTTCTGGCCTCTAAGGGCGCCACGCACAATGCGATGCACAGACATACATGCAGGTAAAACACCACAATCACATCAAAATTAAATTTAAAAAGAGCTAGTCAAAAGCTGAAGGTAACGGTGCACATTTACAATCTTAGGGCTTGAATAGCAGAGGCAGGAGAATAAAAAAGTCAAGGCTAAGGGCTGGAGGTATGGCTCTGCGGTTCAGGGTGCTTGTTGCTCAGTCACAAGGACCAGGGTTCCACTTCTGGCTCAGGGGGCTCACAACTGTCTGCAACTCAAGCTTCAAGAGTTGCAGCATCCTCGGGCCTCCATGGCACCTGCAGACACATGTGTGTATACACTCAATGCACAGACACACAAAATACAAGTAGGAAAATTACAAAAAAAAAAAAAAATTTAAAATAAATATAGCCACAGCTACACAGCCAGTTCTAGGCCAGTATTACTGCATGGGCCTATCTTAACAACAAACCAAAAGAAAAGACCTGTCCCATAGAAAACGTGACGGCTTTGGGCATCACCAGGGCCTGCCCATCACTTAGTTTGCAGAATGGAGAAGAAAGACTTTAACCCAATGACAATCAGAGCCAATGGAAACTGCAAACACGAGACACAAGGTGTGGGAGAGCGCTGGATCCTGTGTGTCCATCCTAGGAGGCTTGCACAGGGACGCCTGCTGTAGGAGGAGAACGGAGCTGGGAATGCAGAGGCTGGAACACGGGGTGCCAAGAGGATCAGCAAGGAGTCCCCGGGTCACAGAGGGTCGGGACTGGGCTTGACCCCGTTAGCCAAGTCCATGCCCTTCTTGTAAAGCGCCTTCACTTTGGTTATGTAGTTGCAAATTCTAAAAGCTAGAGTGATTGGGTTTCTAGAACTAAGGCAACTTGTTTTTATAGATTCTTTCCTTCTGTACCTTATGCACACCCTCTCACCCACCAGTAATGGCTGGCTATATAAGATATTATTGATCACCTGACACTCTGACTCATTTCTTACTCCTGGCAATGGCCAACTGCAGGCCAAAAGAGGAAGGCTTCCAACCAACCCCCATGCCAACTATTTCTGTCTCCGACTGTCTGCCTACCCCCAGACAGCAGGCTGGATTCTGACCAGAGTCCACCCCCTTGCAGGTTTGTCATGAACAAAAGACGGCCACTGCTGTTTATCCCTTTGTCTGTTTTCTTTCTCCCCCATCTTCACTGAAACATAAGGTCTTTGCTTCTTTCTGTTCTTATTTGACTTACTTATTTTGGGGTACCAAGGCTGTAACATATTAGACGGAGTTATAGGCTGGGCTGGTTGATTGTTTTTTGTCAACTTAACACAGACCTAGACATTTCTGGGGAGAGGAAAACTCATCTGAGGAATTACCTCCATCAGATTAGTCTATAGGCAAGTCTGTAGGCATTTCTTGATTGATGATTGACATGGAGGGCAATGTGGGTGGTATTACCCCTGGGCAAATGGTCCTGGGCAGAATAAGAAAAGCAGTTGGAAGCCGGGCGTTGGTGGCGCACGCCTTTAATCCCAGCACTTGGGAGGCAGAGGCAGGCGATTTCTGAGTTCGAGGCCAGCCTGGTCTTCAGAGTGAGCTCCAGGACAGCCAGGACTACACAGAGAAACCCTGTCTCAAAAAACCAAAAAAAAAAAAAAAAAAAAAAAAAAAGAAAAGAAAAGCAGTTGGAGCAGGCCATGAGGAACAAGCCAGTAAACAGTGTTTCTTCATAGCTTCCACTTAAGTTCCTGCTTCCAGGGTGACTCTGGACTTTACTCAGTGGTAGAGTTAACCTGAGAGTTGTAAAATGAAATAAACCCTTCTCTCCACAAGTTGTTTCAATCACAGTGTTTTATCAACAGCAATAGAAACCCTAAGTCACATTACCCTCCTCTATTTCATCATCATCATTATATTATTTTTAAATCTAGAGCTAGGGTTTTACTATGTTGCCCAGGCTATCTTTTTCTTAAGATTTATTTATTTTTATGTATGTGAGTACGCTGTTGCTGTCAGACACGCCAGAAGAGGGCATCGGATTCCATTACAGGTGGTTGTGAGTCACTATGTGGTTGCTGGGAATTGAATTCAGGACCTCTGGAAGAGCGGTCAGTGCTCTTAACCATTGAGCCATCTCTCCAGCCCCACTCAAGCTATCCTTGAACTTGTGATCTTGTGATACAAGTCTAAGTAGCTAGACTTACAGATCTGTGCCACCAGATCCAACTTATTTAATAACTTTAAACTACGATATACATGCTCAGGCTTAATAAAGTTTCCCTTCTACTTGACTCCAGATCTAATCAAGCTGACCACCAAGACCACAGAATCCACGTTTTCTCCTCCAAAGATTGGAATCTTCACTCTTTCACACAGTGTAAACATGTTCATTCGTACTTGCATTTGATAATTAGAATTAGTTAGAAGGATCAAGACTAAATCTGTACCCTGGGAGTCTCACTGGGTATACCACACTCAAGGGCAGGCTCTACGCAGTAGATGGACAACTCAAAAATGTACTCAATAGTATTTTGAGTTTTTTTTTTTTTTCCTTGACAGGGTTTCTTTGTGTAGCTCTGGCTGTCCTGGAACTCACTCTGTAGACCAGGCTGGCCTCGAACTCAGAGATCCAGCTGCCTCTGCCTCCCAAATGCTGGGATTAAAGGCATGTGCCACCACCGCCTGGCGGGATTTTTTTTAAAAAAAATTCATATTTTGCTTATATATTATGGGTTGGGGGATAAGGGGGAATGAATCTGTATTAGCTTACTCTAGTACAGCGTTTCTCAACCTGTGAGTCATGTCCCTTTCTTTTTTTTCTTTTTTTCATTTTTTCTTTTTCTTTTCTTTCTTTCTTTTTTTTTTTTTTTTTTTTTTTGGTTTTTCGAGACAGGGTTTCTCTGTGTAGCCCTGGCTGTCCTGAAACTCACTCTGTAGACCAGGCTGGCCTCGAACTCAGAAATCCGCCTGCCTCTGCCTCCCAAGTGCTGGGATTACAGGGGTGCGCCACCACGCCCGGCTCATGTCCCTTTCACAGGGGTTACCTAAGACCATTGGAAAACACATATTTACATAACGATTTATAACAGTAGCAAAAATACTGTTATGAAATAGCAACGAAAATAATTTTATGGTTGGGGGTCACCACAACATGAAGAACTGCATTAAAGGGTCGCAGCATTAGGAAGGTTGAGAGCCGCTGCTCTAGAGGACCAGAATTGATGAATATTTGTTAAGAGGGGATTTATTAGATGGGTTTACTCAATATGAATACGGTCTGGGCTGACCAACAGTGGCAGCTAGTTGCTCACAAGGGTGCATTTCAGCAGTCTCAATCCCAGTGCTGAAGGCCTGGAGGGTTCCTGGAGAGCTGTTGTCTTCAGTCTGAGTTGGAAGATGGAAGATGATGATTCTAACGTCATCAAAGGAACTCCTTAGTGGCAGGAACTGGATAGACACTTATCAGCAGGCCAAGGCAAACAGGCCAAACGCCGAGTTTCCATCTGCCATTATTTCCCTTTTGCACAAGTTGTCACCTGAAGGCACTTCGCAGTGGGCATTCGCACTTCAAATAAGCTGATGAAGAAAAGCCTTCACAGGAGGGTCCAGCAGTTTCCCTTCTACTTGACTCCAGATCCAATCACGCTGACCACCAAGATCACAGAATCCACGTTTCCTCCTCCAGAAGCTTGGAATCGTCACTTTTTCACACAGCGTAAATATGTTCATTCATACTTGCAACTGATAATTATTTGAGAGGAGAGAATGGCAAATGGACCAACCTTGGTCCCTACAGCTGGAAGGTCGCAATTTGTGGGAAGAATCAAAGGAGGCACGTCAGCTGTGACGATAAAACAGCAGTGGGGATCTGTGGACAGAACTGACCTCTAAATGCCCGAGTCCGTACACATCACTGAAATTGAACCTATGTTTGTAAAATGGAAGCCTACCTTGTCAAAAGTTCCACGAATGAGCGATAACTGCACAATCCAGTAAACACCTTCAAGAGAGAGCAACCCAAGCTTCTGGAAGAATTGGCACGGTGGCAGCGGCTGCAGCTTTTGTCCAGTGAGACAGTCTAGAGCTGCCCGTACCGGCAGAGCGGCGGCGGATCTCCTCCAGCCCGGGAGCGAGTATGGAGGTTACCCGCCTCCACCCAGAGCTGGGGTCTTCTGCACTAGCTTTAGGTGAGGCGGATGCATCTCAAGGCTGTGTGCAGACAGGTCCCGGAACTCAGCAAAAGCGTGGGGGGTACCCCCGACGCAGGCGCAGTCTGCATCACGTGCGCATGTGGTGTTCCGCTCCGCCCACTAGAAGGCGGGGCCATGAGACCTGGGCCCCGCCCCGGCGCGTCCGGCTCCTCCCCGGGCCCTCCCTCCAGCTCTCCTGGGCCCGCGGGGAGCCGGGAGCTGGCCCGCTGAGCGGCGCTAAGGGTGGCGGGGCACTGTAGGCAGGGGCGGGCCCGGGGGCGGAGGCCGAGCAGCGGTTGCTGCGGGGACTGGGCGGGGACGCGGCCCCGAGGACGGAAGTGAGAAAGTTGCCGGCGTCCCGGGGAGAGTTGGCCGAGCTGTGCGCGCACCGCGGCGATGGGAGGTTCAGGCAGTCGCCTGTCTAAGGAGCTGCTGGCCGAGTACCAGGTGCGCGGGGCGCCAGTCCTCGCGGAGCTCGCGTGCGGGCCCGCGCAGTGGAGTGGGGTTCGGGAACAGGTGGCGGGGCGGCCGTGGCTTTCGGGCGGCTTGCAGGCCCTTGTCTGTATTTGCCTTTCAGGACCTGACGTTCCTGACCAAGCAGGAGATCCTCCTGTGAGTGCTGCCTTGACCCCAGTCCTCCAACTCGGGATTGCCTGGGGAGGGCTTTGCGGGTGCTTTTCTAACTGGGTACGGACTGGACGCCTCACCTCCGTGGGTGGGGCCGTGCTTCAGGGATGTCAGGATCACTGATCTGGAATCGGAGGCCCAGAGTGGAAGCCCCGCCCGCACCAGAGCCTCACCTTTGCACCACGCAAACACTTCTGCGTATCCAGGAAAAGTTGAGCTGTTTGAGCTCCCGCTAGCCTCCTCACTGCCCAGCTTCCTGCTCTCCTCTGAAAGGAACTGCTGTTGCCCTCTAGCAAAAACAAGATGTTTTGAGCGTGGCTCGCTGTAATCCCAACTTTACCTGCTTAATTCAGTAACCGTTAACGTTTACTGAGCCCTTACTCTGTCCAGGAGCTGCTGAGTGATTCCCACATTACTTGAGTCTTCAGGAGGAGGTTACAGATCAATGAACCAGGTTCAGAGTGTTCTGGTAATTATAAGTGATTTGATGACCAGGGCGCTTGAGTTAGGAGGTTACTAGTTGCCCCATGGCAATGAAATTCCATTGGGAAAGAGGTGGTGGCTGAGAGGAGCCCCTCGGGTGAAGGGGACATGTGTTTTTGTTACTGTAATGTTAGAGTCCAGGTACTTGGTCCACACAAGCAGTCCTAACTAGTTAGGCTGCACCACCTGCCCTCAGTAGGGCAATTAAAGGGACAGTTTTGAAAAGCAGAGAAACGAGATGTATGCAGTGTGCAGCCCTGGTCAGGAGGTAGTCTCACCTTCCTGGTCTCAGCTCTAGTCTCATGAAAGGCGTTTTGACAAGTTACCAGAGCGGTGTGAAAGCTCTTCCTGGTAGACATTTTTTTCTTAGCAGACAACAGGCTTTATCCTTCTCACAACAGGAGATTACTGGAGAATTTCAATTTCTTGGGGACATTGTTTCTGTAGTCTGATAGCCAGAGCATGGGCACAAATGCTCCAGAGTATCCTTTTCCTGCCAGAACTGTTACAAAGAATGCTTGATACTAAGAGGGAACATAGCTGCTCAGGACCCCCAAGACCAAGTTCTTAGTACAAAGGAGATTTATTTGCCTTAGAGGGACAGAGGGCAGGGAGTAAGATACTGAGACAGGAGATAGAGGACAGGAAGAAGGGGAAGGGGACAAGGGAGAGGGAGAAGGGTATTTGTCCTATAATGGGACAAAGGACTGCCTATGGATAGAGGGGAAACGGTGGCACATAGGAAAATGACAATTTATCAAGGTACATGGGGAAACCCTGTGTTAGGATGAGGTGTTTAATTTTATTTGGGTGCGTGAACTAGGTGAGCCAAAGGGGACTTTTCCTTGCTGGACTTGAACACTTTGCTAGCTGGACCCTGGTGGTCAGCCTCAGGAGGAGGAAGTGACCAAATAAGGGAAGAGACCATGGGGGCTGGCTGTAGGATGTAAGTGTGTAAGCTAGGCAGAAGGAACTGGCCCTTGCAGAGGGGACAGGCCTGCCAGAGCCATGCTCACCGAGCTGGAGCGCCTGTGGACAGAGGCTAAGTTCCTCTCTGTGAATGCCCCCCCCTAAGAAGGGCCTCGACGCCTCTGCTGTGTGTGACTTACCGTTCCTTGGCTGAAGGTTGCCCAGTGACTGGGAATCCTGGGTGTGTGGCTTAGTTTCATGGCTGATTTATAGGGTATTCAAGCCGCAGAATGGGAATGCAGTAAAGACAGGGAGACAGACTGCTTATGGCCACCGATAAGTCCCCCTCTCTCTGCCAGAGCCCACAGACGCTTCTGCGAGTTGCTTCCCCCAGAGCACCGGACTGTGGAGGAGTCACTGCACACCCGAGTATCATCTGAGCAGATCCTCAGCCTTCCAGAGCTCAAGGTTCAGTCCTCTACCCGCTTTATCCACGCTCTGCTACCTTCCCTAACCCTTCCCAGTGGCTGTAAGCCCATGCCACCACACCCTGGGGTTTCATTTTGATAGTGATGACACGCCATTGTTTGTGTGGGACGTGTCCCCATGTCGGCGCTGGTGCCTGTGGAGTACAGAGGCGTGGATCCGGGTGCTGGGGTTATAGGCAGTTGTGAGTCGCTCCTTACAGGTGCCAGGAGCTGAACGAGGGTCCTCTGTGAGGGCAGGATGGGCTTGTAACCGCTGAGTCGTCTCTTCAGCCCACTCTTCCCTTTTAAGAACAGTGGTTCTGAGGACTGAGTGCAGCTCTCTCTGTTTACATGGCAAGTCCTTTACTGGCTGAGCTAACTGACCACTTTCTCTCTCTGATCCGGGCTTTTACTCCATAGCCTTGACTGACTGTGATCTTGCTTCAGTCCTCCTTTCCCTGCCTTGGGAGCGCCAGGATAATAGATCTGCGTCACCCAGCTTGCTATGAGTAATAATAATAATTGTTGTTGTTTTTCCAAGATGGGATTTCTCTATGTATCCCTAGCTGTCCTGGAACTCTATTGTAGACCAAGCTGCCTCAAACTCTGCCTGGGATTAAAGGCATGTGCCGCGATCACTGCTCTAAGCCAGGCTCTTGAACTCTTAAGACACAGCTGCCTTTGCCTCCTCAGTGCCAGAATTAAAAGCATGCACTATAACACTTGCCTGCAGTTTCTGTGCAAAGAGCCTGACTGTGTAACCAAATAATGATGCAGTTAAGTATATTTAAAAATGACCAGCTTGGGGCTGGAGAGATGGCTCAGCGGTTAAGAGCACTAACTGCTCTTCCAGAGATCCTGAATTTCAATTCCCAGCAACCACATGGTGGCTCACAACCATCTGTAATGGGATCAGATGCCCTCTTCTGGTGTGTCTTAAGACAGCAACAGTGTACTCACATAAAATAAATAAATCAAAAAAATTTTTTAAAAAAAATGACCAACTTGATCCAGCTAAGGAGGTTAGCAGATAAAAACACTTGCCTTGTGCCAGGGGGTGGTGGTGCACACCTTTAATTCCAGCACTTGGGAGGCAGAAGCAAGCAGATCTGAGTTTGAGGCCAGCCTGGTCTGTAGAGACAGACTCTCTAGTCCTTTTATAGAGAAACCTTGTCTTGATATTCCAAGATGGCTCAGAGGTTAAGAGCACTGACTGCTCTTCTGAAGATTCTGAGTTCAAATCCCAGCAACCACATGGTGGCTCACAAGCATCCGTAATGAGATCTGATGCCCTCTTCTGCAGTGTCTGAAGACAGTGTACTTACATATAATAAATAAATAAATCTTAGGAAGAAAAAAGAACACTTTCCTTGTAATCCTGAGGACCTACGTTTGATCCCTGGGACCTGTTGTGGGAGAATTATCTTGAAGAGTCGCCCTTGATTTCTATGTGTGCATAGTGTCATGTGCTCACATGTGCACACGGACAATCACAATGATCGGCTCCTCTTGTTGCTGTGCTTAGCATGCCTTCCGTTTCCTGCTGTACTTGTGAAGTGTGTGAGTTAGACTCCCAGGAAGCACCTCTACCCCTTCCCTGGCTGGCTTAGTGGTCTCTCCAGTGCCCTCCATGTCCTGGCCTCAAAGGGTTTCCCCTTCGAGCCAGAACTCCACAGTGCTGCTACTGTAATGAGCTTCCTCAAGTTGCCAGACGGGAATCAGGCCTGGTGGTGCATGCCTCCAACCCAGCACCTGGGAGGTAGAGGCAGGAGGATCAGGAGTTTGAGGCCAGCCTGGGCTATGAGACCCTGCCTCAGAAGACGTTTCCAGTTGAGCCAGCAGAATGTGTAACCCAGACGATGTCCTGTGATGACCACAGAAGGCTTTCTTACGTTACGCAGGCCAACCCCTTCAAGGAGCGAATCTGCATGGTCTTCTCCACGTCGCCTACCAGAGACAGCCTGAGCTTCGAGGACTTCCTGGACCTCCTGAGTGTCTTCAGTGACACAGCAACCCCAGACATCAAGTCACACTATGCCTTCCGCATCTTTGGTAAGCACCCTGAGAACAGCCGGACCCCATTCCTTCCCACGCAAGAAACAAGGGCAGGCGCGTGCCTGTAGACTGCCTTGAGCATGTCCTTGTTGCCCCCTGTGTCTGCTGCCTAGACTTCGATGATGATGGAACCCTGGACAGAGAAGACCTGAGCCGGCTTGTGAACTGCCTCACGGGAGAGGGCGAGGACACTCGGCTCAGTGCTTCTGAGATGAAGCAGCTCATTGACAACGTGAGCGGAGGCGGCTAGCCAGACTGGGGGGCGGGGGGGGGGGAGTGGGGCTGGGGAGGGAGAGGTGGGGCTGAAGCCTGAAGCCCTCCCTTCCCCAGATCCTAGAAGAGTCAGACATCGACAGGGATGGGACCATCAATCTCTCTGAGTTCCAGCACGTCATCTCTCGCTCACCAGACTTTGCCAGGTGTGACAGGAGCTCCTGCATTCTGAGTGCCCATCTACGCTGGGATGGTATTGGAGGGATGGTTCAGGGTGTTCTTTCAGAGAGGACACAGGGTCCCAGCCCACTCCACCACACCCAGCTTGGACTTTTAAACCCCTGGTTTCCCTTCCTCTGCCTCCTGAGTACTAGGATGTCTAGTTTTGTGGTACCAAGAATTGAACAGTTTCAAACCTGTTATGCAAGTACTCTACTGATCTGTATGTCCAGCTGCTCAAACAGGAATCTTTGGCTGTGGTGGTGCAGGTCTATAAGCCCAGCACACAGAAGGCAAAGGCAGAATTATTGTCTGTACAAGGCTAGCTAGGTGTATACACAGTGCATTCCGTGCCAGCCAGAACTTGTTTCAGGGAGGCAAAAAAGTCATAGGAGAGAATTGGGTGTGGTTAGTCAGGGCTGTACCACCCCCTTCTATCAGAAAACCCAGCTTGGGCTGGGGTATAGCGCAGGGGTAGGGTGTGCACGTTTAGCACGTGTACAGCGCAGGGGTAGGGTGTGCATGTCAGGCCCTGGGTTAGATCCCCAGCACCAAACCAAAAAGCCAAACCCAGCTCACTCTTCCCTCATGTCGTGCAGCTCCTTTAAGATTGTCCTGTGATGGCTTCTGAGTCCCATCATCCTGTCCGAGACCTTTCCCCTGCTGAGATGTGGCCACGGTTACGCCTGCGGTGTCAGGGCCAGTGCCGGCCCAGCCTGGAGAGGGCGCTGCAGCGTCTGGCCCCCTGGCAGGGGAGGACCCTTTCCTTTGTCACTACTGTTATCATCACTGTGTTTACTAATTGGTAATAAAGGTTTAGAAATGTTTGACTTCCTTGTATGACAGGAGCATCGACTGGACATGTTGGCACCGCTGATCATACACACTTTGGAGACACTCAAGTTCAGCTCCACGTGTGTGAGAACTTACAGGATGGGTCACCAAAGAAAAGTCTGTTTTCCATATCATCTGAAAACTTAAACACTAGAGGTTAACAAAATGGGTCCTGTCCTTTCCCCTGAACTGGTGCAGAGGAAAGGGACTCATCCTGCTAAGACCTCACTCTACCTGGTAACATCAGTCAGACTTTAGAGAACAGCTTGGAACCCCCAGGAAGATAAAACCCCAAAGTAGCTCCACACTGGGGAGATAGCTCACTTAGTCAAGAATCTGCCTCGCAAGGTGAGGGCCTCAGCCCTTAAGTCCCAGTGCGGAAGGCAGGGGCAGCTAGCCACAGCTAGGGACAGCTAGTCATAGCTAGGGACAGCTAGCCACAGCTAGGGACAGTTCTGTCCTAATGGTGAATTTTTAGCTCGCGAGACCCTGTCTAACAGGGCAAATGCAGTTCCCAAGGATGATACCTAAGGAGAACCTTGGTCTCTGTATACAAATATTCACATCACATACACATAAAGCAAGGAGAGCTCCTGGTCTCCATGTGTACACAGAACAAGCATTCATATTACACATATACAAAATGAATTCCTTCAAGAGTCTGGGCCACAATTAACTATAATTTGTCAGATTTTATTTAAAAAAGAAAGTAAAGTGCATCTTATTAAAAAAAAATATAAAACCCATGTAAATTCAGGGTCCTTGTGATGGGCAGTGTCAGTATCCCTTAAGTGATGGGTAAGGGCACGGTGAGCTAGGACAGGGAACAGGGAGGGTCCAGAAGTCTGTGCTGGAATTAGAAGTCGGGTGGGTGGGGACACGGTTCTCTGACTGGGAAAAAGACAGCAGGCAACAGTCTTCGGTCACAAACCCCCCTGGGGTCACTCCCTTGCTTTCGAGGCCACAGCCTGATACAGGCTGGAGAAGTCCGGGAACTGGGGCTGAGCCCAGGGTCTGGTGAGGAGGGCTGCAGAGCCAGCCTAGCCCTCTGGTCCCTGAGGAGGTGTCAGTGGTCACAGATATGTCCTCGGTTGGCTGAAGCTGGAGCAGGCCCTGACTGCATGGAGAAAGGGTAGCCTCAGCAGCAGAGTAAGGCGGAAGGTAGAGTAGTCCGGTGGGGGAGGGGTTCCCACCTCCAGCTCACAAAATCACTTTGGAGAAATTCTCTCTCGAGCCCAGCAGGCTGAACTGGAGTGGCTTAGGTCAGTCTTCCTTGTCTGTGTCTCCTTCCTCTTTCTGGCTTCACATTTGCAGTTTGCAACAAAGGGCTCAGTTAAGTAGCAGAGTTCTGCCACCCAGACAAGGGCCCTCTGGCCCCTGGAGGCAGCCCCTTTTTCGGCCAGACACTGGAACCTCTTGGCTGGCTGGGCTGTTGGGGCTGTGATACCAGCTGCCTCCCGGGCAGGGTACCCTGGTTGTGTTCTGTGAGAAGCAGAGGTAGCTGACCTCCACTGGACATTCACAGTCTCTGAGGTCAGGGTGGCCACATCTAAAGTCAGCTCTCATACCACAGAGTCTCGGATCTCAGAGCCCAGTCGAACCCGGGGCCGGGGACACACAGGAGACACCTCCACAAAGCTGTCCTGGATACTCAGTGGCCTCTTCTCTGACTCAGTAAAGACTCGGGGCCCAGGAGAGCTATCCGACAGAGCCTGGTAGCCTCGGTGGTCAAGTGGGGTGCTAGGAGGCCCAACACCATTGAGTGGTCGGGTCTCAGGTGGCAGCACCACAGGGCGAGTCTTGGGGTGCACACTAGCACATTCGCCCTGCTTTAGGAAGAGTTTCATGCCATCCCGATGTCGGTAGAGAAAGAACAGAACCAGAAGCATCACAGCAAACCCAAAGAGAGTACACATCACCAGGAATTCATTCCAGTAAGACTTGTCTGCACCCCAGCTGGCCCTGCCACCAGCCGGCGCACTCACTCGTGATGTGCTGATAATGACCGGGGTACCATCACGCTGGTCCTTTTGGTCCGTTACCCCATCCTCCCTCACCTCTGGGCAGTAGCTGGCCACCAGCTGCCGGAATCCTTCTTCTATTGACCAGCACTGGAACACCCCCAAGCCCTGCTGGCTGCCCACCAGCAGCAGGTCCCCGGTGGGTAACACGCGGCAGGAGGCAGAGGCATTGACTGGGGCCCCATTGTGCAACCAGAGCCGAGTAGCCAGGTTTGAGAGGAGTGGGCAGGCCAGGGTGTTCACTGTGTTTGGTTGGATCTGGATGTGCTTACATGGCTTACCTGTGGGCAGAATGGACATGTGGTAGAAGAGGCCGCTGCCCAGAGCAGCCCCAGACTTAACCCCACCCTCCTGCAATCTGCTGCTATGATAGTGTGGTAGTTTGAATGAAAATGGCCCCACAGGCTCATAGGCAATGCTATTGGGTCATGTAGCCTTGCTGGAGAAAGTGTGTCCCTGGAGCTGAGCTTTGAGGTTTCAGATGCCCAAGCCAGGCCCAGTGATACTCTCTTTTCCTGCTGTCCATTAATCCAGATGTAGAACTCTCATCACCAAGTCTGCCCGCAATGCCACCATGACTCCTGCTATGACAATAACGGACTGATCTTTGAACTGTAAGCTAACCTCAATTAAACATTTCCCTTTGTAAGAGTTGTGATCATGGTGTCTCTTCCTAGTAACAGAAACTCTAAGACTAATGGTAACTTGGGCAATTGTTGGGACTAAGTAACTCATGAACTGGACACTTCTTTGTAGGGTTAGAGGAATAAATCTGTACCTGAAAATAACTAGGGTTGTCTTCCAAGCAAATATGGCTCACCGTTTCCAGGGCATCTTACCTGGCACAAAAGACCGGGCCTTGGATGAAGAATTACTGCAGTGTTCCTTGGCACTGGCACCCTCGATGTCCTGGATCCATGGCCTGGGGATAAGAGAGTCTTGGGTAGAATCCCACGGGCCAGTGTCCCTTTTCCCTCCACTGTTAGTCCTGGGCAGGGAACCTGGTGTATAAGAACCACCAGGTCCAAAGCAGGTGCAAGAGACTTGCTGGGCAGAGTCTCCACCACCACGGGGCTGACTGGGTGTCAGCCATAATTATGTGTATGCATATTAATGTGGAGGTTGGAGGTCAACCTTGGTGTCATCCTTAGAAACACCATCTACCTCCTTTGAGACATGATGTCTCATTGGCCTGGAGTTTAACAACTAGGATAGATCAGATGGGCAGGGAACTGCGGGGGTCCACCAGTCTCTCTGGCCACCATCATGCTTGGCATTTTTGTTTTTGTTTTTTTGTTTTGTTTTGGTTTGGTTTGGTTTTCCAAGACAGGGTTTCTCTGTGTAGCTCCAGCTGTCCTGGAGCTCGCTCTGTAGACCAGGCTGGCCTCGAATTCAGAAATCCGCCTGCCTCTGCTTCCCAAGTGCTGGGATTAAAGGCGTGCGCCACCACCGCCACCCGGCTTATGCCTGGCATTTTTATGTGTGTTCTGAGAATCAAACTAGAGTACACACTTTGAGAAAAGTCCTTCACTGTCTGAGCTGTCACCTAAAACACACATTATTACAAATAACAGCCATATATAACTTCCTTTTGCTATAAAAGCAGAATGTGCCTAGCACTGGGGGTGTAGTCTAGTCTCAGGAGGTACAGAAATCTAAAGTTATCTTTGATAACATAGTGAATTGGAGGCCAGTCTAGGCTCTGTATACTACCTCTGCTCAGTCTAGGTCTGAAATACTACCCTCCCACAAAAAAAAGGTAATTAAAAAACTAAGAGGCAGAGGCAGGAGGACTGTTATAAGGTGCATATCAGTCCTAGCTATAGAGCAAGACCCTGTCTTAAAAAAGAAGAAAGGAAGGAAGGAAGAAAGGAAGGAAGGGAGGGAGGGAAGGAGGGAGGGAAGGAAGGAAGGAAGGAAGGAAGGAAGGAAGGAAGGAAGGAAAAAGAAAGAACACCTTTCCTTTTATTCTTTTCTGTTTGTTTTTTTAAAACTATGTAGCTCAGGCTACCATCCAACCGTCAGCTCTTCTACTTTAGACTCCAGTTTTGTGTGTACACTTGAAAGATAAGAGCCGGGCGTGGTGGCGCACGCCTGTAGTCCCAGCACTTGGGAGGCAGAGGCAGGCGGATTTCTGAGTTCGAGGCCAGCCTGGTCTACAGAGTGAGTTCCAGGACAGCCAGGACTACACAGAGAAACCCTTTCTCAAAAAAAAAAAAAACCAAAACCAAAAACAAAACCAAAACCAAAACCAAAAAGAAAAGAAAGATAAAGAAAGATAAGCCGGGCAGTGGTGGCACATGCCTATAATCCCAGCACTTGGGAGGCAGAGGCAGGCAGATTTCTGAGTTCGAGGCCAGCCTGGTCTATAGAGTGAGTTCCAGGACAGCCAGGGCTACATAGAAAAACCCTGTCTCAACCCCCCACCCCCCAAAAAAAAGAAAGATAAGTTTTGATGCACTTAAAAGAAAACTCAGCCAGGCAGTGTAGTACATATCTTTAATGCCAACACTTGGGAAGCTGAAATAGATTTCTGTGAGTTTGAGGCCAGACTGGTCTACATATTGAATTCCTAGCCAGCCAGGGCTGTAGTGAGACTCTGTCTCAAAAAAGAGATACACACACACACACACACACACACACACACACACACACAGAGAGAGAGAGAGAGAGAGAGAGAGAGAGAGAGAGAGAGAGAGAGAGAGAGAGAATAAAAACTCAACCAAGCATAAAGAATAAAAGCACTAAAGAAGTTGCCCAGAGTCCGGCAGTGGTGGCGCACGCCTTTAATCCCTGCACTTGGGAGGCAGAGGCAGGCAGATTTCTGAGTTCGAGGCCAGCCTGGTCTACAAAGTGAGTTCCACAACAGCCAGGGCTACACAGAGAAACCCTGTCTCGAACCCCACCCCCTCCCATAAAAAAGAAGTTGCCCAGAATCTGCTATGAAGCAGCCAAGGCAGGATCTTACATATATCCTTCCAAGAGTTTATTGGCTTCTAAAAAGTTTGTTTTGTTGAAATAGTATCTTTCTGCACAGCCCTGACTGTCCTGGAACTCACTCTGTAGACCAGGCTGGCCTCAAAACTCATAGAGATCCACTGCCTCTGCCCCCTGCCCTCCTCCCCAGCTCTGGGATTAAAGACATTTGCCGTAGCACCTAGCTCAAACAGGGTCTTATATAGCCTAGGCTAGCCTCAAACTTTTGATGTAGTCAAGGATGACTTTGAACTACAGATCTTCCTGTCTCTACCTCCCTAGTAACGGAACTACAGACTCCCCCCCCCCCCACATACACACACACAAAACCATCCCCAAATATAGAAGTTCCTGAAAAGGTTTAAAGACAGACACCAGCCACACCTGTACCACCTATGAGAGGAACAAAGCTAAGGGACCGTGCCATGCTGTGCTTTAGGCATGCAGTAATTTGTGTCCTTTTGCTGTAAACAAAAGAACACTACAAATGGGACAGCCCATGTGTATTAAAACGAGAGCATTCGTTTTCCCCATTTTGGAAAACACAAGGACACATTTTTAAAAACCCAATCCGCTGACAGGACTGAGGGGTTCACTTTGAGACCACCCCTCTTCTCTCTCTCTCTCTCTTTTTCCTATTTGATCATTATTTTTATGTATGTGTATCTGCATGTGCATAGGTGAATTTATGTGTACCAGGTGTGTGCAGGAAGTCAGAATTACAAGCAGCTGGTTGCAACCTGCCTGATATGGATGCTGGGACAGACCCTGGGTCTTCTACGAGAGCAGGAAGCGCTCCTAACTGCTGAGCCATCCTCCAACACCATCCATTTTTGTGAGATGAAGTGTACCAGGCTGGCTTTGAAACTCATTACATCACAGAGAATGTCCTTGAACTTCTGAGCCTCCTGCTTCTACCTTCTGAGTAGTGGGATTATACACATGCACTCCCGGGTTCTGGCCACCCTATTTTCTTCTGATCCTCCACCACTATATACTGAGCTCCAGGCCACACCTAGGCTACATGAGACCCTGTCTCAATAAAACAAAAAAACAAACAAGCAGCCCTAGCTGGCCTTAAATTCACAGAGATCTTCCTGCCTCTGCTTCTGGCATGCTGGGATTAAAGGCTGTGTCACTATGCCAAATAGCAAATCTCCATTTTCTCAATGGACTTCTCTAACCCAAATAATACTCTAACTACTTTTTTTTTTTTTTTTCCGAGACAGGGTTTCTCTGTATAGCTCCAGCTGTCCTGGAACTCACTCTGTAGACCAGGCTGGCCTCGAACTCAGAAATCCGCCTGCCTCTGTCTCCCAAGTGCTGGGATTACAGGTGTGCGCCACCACACCCAGCTCCTTTTTTTTTTGTTTTGTTTTGTTTTGTTTTTTGTTTTTTGTTTTTTTTGAGACAGGGTTTCCCTGTGTAGCCTTGACTGTCCTGGAACTCACTCTGTAGACCAGGCTGGTCTCGAACTCAGGAATCCGCCTGTCTCTGCCTCCCAAGTGCTGGGATTACAGGCGTGCGCCACCATTGCCCGGCCTCCTTTTTTTTTTTTTTTAAAGATTTATTTATGTTTTTATTTTATGTGAGTACACTGTTGCTTTCTTCAGACACACCAGAAGAGGGCACTGGATCCCATTACAGGTGGTTGTGAACCACCACGTGGTTGCTGGGAATTGAACTTAGGACCTTTGGAAGAGCAGTCAGTACCCTTAGCCACTGAGCCATCTCTCCAGCCCCACTCTAACTACTTTCTATTGGCTTAACAGGCTCACCTAACAGCCTTACTTACAATAAGCTATGTTCATGTGGCAGTCCACATCTTTACTAGATGTTTCTTTACTAGATGTGGCAGTCCTGGCTTTACTAGATGTTTCTTATTCTGGCAAACCCTGTCTATCCAGTCCATATAGATTTTGAGGGCCCCAGAGAACTGAGAAATAAGCACGCGCAGGCGTGGGTAGAACGAGACCTTGCAGGGGCCCCAGAGAAGATGCAGTGCTCAGAGAGGAGAGGGAGTCACTGGGTCATTGGGAGTTCTCACCTGGAGGCCACATCCGGCTGGTAGAGGCTAACGAGGGTGCAGGTAGAGCCCGTCCAGGCGCAGTAGGGGTCGCGAGCCAGGAGGCAGTCTCCACAGGTCGGGTACAGGCTGCAGTTGGCTACCGGCACTTGCACCACCCCGGAATGGGAGGAGGCATACAACAGTCCCTACACAGCCGAACGTGAAGAGTGAGAGGGAGGCAGAGGCACCCCAACACCCAGCCTCACATGTTCACTAGGCAACCCAGGGCACCCCTGACAAGTTCTGCCGCACATCCTTCTGACAGTCAGAAGCCAGGGCTCTGAACTTTCCATCTTGCTTTGGGCAAGGCATGGAAGCTGGCTCCTGGACAAAGTAGTCAAGCTCATTCCACAGCCCACTCACCCCATGGCTGTCCAAGAGCAGGTTCTGCACAGGCTGTCCTTGAGGGAAGACCTGCAGCTCCTCAATGATGCGCACTCCGGAGCCCAGGGCCACGGCCTTGTGCAGGCGGCCGTCACCTGGAAGCAGGGACAGGACTCAGGCCCCGGTGGAGCCCACCGCCCACGATCCAGCAGCCACGCACGCATTCCCCTCCTTCACTCAGTCCTGCACGGCTGCAAGCACTCACCAGTGCCCAGAAAGAGGACATCATAGGTGCCGTGCAGGCCAGGCACTCGGTGCACAGCCACACGCTGGTAGCGGGCTTGTGGCTGCAGCAGCAGCAGGCGGCTGCGGACCTGCCCATCCATCAAGAAGTGATCCTTGAGGAAGTTCAGCACTCGGTCTGGGAGCTGCAGGGACGAGTTGATCTTCCGTTCCCGGGCACTGTTGGTAATACACTGAAGGCGGAAGCGGGAGAACAGGACTCAGCATGGCGCATGCCTCCACGGGGACAGTAGTGGCCCCTGCCCCGTTAACTGTGCTCCAGAAATCATGGCACATCTGCCTTTCTGCACAGTGCTGGTCCACAGGCAAATCTGACGTGTGAGGAAAGGAAGGCCCTGGTTTCCTGCCGGCCTGTGGCCTCTGGATCCTCACCAAGTTTACACACAGGCCTCAAAAAGTGTGACTGTTCATCTTGCCTGGGGTCTTACCCACGCACCTTACCCTGGGGATCCCGTTCTCAGGATCCATCTCAGAACAGCTAGCCATATCCAGTTCCCACCCCTCCCGGGTCCTGTCTCTCTCCACCAAAGGTTACCCTGCGCACGGGGCATAGTCGGGTGGCCAGAGTAAAGGGATGGTAACAGAACTGTACAGTATTGTGCAAAGCAGGGCACAGCGGCATCCTCTAGTAAGCCTAGTACTTGGGAGCTGGGGGTAGGAGGATCAGGAATTCAAACAACCCAGATTACACGAGACTGCTGTCTTTGAGACAGACAACTAAAAACAAGCCAGGACTGGGGTGTTTTGTCATTCATGAAACATCTTCTTTGGTAAGAATAAGCCCGGGCTCATTACGCCGTATTTCAAAGATGAGAAAGCAGAGTCAGAGAAGCTCCAGGGTTTGTCAGAGACCACACACAACCTTGCTCTCAGCATGGTCCAGGGACCAAGCCTGCCCAGAAGCCACTCTGAGCACAACACTACTGATACTTACCGCTCCGGGCCGTGGCGTGGGCATCGGGTGGGTCTCAGTGTACCACTGCTGTGTCTCTCTGTTCACTTTCTTGTATAGGCCGTCAAAGACCTTCTGCACGTCATTCATGGTGAAGACGCAGATGGCAGAGCCTTCCGTAGTTCCTCTGTGCCTGCCAAGGAAACAGCCAAATTACCTCAGAGTCCAGAGTTGAGAAGTGAGGCTTGAGGTGCCATCAGTGGGGTCCGGCCACTCGTTACCCTCCTGTCCCCAGCTAAACCCTGGCATCTCACCACTGGGAGGTAAAGACCCCATAGAAGAGGGTCTTGCGCCAATCCTGAGGGTTGGGGTTCAGGGTGAAGACATCTTGGAGCACGTTAAAGGGAAAGCCATCGTCGGGCCGGGAGCACAGGAGCTGAGCCTTGAGGAAGGAGGTCCAGCGCTGCTGCAACACCCGCTCTCCACCCTCATCGCCCTGCAGGGGAAGAGGGATCACGGCCTTGGCTTAGTCACAAGCCGAGGGTGAGTCTCGGAGGCACAGTGTGGCCTTGTCAGCTCTCCTCAGCAGTAGCTGAGACACACAGGGATGAAGAATGAGAGAGAGAGAGCGTCAGGACAGGTGTGCACCTAAAATTGAGAAAACTCAGGGGGGAAGGCATGACTCCTATCACACTGTGAACGATGAGCAGACAAGGACCAAGGGGAACCATGTACACAGGGAAGGGACAGGAGAGAGCTCAGTGGTCAGTGCAGAGGCATGCTAGCATTATTGGCCATGTCAAGAACCGGAAGCTTCAGGTTACTCAGGAGGATGAGGCAGGAGGATTCCTCAAGTCTAGGAGTTTGTAGCCAGCCAGGGAGTGAAATGGGATTTCAGTTTAGTGAATGCAGAAATGAATAAATAATAGGGAAGGTGTCATGATTGACAGATCACTGATCAAACTGGGAGAAATACACAACTCAGGTTTGTAACCGAGTTATTACAAATACAATAGTTTGAATAGATCAGCAAAAGAACACAATTTTTTTTTTTTTTTCCGAGACAGAGTTTCTCTGTGTAGCCCTGGCTGTCCTGGAACTCACTCTGTAGACCAGGCTGGCCTCGAACTCAGAAATCCGCCTGCCTCTGCCTCCCAAGTGCTGGAATTAAAGGCGTGCGCCACCACCGCTGGCGAACACTTTTAACATTAACAGTGAGGATAGCACTCAGATATCACGGCATATCACAGAATTTAATTCATGCGACAGCTAGTGATGTTCTCACTACCACTAAACAGCTAAGTTGGAACCCAGATGTTTGAACTCAAGAATCTGTGCTCTTACAAAGAGCTGTTGGCTGTTCTTTGTAGGTCACTTCTCTCCCCAAGACAGGGTTTCTCTGTGTAGCCCTGGCTGTGTCCTGGAACTCACTCTGTAGACCAGGCTGGCCTCGAACTCAGAAATACGCCTGCCTCTGCCTCCCAAGTGCTGGGATTACAGGAGCACATCACCACTGCCCGGCTGTAGGTCACTTCTATGTGCACTTTCTGGGGTTTTCCGTTTAAGAGAAAGCCAAGGACTTCTTTTCCAAGTAGCTTTTTGTTTTGTTTTGTTTTTCGAGACAGGGTTTCTCTGTATAGTCCTGGCTGTCCTGGAACTCACTCTGTAGACCAGGCTGGCCTCGAACTCAGAAATCCGCCTGCCTCTGCCTCCCAAGTGCTGGGATTACAGGCGTGCACCACCATGCCCGGCTCCAAGTAGCTTCTTTTTTTTTTTTTTTTTTAAAGATTTATTTATTTATGTATTTACAGTACACTGTAGCTGTCTCCAGACATACCAGAAGAGGGCATCAGATCTTATTACGGATGGTTGTGAGCCACCATGTGGTTGCTGGGAATTGAACTCAGGACCTTTGGAAGAGCAGTCAGTGCTCTTAACCACTGAGCCATCTCTCCAGCCCCTCCAAGTAGCTTCTAAGCCTTATGTTTATAACCCTGGACTTGGTCCCCAGCAATACGTAATCTCAGTGGGATAACACATGCAAGACCACCAAAAGCTCAAGGGTAGCCTGAGTTATACAGGAAGTTTGAGGCCAGCTGGATTACTCAAGATCCTAAGAGAAGAATGCCGGTTTAAAATTCTAAGATAGAATCTGTGAGCTCAGGCAGGTGGATCTCTGGATGTGAGGCCAGCCTGGTCTACAGAGTGAGTTCCAGGACAGCCAGGGCTACACAGAGAAACCCTGCTCGAAAAACAAACAAAAAGATAGGACCTTGCTAAGTTGTCCAGTGTGGCCTTAAACTTGAGATCCCGGCTCCGAGTGTCAGGATTTTGGGTATGCACCTTCACTCCTACCTTCCATGTAAGACTTTCTCAATTAAAAGAACAGAGGCCAACCAGGAGTGGTGGCACTCTCCTTTAATCCCAGCACTCGGGAGGCAGAGGCAAATGGATATCTGTGAGTTTGAGGCCAGCCTGGTCTATAGACTGAGTTCCATGATGGCCAAAACTATACAGTGAAACTTTGTCTCAAAAAAACCAAACAAACAGAGGCTGGAGAGATGGCTCAGCAGTTAAAAGCACTGACTGCTCTTCCAGAGGTCCTGAGTTCAAATCCCAGCAACCACATGGTGGCTCACAACCATCTATGAGATTTGATGCCCTTTTCTGGTGTGTCTGAACACAGCTACAGTGTATTTACATAAAATAAATTAATTAATTAAAAACAAACAAGCAAACAAGCCAGGCAGTGGTGGTGCCTGCCTTTACTCCCAGCACATAGGAGCAGAGGCAGGCGGATCTCAAGCTTGAAGCTTGGTCTGCAGAGTGAGTTCCAGGACACTGGGGGCTACACAGAGAAACACTGTCTTGAAAAACCAAAACAAACCAAAAAACAAAAGAGGATACCAGCATAGCATGGAGACACCAGCTCAGCCCTGGGACCCACTACCCAAAGCCCAGACACACCCCAGCTCAGCCCTGGGACACAGAACTCAGAGGCCAGACACACCCCAGATTCAGGACAAGGATGAGGAGGAAGAGGAGAGACAGACTGATTGCTGGTTGAGCTGCGGCTCCCTGGAAGATTATTCTGGAAGGTCACAGATGTGGGAGCACTTTGGGTGGATACCCTGCTCCCCCAACTCACCTTACAGACTCGGGCAACTCGAGACACAATGGTGTTCTCAAAGAACTCAAACTCCTGGCCCGTCTCACTGAAGAAGAAGTAGATCTTATCATCGTCACCTATCGGGCTGCCCAGGCTCTCAGGAATGTAGGCCGAGGCCACAAAGGCGGGGTCTGCGGAGGCCAGTGGCACACAGTCAGTCCAGGAACCTCGGGACTACACCCCCCCCAAGGGTCCAGCAACTGCTCAGTGGGTCAAGGCAGAACTCCACCTTGTAGCCAGTTGAGGGAGCTCTCCGTCTTGGTGGGGCGGGGACTCTGGCTCCGGGAAATGGCTGGGTCGTTTCCCTGGAAGCTACTGACTGTTCCAGTGTACAGCTCTCCGTCTGCCAAGAGAACGTTCCCATGGGAATGGCTCCCTTGGCCCAGTCCCCATGCCCTGCTCAGGGCCCAGAGTGACCGCAGCCCCATCCATCCTGCCTAGACGGAAGCAGGGACTTGGAAGAGGGCAGCCCAGGGTCACTCTATGCCCCCTGGGAACCAGCACAGCATGGGGACACCACCTTACCTCTGGGACCCACACTGCCCAGAGCCCAGACACGCCCCGGATTCGGTTCTCCTGCCCTGTGTATCTTTCATGGAGCACAAAAGCACCCAGGCTGTGCTCCCACTTACCAACCACCAGAGCCGTGGACTTGAAGTTGGGGTCAAAGGGACAACGGCCCTTGCCATCCTCCAGGAGAACATTGCCGGCCTCATCTCGGGCTAAAGTAAAGCTCGCTACGTTCTGTGGAGGAGTAGACAAGTGGTCTGGGTCAAGACGCCGGACAAGTGCACAGCAGGGAAGCGCGCAGGTCCTAAAGGGTGTGTCCTCCAAACCGGGCGGTCTACGTGAGTGTGTGTGTGAACGCATGTGTGGAGTGGGCACTAAGCCCCATGAACAGGGAAGAGATGTGACGTGCAGAGTAGTCTGGGACCCAGGGAGAGACACACAATGCAAACCCAGCAATTTCTGACTCCAAGACCCGTGTTCCACAACAGCCTTCACGCCACCCTCTGCTAGAGCATGTCAGGGTGTGGTATGGGGTAGGAACACAGGGCGAGCATGTGCGGAAGGGTACACAGGACGACCTGGAGCGTCACGCACAGCAAGGGAAAGAAACTGGAAGGCAGAGAGCAGGAAGTCAGGCAGGCTTTCTAGGCACACGGCCCTCCCAGCCCTGCAGGGGACCTGGTAGGGGCTGGGCTCAGGGCTCTCAAGAGCCTGCTGCTACCTAGAAGCCTACCCTGAGGGTCCTCCTTCACCAGGAATCAGGGCTAGAGAAGCAGCCCTGACAGGAAGGCTGGGCCCCAGGCGGCCAAGGCCCGGGGTAGAGAGGGAACTCACGATGTAGGCACACTGGGGACTGAAGGCCGCCGTGCCGCAGGTGAGCAAGTGGCTGCTGTTGAGTGGCAGGAGGATCTTGATGTAGTTTTGACAGTCACGCTGTGGGGAAGGAGAGCATGTCAGGTCCACATGTGCCACCAGGGGGCGAAGCAGAGGCCTCCTCCCCAGACCCAAGGCAGAACAATAGAAACCAGGAGCTCTGGGCCAGGAGCAGGCAGGCAGAGCTTCTGCAGGGTCTGTACTGGAGCTCAGCTAGTTTCCAGACTTGCTAAAGCTCCTTCTCTGAGGTGAAAAGCGCCCTAGAGGGGGGGAATTCCACCTTTCAGTCTTAATCCTCTTGAAAGTCTTCTCCAACCCAGAGAAGAGACAGAGATAAAGCAGAAGGAACTGCTCAGCCCTGAACTCCTGGCACAAATTCCACCTCTACCAGGTATCTAATAGGAACTTCCAAATCGGTGCCACCAAGACCCCAAGACCCACTGGTATTTTCATCTTTCCAGTGAGAGGTCATGGCCTGGCTGTCTCTCAAATCCCACATCTTCCTGGATGCTAAACCTTCAATGAACAAAGCCCCAGAATCTGATTGATCATTTCTCACCCCTTTATGGATAGTTCCCTGCTTAAGGCACTACCAGCGCCTGACCCACAATGGCCTCCCTTGTGTTCAGGTCCAGAGAGGACACTATCATGATCACAATGGGATCCATTTGTTTATTTTTACTTATGACGGTCTCACCACATAGCCCAGGCACAGCTGGAATTAATAATCCTCTGCCTTACGAGTGCTACAATTACAAGGAGGCACAAGCATGCCTGGCTCAAAGCTATCCTTTTAGAACACAGCCAAGACAGGCCTGGTAGCACAAGTCTATAACTCCAGGTACGCAGGAGGCTGAGAGAAGAGGATCAGAAGTTCAAGTCCAGCCTGGATGAAAAGGCCAGTCTAGGTGACAAAGTGAGAACCTGCCTCTCAGAAACAGAGGGCCAGGGACACAGCTCAGTGGCAGAGCACTTGTCTAACGTGTGAGATCCTGGGATTAATCCGAAGTTCGGTAAAACAATGCAAAAACACACGACCATGCCGCTTCTCTGCTAAGCTTTCTACTGGTTTCCAAAACGATTCATTCACTCAGAGTGAAACCCAAAGTCCTGCTTAGTGTCTAGGTACTTCATGATCAACTTCCTTGCCTTCCTCTAAATAGTCTCTGTACTACACAAATGTCTTTCTTTCTTTTTTGTTTTTTTTAAAGACAGGGATTTTCTGTGTAGTTTTTGCTGTCCTGGAACTCATTCTGTACACTAAGCTGGCCTTGAACTCACAGAGATCCACCTGCCTCTGCCTCTAGAGTACTGAGATTAATGGTGTGTGTGTGTGTGTGTGTGTGTGTGTGTGTGAGAGAGAGAGAGAGACAGAGACCACCACTTCTGCTTCTTTCCTTCTTGTTTATTTTGTGTGTGAGTGTTTTTGCCTGCATTGATGTATGGACCTCTTTTGTGCCAGGTGCCTGTGGAGGCCAGAAGAGGGCATTGGTTCCTGGGGACTGGAGTTACGAAGGTTATGAGCTGCCGTGTGGTGCTAGGAAACAGGCTGGCCCTCTGGGAGAGTAGCTCACACTCATAACTGCTGAGCCATATCTCCAGTTCTGGTATTTTCTTTTTTTTTTCATGACCACCTTATCAACTGATTTTCATTGGCTTTCATTTTTTAGCTTTTTGAAATGGTGTCATGAAGTTCAGTCCATCAATCTGCTATGTAGTCCAGGGTGACCCTGACCTTCTAACCCTCCTGCCCAGGCTCTGGGATTACAGGCATGGTTTTGCTTTTTCACAATGTCTCTGGGAGCTAACTGGAGCGAGCAGCGCTGAAGAGGGGCTGAGGCGGCCCTCAGCCTCGGCACTTGTCTGGCTTGTGGGAGGCGCCGTGTTCCACCCCACATTGCCAGCGAGCACCTGCTGAGTGTAAGTGGACGGGGACATCGGGAACTTAACCCGAAGGCCTCTGGGGATGGCAGCAAGTCCTACAGGAGAACTCTGGATCGGGCTGGACCCTATCTCATGTCTTGGCTAAAATCAAACTAGAATCTGCCAGACATGTCTGTCCACTCGAGACCCTTTACAGACATAATCACTACCTCGCCAGGTTCATGTTGGTGCTAAGGCTAATGGGACACTGGTTTATCCAGGGATACAGGCTGCATCTGCTCAGCGCTCTCTCAGATCCATTAGTCTCACCTTTGGGTCCTTGCCCTTGAAGCTGCACTGCTGCTTCCTGTCAGCATCTGCACTCCACAGCAGCTGGGGAAGAGGGAGGAAAATAGGTGTGCAAGAGCACGGAGGGTGTGCAGAGCCACACTCCTGTCCTGTCCCACCAGAGCATCGTGACCAGCAGGACACACAGACACACACAAAGACATACATACACACACACCTCGACACACAGACACACACAGAGACATACACACACACACACCTCACACACACACCTCCCCTTCACACACACACACACACACACACACACATACATATATACACACACACACACACACACACACCTAGTGCACACACACACACACACACACCCCTAGCCACCTAGCCACCTTTGGACATCTCTCACCTCTTGGTACTCCCCGCCTGGCACACCTCCCCTTCACACACACACACACACTCACACACCCCTAGCCACCCTTGGACATCTCTCACCTCTTGGTACTCCCCGCCAGGCAGGAAGCTGAAGTTGCTGTTAAGAGCGAAGAGGGCCTCCCGGGCCCCCACATACAGGGTCTGGCCATCCCGGCTCAGCAGAAGGGCCGTGTAGTTAGAGATGTTTTCAGCTTCAAATTTTCTAATCAGCCTTTCTTCAGAGCCTGGGGAGAGAAGGTGGCATGCTTGAGAATGGCCTTTTCAGTCCATTTTAGGATGACTGCATTCAGTCTAAGGTCTAAGGAGATCTGTGGGACAGTCAGTGGCATCAACCTGGGGCAACAGGTTGGTTATAAAGAAGAGCATCATTCCAGACACTCGGACATAAGAAAGAAATGCACCAAGGTATATGAAGAACATTAATTACAGTTCTGTTCACAGGAGTGAAATCTGAGAGTCCGAGGTAGGGTGAGAATAGATTATGACAGTCCACTCAATGGGATATAACCCAGAATACACAAATATAGATTACAAACTCCAGAAAATACACAGGTAAAGTTGAATACACAGGTAAAGTTGTACAAGAGAAACATAGTCTAGCTAGGTGTGATGGTGTACACCTTCAATCCCAGCACTGGGAAGGATGAGGCAGGGGGATTAGAAACTTCAGGCCAATCTAGGTTTACTTAAGTGAGGCCCAGTTTTAAGAGAGAGAGAAAAGGCCAAAATATGAAGCAAATTAAACTATAAAGGCATGGGTTACAAGTACATAATAGAATATAGGAAAGGTCAGGCAGGTGGCTCAGTGGGTAAAGGTGTTACCACCAAGCCTGACCCCTGAGTTCAATACCCAGGGTCCACATAGTAGAAGAGAGTGACTCACAGCTGTCACCTGACCTGCACGGGTGTTATGGAAGTATGCACACACATGAAGACTTGTAATGAAGAGAAGAAGAAAGGCTGACACATTCAACAGCCTCCTTCGCACAGCGTCTGATCTGAAGAAAGGGAAATGCAAAGGCAGCCCTCTCCGTCGGCCTCTGACCCTGCCTCCAGCCAGAGCTCCCAGAGCTCACGCACACAGTTACTAGACATTAGCCTGGAACTCAATACATGGCCATGCCACAGACAGCCCGCATGCCTGCGGTTGGGGAGTGGTGGCGGGGTGGGAATGCTGTCCCTCCTAGGAGCAAAGAGGGTCACAACAGGCTGTCCGAGGCTAACAGGGCTCAGGGTGCAGCTCGGCACATGCCTGTCTAACGTGTAAGGGCCTGGGTGTGGTCCCTAACAGCACATATGCCTGTATGTCAGACACACACAAGTGAGGATTACATCAGACGTTGGAAATAAAATGTTAAAGTGTATTGTTCATTTGGCTGTGGCTGACACCCAGCCTAGGCCACTGTGAAGTATGTAACCCTAGCCTAAATGGAGTTTGCAGGGTTTTTTTGTTTTTTTTTTGTTTTTTTTTTTTTTTTTTTTTTTTGAGACAGCTATGTTACATAGCCCAGACTAATCTCAAAATCATGATTCCCCTGCCTCAGCCTCTTGAGTACTGGGTGACAAGCGCAGGGCATTTTAAGTGACAAAGGAGGGAAAGCACAGAGCGTGTAGGGATGGGCGAGGGGGACAAAAGGTCTCATTTGTCCCTGCAGCAAGCTGAGAGACGAGAGACTAGAGAGAAATGGTGCTGTGAGCATGTCGTGTTGTGAGCGTCTCCCAACAGTGTCTAGAGAACTAGGCACAGAATGCAAAGGCTGACAGTGTGGTTCTTACAGCAAAGCCTTTCCTGCTTAACATTTGAGAGTGTGTGGCCAGGCAGTGGTGGCGCACACCTTTAATCCCAGCACTTGGGAGGCAGAGGCAGAGGGATTTCTGAGTTCGAGGCCAGCCTGGTCTACAGAGTGAGTTCCAGGACAGCCAGCGCTACACTGAGAAACCCTGTCTCGGAAAAAAAAAAAAAAAAATGTGTGTGTGCATGTACATCAGAGGGCAGCTTGTAGGAATTGGTACTCTCTTCTAAGGCGTGAGCCCTAGGGACTGGCTTCAGATTGCCAGGCGTGGCAACAGCAGTGCTTTTACCCACTGAGCCATCTGGCCAGCCTTCATGCATTTATTTATATACATACACACACATACATACACACACACACACACACACACACACACACACATAGTACAATGAGAAAACTTTAGGACCTATTCATTGTTGCGGAAGATGTAATTATTAGGAGATAATAATTATTTATCACTAATTAAAAGTGAAGGCTACAGAATGTCTGGGCAGATTATTTCACTTTGTGAAAAATGGGAAAAAATATGAATGAGAAGACAATCCAGACACAAAACACCGCAGACACCCTGAGGAGGACACATGCATTTTTCCTCTTAAATGTATTATTTTGAGGTTTTACAGTAAGCAACTTAAAATTATGTAATATAAAGATGTAAATTTAAGAGGGAAAAAGAAACATTCAACGCCCATTGGCCCATCGCTTGCACTCTGATTAACTGATGAGCTCAGAGAAACTATTTAAAACAGAACAAGAAGAAAACCAACCAAGCTGAAAGCAGCCCCTGACCAGCCTCAGGCATGTCCCAACTGACCAGCGGCTCAGGACCATGCGAACACACACTCAGTGCTGGGAAGCCACGCGTCAGCATGCCAGCCACGCAGGGTGAGGACTCCTTCATGTGTGCCTGCATGTCCAATGTTTTTACATTCCCTCAGCCCGGTTCCAGGAAGAGGTAAGGAAACATAAATACAAGAAAGTGTTGAAATAGAAGCATTAAAATCATACGCAGAAAAAAACCAATGTGAAGGAGACATGTAAACCAAAGAGAAAAGAGTGGTCACCTAAGCAGGTCACAGGGTCGTCACACAGCTACTGGGATGGACTGCATATTTAGCACCAATACTCCTGGTGACCACGAAGAAAGGGGAAATGAAAAACCTTGGTTCTCACACTGTTCAAGAACAGGAAGCCACACCAGCCCTTTAGCGGAAGCTCAGCTTTTTACCACCCAGCACAGGATGAAGACACTCTCAGGTGGGGCTTCCCCACCAAGCCCGCTGAGACACACGGGATAGGTAACACCTCCAGTCAGGACAATAGGGGCCATGGCTGCTCCCCAGAAGGTCTCCTGGAGAGGGATGTGGTGCAGAAGTTTGAGAAATTTGTGTGTCTCTGTGGCTGAAGTTTTGTCACACTCCTAAAACCCAGAGTTACACACAGGACTGCACGAGAGCATCAAGAACTTCAGGTAGAGAACATCTCTACCTCAGACTAGAGGCAGTTGTAACCCAAAGATGCCCTCTCTTTAAACTACCAAGAGCCTCTTCTCAAACGCTGAGCTCCTGCAGCGCCTGAGACTTCCAACCCTTCATACACTGGCAGGCCAAGAGCAGCCCCGGCACCAATCCCAACCTCTGAACTAAACATGGCCCGGACTCCAGGCCCTCCCAAGAGAGTCTAAGACTGCTGGTCTGAGCCACTTGACCAGCTCCCAGTGACCTAGGAGGAGGCAACCCAAGGACTGCACTCTGAGAAGCTGCAGGGAGGCCCTTCCTTCGACACCCATCAAATTCACTGTGGTTTCCCGTGTGTTTCACGGGGATAAGACCAAGTGAGGCTCACGGGAGCCTCACCAAGACTCAGTGAGATCAAGGCACGCCTCCTGCACCCCTTTATCTCCTGCGCCCCTTTATCTCCTGCACCCCTCAAGGTTTTCTGGAAACACAGGCTGCCTCTGGTTGGCCAGAGCTTATCTGCCTGCACCGGAGGGCATTTCCACCTGGGTGGGACCTACAGCTCTAAGCGGGAAGCCACCCCTGGATTCTATCCAGATACAGAAATGCCAAGAGTCCGAGATAAGCACAAGTCCCAGGTGGCAGCCTGACGCCCCCTCCGCTTTCGCTTGGGCGGATGGCAAGCTGCCCGGGTCCCTTAGACAAAGTCAGGCCAGGCTGAGGGGAAGCCTGGGTGCCAGCGGCCCAGGACTCTCCATATCTGCTGGACACACACTGAACAGAATGAGCGAGGGATGGAAACTGACCATGCCCTGAAGTGAGCACAGGGCCTTCACAACATGCCCTCTCATGCTGGGACCGCCCTCCGTCCCTGCCCTCAGCCCCACCTCCCCCCACCCTGTGCCTCAAACTTAAGAGTCATGGTGCTCTGATGAACCCAGCTGCAGACCTCACCATTCCCCGCTGATTATCTCACAGGACAGACTGAGACCATAGACCGGAGTCAAAGACCTGGTTCAAATCCAGCCTCTGCCACTCATAAGGACAAGCCACTTAACCTCTCAGAGCCCCACTTTCCTTATCTGCAAAATGGGGACAATAATAGCCCTCTGCCTCATAGAGTTGTTATGAGAAGAAACGAGATTACGTACGTAAATAATAATGTACATAATAACCCACACTTACAGAGAGCTTTACTCAAAACAACTTTACACACGTTTCCCCTGTGCTGGCATGGTGCCTGGCACACGATCAACACTCGAGTAGCTCAAAAACAAAATCCAAAAGCCCTGCAGGAAAATCCAGACGGGCAAGCCACACAGAGGGCAGGGCAAGGGGTGCGGCCTCTGACAGCGCGCAGCATCAGCCTTTTCCACCTGAGCCTGAGCGTGGCCCACAAGGGTCTCATGATCAGATCGGCTAGAAACAGAATGTGCGCTACAAGCATGCGTTGGGCGCTGGGACTACCCAAGCTCTCTGTGTCTGGAGCCACCTCCACAGAGCAGCTGTGTAGACGTCTGTGTAGACAGACGTGTGTGTAGAGGGCCCTGTCTGAGCCTGCCCATGTCTGTATGTCTGTGTGCCTGTGCGCACGGAACCTCGAGGCCTGTCCAGGCTTGTGCATGAGTTCCTGGTGCTCTTTGTGCAGAGGTGACTGGAAAGGTAGAGGTGTGTAGGTAGGTAAGTGTGTGAGTGTGTGAGTGTGTGTGTGTGTGTTCTCTGTTGTGCCAAAGAGCATGCTCCACCTGGTCTCCTGGCTGTGACTATGGCTCAGGTATTCTCCCTACCCCTCTACCTGGGGCTTAGTCCCTAACTAGAAACTCTGGCTGCTGTCCCAGTCAGGATGGAACCTCTCTGTGGGCCCGGGGCAACTTGAGCCAGTGGCTGCTGAAGAGCTGGGGCTCCCCCAGGAGCACCCCATCCTTCAGGAAAGTAGGAGAGGCTGTTATTCTCGGGCAGCCACCTGAGGGGTCCCACACCCCAACCTAGCAGGAAGTGATGTGGGAACACCTCAGGCCCCAGCCTCACAGAGATTCTCCCTATCCCAGTGACTCAGCAGGAAGTTTGGGACTTTCTGGGTTAAGACAGGAATAGGGCTCCGCCCCACCCTAGGCAGTGCTGACTCAAGAGTCCTACCCCACTTTGCTCTGCTCTGTGACTCCTCAGCCACCACAGTGAGATGCTGACCTGGCCCTAGCTTCTTGCCCTCCACAGGCCCCAGCAGGATAAGGCCAGAAGACACCAGCCTCACTGCAGAGTCAGAGCAAGGTTTTGCAGGGGTGTGAGAGGCCTCCTGGGTGTCTCAGGGACATCATGCCAAGTCACCAGAACCTTGAACCCACTGGCTAGTCAGCAGCAAACTGACCTAATGCACTTCCTTTCTCCACACCGCCCAGAGCTGAGCAGGAAGCAGCCACCTTGTCCCCAGGCTGCGTAAGTGGCGAGCCAAGGCCGACATTGGATGGACTAAGGTCAGGACAGAGTCCATAACAGAGGGTCAGTCCCGATGCAGTCCCTAGCGGAGGGCTATGTGCCAAAGTCCCCTGGGCTGAAGCCCTCACGAATCCATTTGTTGGCTTGGTATGGTAGTCAGTACTCCTAGCACTGTGGAAGGTAAAGGTATGAAGGATCAGAAGTTCGAGGTCATCCTCGGCTCCAAAGCAAGTGTGAATCCAACATGGAACACACAAGACCTTGTCTCAACCCACTCCCTCACCCCACAAAAAGGGAAGCGTTTATAGCATTTGGGAGACTGAGGAAGGAACTTACTGGAAGTTTAAGGATGTCTAGGCTCAAAAACAAAACCAATAATAATACAGACCAAAACCAGAGCGAGAGCGTGAGCAAGCGCTGCGTCCACGGGCTGCGTGTTCTCTGGAAAGCCTCCCTTCCAACTGTCCCTGTGGGAACTGGCCAACCCGTCAGAGCCCCAGAGCCACGAGACCTGTGCCCCAGCTACACAGGCTGTTCCAACACACCTTCAGGCCTTAGCTTCTGCCCAGCCCCTCTAAGGCCCACGCAAGGAGGGCCATGGTCAGCTCCCGTGTCCCTCTGTTCAGTGGCTGGCCTCTCTCTTCTCCTGTGGCCTCTGCCCTCCTACCCACCTTCTTCCTCACAGAGGTCTCCAGTTTTTCTCTGAAGAAATGGGCCACTGAGGGGCCGGGCGCGGTGGCGCACGCCTGTAATCCCAGCACTTGGGAGGCAGAGGCAGGTGGATTTCTGAGTTCGAGGCCAGCCTGGTCTACAAAGTGAGTTCCAGGACAGCCAGGGCTACACAGAGAAACCCTGTCTCGAAAAACCAAAAAAAAAAAAAAAAAAAAAGAAATGGGCCACTGAGTACAGTGACCTCAGCATCCAACTTCAGCCACACATGGAGGCCCCCCCTTTCAGAAAAGGGGCAATGTTATTGTTAGACTACTTCCTGCTGATTAGGGGCATTAAGTTCCATGGGGCAAGTCTGATCTTCACCTCAGGATATCTGATTTCTTGTTTCTTCTTTCCACGCAACTACTTAACAAACCGCAAACAACAACAACCGACCAACAACCCACCATGCCTGAGGGGCCCTAGCATTTATATACCCTCTAAAAAGGCCCCAGAACACACAATCATAGACTCTATCTGCAGCTGGCAAAACCACGCCCCTGCCAGAGCACGAGGCAATCCTAGTCAGCTGCTGGGGACAGTGAAGCAGCCCCGTATCCCACACCCGGGACTAAAACAAAAACATATTTGTATATTTCTGTGCTTTTTAAAGAAACCAAAATCCCAAAACTGTCACTATGTGAGGGCCTGCCATACATACATTTCACACCCGTCACGGGCTCAGGAACCTTTTTTTTTTTTTTTTTTTTTTTTTGGTTTTTCGAGACAGGGTTTCTCTGTGTAGTCCTGGCTGTCCTCCAGGTTATCAAGCTCAAGGGTCATCATCTCACGTCTACCTCACACACCCTGGGCTCTGCAGATTCAGTCCCACAGTCCCCTCCAGGTGGGGTCGGGGTAGGGTTGATCTCCGCTTCGGGTATGTGGTAGGAGTGGGATATGAACCTGTGCTGCCCAGCCCCTGTGGTGTTAACCACTCTGTGGCCTCTCAGGGCTTTTCTCTCTGTCTCTCTCTGTCTCTCTCTGTCTCTCTCTGTCTCTCTCTGTCTCTCTCTCTCTCTCTCTCTCTCTCTCTCTCTCTCTCTCTCTCTCTTGGTTTTTCGAGACAGGGTTTCTCTGTGTAGTTCCGGCTGTCCTGGAACTCTGTAGACCAGGCTAGCCTCGAACTCAGAAATCCCGCATGCCTCTGCCTCCCAAGTGCTGGGATTACAGGTGTGCGCCACCACCCTCTCAGGGCTTTTCTCTCATGTATTGCTCTTGATCTTCTCACACTGACAAGGGTCACATGTCCACACCTATCACAGAGTCTGGTGACCCCCAGGCACAATAGGTCACTCCAAGGGCCCCCTCCTGTGGGCCCCGTTCATGCCCCTTTGTGCCACGGTGGCTTGGGATCTCGTGTCTTCCTACCCTCCAGCTCAGCCACGTGTTGCCCTTCCTCTCCTCAGGCACACACATGCACTCTATCATTAACTTCTGCCGGCTTCCCCTCCTTTGAATTTCCCTAATCTGCCTCACCTCACTAGTCTACAACCACGGTCCTGACCAAGACCCCTGCTTCTCCACCCAGGCTACTATAGCTTCCCGGTGCCCGTACTAGAGCTGAAAGGCTCTCCAAGAACTGTCACCACCACCACCTCACAAAGACAGCCGTGGTGGGGCATCACCCAGTGCAGGCCCCTCACCCACGTAGACAGGGAGACAGAACTGAAGTTCAGGGCTTGGGTCGCAGACAGCTCTGTCTGCTGTTCCCCCAACTAAGCTACACACGTAAGCTACAGCTCCTCTACAGGCCTTCCTGAATCTCCAGCCACACGAGGGATATATAGCTGGTCTCTGGCTACTCTGTGGGTTCTTTTTCTTCCATCCTTCTCCACCCTCCTTTCAACCACCTAACACTAAATACAGGAGAAAAAAGGATAGAGAAGGAAAGAGATCCCAGAATAAAGTTGGGGTTCGGGAAAAGGGGCAATGTTATTGTTAGACTACTTCCTGCTGATTAGGGGCATTAAGTTCCATGGGGCAAGTCTGATCTTCACCTCAGGATATCTGATTTCTTGTTTCTTCTTTCCACGCAACTACTTAACAAACCGCAAACAACAACAACCGACCAACAACCCACCATGCCTGAGGGGCCCTAGCATTTATACACCCTCTAAAAAGGCCCCAGAACACACAATCATAGACTCTATCTGCAGCTGGCAAAACCACGCCCCTGCCAGAGCACGAGGCAATCCTAGTCAGCTGCTGGGGACAGTGAAGCAGCCCCGTATCCCACACCCGGGACTAAAACAAAAACATATTTGTATATTTCTGTGCTTTTTAAAGAAACCAAAATCCCAAAACTGTCACTATGTGAGGGCCTGCCATACATACATTTCACACCCGTCACGGGCTCAGGAACCTTTTTTTTTTTTTTTTTTTTTTTTTGGTTTTTCGAGACAGGGTTTCTCTGTGTAGTCCTGGCTGTCCTGGAACTCACTCTGTAGACCAGGCTGGCCTCTAACTCAGAAATCCGCCTGCCTCTGCCTCCCAAGTGCTGGGATTACAGGAGTGTGCCACCACGCCTGGCTGACTTTTTTTATATTGATGAGCTTCTGGCTCTGACTTCCACCAAACAGAAGAGCACTGTCAGGACCATGATGAAATCTCACTGCTATCCCAACCAGCAAGCATCACCTGGTCAGGTGACTTCAGAGTTGGTGTGTTATGAATGTTTGCTGATCGAGCAAAAACCAGAGTCCCTCATTTTGAGGTGCTGCCATCCAGCAAGAAGCCCTGGACTGATGGAAGTCAGCATGGAGGTCCTAGAGCGTCTTGTTCACACTGGGTCCGACCCCTGCAATCACCGCCAGCTCACTAGTTGTGGCACCCAAAGACCAGAGAGAGACACGTGGCAGCTAACACTCGTGTAGAAACAGAAAGTGAGCCAGAGATGCAGGGCGATGGGAGGAAGTCCTAAAGGCGGCGCGTCCTGACGTCATCACCCATCACTTGTGTAACCTGGGGGCAGCCACCTGCCTCTACGGTGCAAGGCCCAAGAGGGCTTGGGCTCCGGGGACTGACAGATGCATGTAGCACTCCTCTTCCTGCCCTACTGTCCTCCCCTCCCATCTTCTGCACTTTGTCACACTCCTATGACAGGCTTTCTCTGTGTACCATCTGGGTCTCTGGTGCCACCAGGGCAAGGGAAACAGAACTGGTATGAATGAACAGAATACGCAGGCTTGAAGCCCTCGAAAGAGGAGGTGGCCGCTTAGCCCCAGTTGCTTATTGCTAGGAAAAGAGGGCCCTGCCCTGCCAGTCCCCAGAGCCAGAAATCTGGATTTTTATACAAAATTTCCTAGGTTTTATATATCAGCCATTAATTAAAATTTTCTAAGTCACTTGGAAGCCAAGCAAAATATATTCCCAGGCTGGCTTTGGCCATCACCCCTAGTGTGCAAACCTCTGATCTATGTGCCCCTTATTCCTGGCCACGCCCACTGAGATCCCATTCAACAGTGCCTTCCGGGCCTCAGCTGGCTCCCTGGCTGTCCGCTCTGTCAGGAGTGACCTCCACAGACTTCTTTCTTCACCAGATGGAATCACATAGCTGATCACTTACTAAAGGGCCAAGCCGGGCCACTTGGCTGCTTTTTTGTAACTAACTGGCAGGTGAAGCCAGAGGTAGCCGTTCTCTAAGAAAGCACGAGGCTCCCCAGTCAAGAAACAAACTGGCCCAAGCACAGTCTCTTATCTTTAGTGACCCATGACCCTGACAGAATGAGGTGGCTTGTCTGGGGCTCAACAGTTTTCTACACTAGGTAAAACAATACAACTGCACAGGCCAGAGTGAGCGGAGCCCAGCGGGTACTGAAAGCAGATGGTGCGTTCCTCCTCTGCAGTAGGGAGCCTCGCACACAGGATGAGTAAGGAGAGGCACAGGGCTTCCCTAGCAGATCTGAGGTTTTTGCTCCTGGGTTCCACTCTAGCACGTGTGTGTGTGTGTGTGTGTGTGTGTGTGTGTGTGCGCGCGCGCGCGCGCGCGCGTGCCCCCAAAGGTAGCCAATTGGCCATTTCTGCCCTTGGGCTCTGTCTATAACACCCAACACAAGCCTCCCCCTGAAGCACCTCTCCTAACCTAGGCTACATGAAGGACTTCCAGACAGGCTCAAGAAAAGGTAGGATCACAGGTTTAAGAAGGAGCACCCTCGAGTGGATACACCGCTCTCCTCCGTGGTCCTCAGCTGAACCCCTCACTCTGCCGGCCATCTCCTAGGTTCCCAAGGCTGGAACACCAGCTAAGACCCTGCCGGGCTGCAGGCCAGTCCTGTGGCAGAGATGATCAGACAAGAATGGGGCTAACAGTGACCCAGACGTCAGAGGGCAGGCAGGTGTGGGCAGCAGGGGAAAGGCTGTGGTCATCAGAATGGCAAAAAGCAAGTTCCCTGTCAAGACACTGTCCCCTAAGGGAGCTGGCATTTTTCTTGATGTAGCAAACTCTCCCAGGACAGGGAGGTCAGAGGTAAAGAGCAGGGAAGGCCAATTGGGGAAAAGTGGCTATACAGTGCAGTCTTATAAGCTAGAGCTCTCCAGGATGCTGACCAGAAGGAGGGCAGGCATGGACCACAGGACTAGATCCTCTTTCCCCTGGGGGGCAGGGAGGGCTCCACCTGAGCCCTGACCCAGCCTAAGCAACCACAGAGACGGGACACAGGCCACAGGCTCTAAAAAGGGAGGTATGTGTGGCGACATGACTTTGCAGACCTCTCAACCAGGTCCCATCAACCAGATGACAATACGCTAGGCGGTATGGCAAGTCCCTCCCACACTCCACAAGGGTAGGGGGCAGAGCGGCAGCTGAATGACTTCCAGAGTGAGAGAAGCAGCAAAGGGCAGGCAGGGAGGGGCCTGAAGGGAAATCCAGTCCCAGTAACTGGAGGGACTTGAACCACAGAATAACTTTGAAAGGACAAAACCAGAAGCTCTTGAAATTGGGGCAAACCTAAGCAGTTCCATGGGAATGACCTCCCACCAACCCCTGGGACCTGGGTTGGTCTCTCCTCCCCAGGGCAGAGCAGGCACCACCATGCAATGCTCAGCATTCAGCTCCTGGAGTAAGGCTTGTAGACTGGAGCAGGGTAGCACGCAGTAAAAGCTGCTACTTTCCAGTGGGCAGGCTGCATGTGTCAGGACCCATGCCAAGCACTTTACATATTCTATTTCCATAATCCTCTCAGGAGCCTGAGAGTTGGGCCCAGCTATTCTTCTGGTTCTGTGGACAAGGATGCAGGCTTAAGAGGGCCATAGCTCGCCATCTCATGTGTCCTTTGATGAGGCCAGTTTTCCCAGCCTGGCTCTCGGCACCCATTCCTGAAGCTCTCCACTGTCCACGTGCCTCTGAAGAATCCTGAACAGGCCTGCATGTGAGACAGAACTACAAAGTCTCACGCTGAGCCGAGGTCATGTAAGGCAGAGGTCAATAAGCAGGCGAGAGGGAACCAGAGCAGCGGCCAGCACGGGGCCACGCAGGCAGCCCTGATTCTGACGGGCAGCCGACTCTGCCAAGTGCCTTGTTCTCTGCATTCAATGGGGTTTTGTTGACTACATGTTGCAGGCCTACATATTTAATTCCAATCTGGTTCATGCACTGTTTCCAGAGCCTTTTAGCAGGATGTCTCTGGGGCTGGGAGACATTAATAACTCTTTTAATTGCCCAAATAAGGTGGTTTCACCAGACTTCAGTGGGCTGTGGGAGCAGTTTTGTTTTGCTTCTTCAAGGCCAGATCCCTGCTCGGACCCCTCATTATGGCACTGGAGTTTCCATGGTGAAGGGACCCAAATCTCAGCTCTTCTCTGAAGCATGGCTTTCCCAGACTTCAGCTGGTTTAGGAATCCTCACGGCTGCTCCCTGACTCTCCCAAAATGTCCTGGGTCTTCTTTCCCTCTACTGACCATTAGGGGAGATCACAAGTACCCCTCCAAGCTGAGGGGTCGAGAACCATCGACAGGAATGAGTTCTCTATGAGACCCTAGATGCAGAATAAACGGGACTTCCAGAAGCTTAGTTTTAGATCACAGAACCCACGATCCCTAAGCATCAGGTCCTTGGGAGTGGACCTGGGTGTAAATTCAGTGCGGGTGGTGGAAAAAAGAAGTGTGGTCTCAGTTCTGTGCAATCCCTGATAGGCCTGCGTCAGAAGGCTGACAGGCCCTGGGCCAGGCACCCATGGTCGGTCACCATGGGCCTGCCCAGGATGGGTATGCTGCCAGGAGCATCTAATGAGCCCCCGGGGATGAGACAGGAAACTGTCTCAGGCCAGACTCAAAGGGTGAGCCTGTTCAGTCACCAGGGCATTCCCCACTGGGACTCCAGCACAGGACCTGCCTGCGGCTGGGGGGAGGGAGTGGAAGCAGGTCTCAAGGGTGCTGCGGAGGCCCGGGAGGGTAAAGCACGGCAGCAGCTCAGTCAAGTGGCTGGGCACGGCTGGAACTGCAGCGCTTGGAGAGCTCTGAAAGAGCATCCCCACCCCCAACCCCCCACCCCAGCAGAACCAAGAATCAGTGCCCCCAAACACAGGAAAATTGTGTCCCTGGCCTGCCAGCCCTTTCAACTCCTCGGCTGGATACCCCTCTACAGTGCACAAGTCACTCTCTACAGTGCCCACCTGTGGTAGCTCTGAATGATCAGGGAACTGTGGGAGCTGGCTAGGTCCTGGAACATACAGCCAACCAAAGACTGATATTCCCAGAGGAAGCAGGGCCTCTCTACACCGCATCAAATCTTCCCACCACTCCCTAAGACACGAGACCTACTGTGTTTGGTGTTGCCCCAAAAGCCAGTCCTGCCTTCCCAAGGCATAAATGGGGTCTGCAGGGGCACGTGTCCCCATCTCACAGCCCCTACCTTATTCCTGAGGCTGAGAGGGTCTAAGGGTCCAGGGCAGCAGTTCTCAACCTGCGGGTCTCAACCCTTTTGGAGGTCCAATGACCCTTTTACATGAGTTGACTAAGACCTTTGGGAAAACAGATATTTACAACTCACAACAGTAGCAAATTTACAGCTTTGACGTAGCAACAAAAATTATTTATGGTTGGGGGGGTGTCACCCCAACCTGAGGTTGCAGCATTGGGAAGGCTGAGAAGCACTGCTCTAGGGAGACACAGAATGACAGGAGGGGTGTATATGGCTCAGAGGCAGAGCACTTGCCTAAGGAGAGATGGGTTCCATGCCTAGCTCAGAAGGGACAACAGGGTCATCGGGAGATGATGGCTCATCAGGGAAAGGGATTTGACACCAAACCTGAGGCTCTGAGGCTCTTGATTCCTGACATCCACAAGGCTGAAGGGGAATTTTGCCAGTTGCCCTCTGACCTCCCTGACCTCCACATGTGTTTCATGTGTGCACACACCCACACACCCCCACACAAGCTAGGTTAAGGTCTTAAAGCAGCAGAGCAGCAACCCTGGGTTCAGATTCCAGTCTTTACTCACTTGGAGAACAGAACTCCCAAGGAGCAGCAGTCAAAGTAACCCTCCGGAACCATCCCCACCCCAGGAACCACCCAGTTGCATGCAGGAGTGGTCCGCGTTTAACATAACAAGAATGACGGCAAACACCCGCCCAGAGGTTTCTGTACCAAGCCCTATCTTAAGGACTTTGCAACAGGTAATGAGCCGAGCCTTGAGCAAGCAGCTAATGTCCCTATTTTACAGATGAAGAAACCAAGGCACAGAGAGGTTAAGTTGTTTGCTTAAGGTCATATGGGAACCAAGTGGCAGAGGCAGGATTTGACCTTGAGCCACCAACAATGTATGGGATAAGGGGCTGAGATCCTGTTAACTGGACAGCTGATTCTATCTTTTTAGGAGCTGGGGAAGATGCTATAGGGAGAAGGAAGTCTAGGAGAGTTCTAGTCTGTAACCTCTAATTTATGCACCAACTCACGTGTGACAGTTTGCAATTTAGAGGGGTTTGGCCAAACACTGTCTGTTGGCACCTGTGTGCCTGATGCACACCGAATGCACCAAGTTTCATTAATTTCCCAAGATGGCTTTGCAAGGTATCTAAGCCTGGGGTGACTTTGCAGGGGAGGAAGCTGGAGTACTGGCCGTAAGAAGTACTTGCTGGGCTTAAGACCTAAGTCGCTAGAATTCCAAAAGTTAAGGCTCCCAGGAGAAGGTTCAGGGGCGATCAGACTAAGGGAAATAAAAGCGTGGAGGATTGGAAACACAGGCGGCCAAGAGCAGATGTAAAACGCCAAGAAAGGAATCTAGCCCACCAGGGTGGTTCTCTCAGTTCCCTCTAGGCAGGGTACAGATGGGTCTTCCTAACGTCAGTTTCCAAGTCCCGGGTGTTTGGGGGACGGAGAAGGGTGAATTCTCCAGGTCGATCAGTCAGAGATGGGCCGGCAGGGAAAAGACCTGGCATCCACCCGCCGAGCTTCAGGCTCTGCTGGGGCTGTCTGGGAACATCAGAAGCCCACAGTTTATAGCACGGCCAGCAGCAGTGCCCTCAGCCCCGTGCTGTTGGTGACTCCACGGCTGACTCTGGTCAGCATCAAAAACAAGTGGATGAATAGGCAGTATGGCTAGCACCTGAGGCCCCCAAACAGTGCAGAGTGTGCTCCCTCCTAGAAGAGCAGCTGCAACCGAGCAGGAAAACGGCCCTCTCCAAGTCCAGATAGAAAAATGGAAAAGGGCTCTCAGCTTCCTAGCTTCCCTCCCCTTTCGCTTTGACCACACCACTTGGGAAAGGGGAATGCTTTCCTGGTCCTAGTGGACCTCAACCTCTCCTTTGTCGTGGCCACCGCACCGAGCCAAGCATCTCGGTGCCCGCGCTCCCCTCCCTCTGCCGCGCCCCATAGCACTTACCCAGCGGCACACTGATCCGGGGGCCGAGCGCCTGCGTCGTCGTGGACCGCAGCAGCAGTAGCAGCGGCAGCAGTAGCGCGCGCAGCAGGACGGCAAAGCGGCTCGCCCGGCCCATCGCGGCGCGCGGAGCTCGGACCGCGGCAGGCAGCGACGTCCTCCGGCTCAGGTTGCTCAAGTGGAGTCGCAGGCTGGAGCCCCGCCCCGCGGTTCGGCCGGGAGTCCTTCTCTCGTCCTCTGCCTCCGGACCTGGGGTGGGCGGCAGGGAAGATGGTCACGTGGGCCGCCGCACCGTGGGCTCCCTCTGCCCGTGGCTGCGGAGTGGAAGCCCCGCGCTCCCACCGCAGGGAGGAGGGCGCGGAGCAGGAAGTCGGCAGATAGGCCGGCCCCCTAGCTGCTCCTCGCCCAGCTCTTTCCCCTTCCTTCTTCCTGGGCGCTGGAGTACGAGGGGTGCTGGATCGGGTCACCCGACTTGGGGCACTGGGGGGGGGGCGGAGCAGTGCCTGGGGGACCTGAAGCCCGGAGACCAAGGAGCACGCAAAGCCGCTCGGGCCCGCCCTCCTTCCGGCTCCCGGGAACCCAGCCCCATTTGCCCCCTACACACTCCCACCCCCATCTCGGCTCTGGGAGCTGTGCAGACACTGAGACTGGTAGCTTTCCAGTCTTACTTCCGCGAGAGGTCTTTGCATGGTCTAGAATCTAGATAGTCTACTGGGTTGTCCATGCTTAGAATTCTGTCCACGCGAAGCCCGGGGGCGGCGCAGAATTAGTTCAAGTGGGATAATAGGATTTCATGGACTGCACTGCCAAGGAGGCTAGACCTTCCCCCACAACCAGCACGTGGCTGAGCATAGGAAAGGATTCCCTAAGGCTGGAATGAGATGCCAGAGCTATCCACCCGCAGGTACCCCAATTTGGTGGAGCCACAGCAAAAGAATAGAGGGAAATGAGGGGGAGATGAGGAGATCAACAAAGAAAAACGGCAAGGTTTTGGAAACCCGTTTCAGCTTTTCCTAGGTACATGGATAAAATTTAAAACTTTAAAAAATGTGTTCGTTGTTCTTGTGGCAATGAAACCACTTCACCCAGAATTTTCTACAATTGTCAAGCTACAATGCACCCGCTGCCCCTGTGGGCAGTTTCAGAGTCACAACTTTCTGCTCTAGTCCCCACCCCCACAGGCAGGTCAGAGTCAGAGCAGACAAGCTCTTGCTTGGATGGTCCCAGGTCTTTCTTTCAGCCAGACTTCCCTGTGTCCCACAATTCCTGTATTGTCACCACCCTGACATCCTTCTACAGTCTTGTGTCTTTTGCCAAATGTCCAAATGCAATAGCAGATCCATAATCTGAAACATATTGCTTTCTCAGATCCACCCTTGCTCTCCTGGCTACAAGAGCCCTCTAACTGCTTCTTCCCTTTCTCCTTCAATCTCTTCTCAAACACAGTAGACAGAATCTACTCCCACAAGTTGTGTCTCTGACCTGTGTGTTTGTATGTGTGTGTGTGTGTGTGTGTGTGTGTGTGTCACAAAGTAAACATATATGCAGGCAAGACACCAATGCACATTAAATAAATATCTTTTCTTTTCTTCTGTTTTTTCCAGACAGGGTTTCTCTGTATAGCCCTGGCTGTCCTGGAACTCACTCTGTAGACCAGGCTGGCCTCGAACTCAGAAATCTGCCTGCCTCTGCCTCCCAAGTGCTGGGATTAAAGGCCACCACTGCATTTATTGCTCGACAATAAATATTTTTTAAAAACTGTTTCAAAGTCAGGCCTGTTGCCCAGGCCTTTAGTCCCATCAGACCTGGGAGTCAGAGACAGGTAGATCTCTTGAGTTTTACAGAGCCAGTTCCAGGACAGCTAAGGCTACACAGAGAAACCCTGTCTTTAAAAATAAAAAATTCTTAAAAGCCGGGAGGTGGTGGCACACACCTGTAATCCCAGCACTTGGGAGGCAGAGGCAGGCAGATTTCTGAGTTCGAGGCAAGCCTGGTCTACAGATTGAGTTCCAGGACAGCCAGGGCTACACAGAAAAACCCTATCTCAAAAGAAATTTTTTTTCTTTTACATGTATCTGTCTGGGTGAGGGTGTCAGATCCCCTGAACTGAAGTTACTGATGCTTGTGAGCTGCCCTGAGGTTGCTGGGAATTGAACCTGGCCCTCCAGAAGAGAGCCAGTGCTTTTACTGCTGAGACATCTCTCCAGCCCCCAATTTCATTTGTCTGTCTGTCTGTCTATTTATTTGTTTATTTATTTATTTATTTATTTATTTATGATACCAGGTTTCTCTGTGTAGTCTTGGCTATCCTGGAACTCCTTCTGTAAACCAGACTGGCCTTGAACTCACAAAGATCCTCCTGCCTCTGACCCCTCCACCCCAAGCACTGGAATTAAAGGCATATGCCACCACTGCCCAACTAAAAATAAATTTTTTAAAGTCAACTGGAAATGGTGGTATATACCTTTAATTCTAGCACTTGGCAAGTAAAGGGAGGGGAGGATCAGGAATCCAAGGGCAGCCTCAGGCACATAACAAGTTTGAGGCCAATCAAGGCTGCATGAAACTCTCATATACAACAAACCAAAAACAAAACTTAAATACATACACACATACATACATACATACATATGTAATACATACATATATACATACATACATACATACATACATACACATGCATAAAATGAAAGCCCAGGTCCAGCTTTCCCCTGCGCAAACCTCCCAGGGCCTGGATCGGTGCCTGTATACATGGCAGGCACCTCCAATGAATGTTGGTTGAAAGAATGACTGGGTGACAGAGGATGGCGAGAGTGAGTCTACTCCGGCTCATGCTGGCTAACAACCTGGAACTATCTTCTGATGTCAATTTCTGTCTAGTGAAGAGTGCCCCAAACCTGAAATTATGCAATAAACTTTTTCAGCTGAACACAAGACTTCAAAATTATCTTAAATCTATTGGTTCTGACCCAGATCTCGTCCCACAGAGGTGGTTTTGAATATCGATTCTATTATCATACATTTGGCACCGCCTTTCCTTTGAGTCATCGTAAATTTGGCTAAACATTCCTCAGGCCTTTAATCAGGTTACTGACAAAAATGATGGGTGTGCAGAGCTAGCCTCCAGATCTTGGTCTCTGCACACCGCTCCTCTGTAAAAGCGGAGAGCTCTCCTTGGAGAACGAGGGAAAGCGCAAGGCAAACAGCACTTCTTGTTGGGCCTGAAAGCAAAGCAAAGAGGCCTGAAGAGCGGAAGGGACAGCCTGACGACCACTGGGAGAGGAGCCAGCCGGAAGGCCATTCCGTTATCAAAATGGCATAAGTAATGGATTCTAATGCAGCAAGTGAAAATACAGCCCATCAGTCAACGGTGTGACTCAGAGAGGAAGGGAAAGAGAAGGGAAGGGAAGGGAATGTCTTTATGTACAACGCTGCCTGCTAAGTGTAGAACTAGAAAGACTAGAAAGAACACTTAGGCTGGGCGGTGGTGGCGCACGCCTTTAATCCCAGCACTTGGGAGGCAGAGGCAGGCGGATTTCTCAGTTCGAGGCCAGCCTGGTCTACAAAGTGAGTTCCAGGACAGCCCAAACTACACAGAGAAACCCTGTCTCGGAAAAAAAAAAAAACCAAAAAAAAAAAAAAAAAAAAAAAACCCCCCCCCAAAAAAAAAGAAAAAAGAAAAAGAAAAAAGAAAAAAGAAAAAAGAAAAGAAAGAAAGAACACTTAGCAAAGACCACAGCTGGAAATAAAGGTCGGGGGAAACAATGTTTAGCAGTCTGTCCCACAGATGACCACTAGCACAAAGGCAATTGTATACCTGCCAACGAGACCTGGTGGCCACCATCTTAACCAAGCATCCATGATACGAATATGATGGAATTTTTGCTAGCCTCCCATATGATGCCCCGAGAACTTCACATTATCAATCTCTGCAGTGTTCCTACCAAAGGGTTTACCCCACGTCTCAAAATACAGATGAAAGCAGATACTGCCAGCGTGAAGAGCGGATCTGTGAGAAAACTAGCCTGAATCAATCTGATCTCAGAAGAGTGTATGTGTGAGAAAGAAGAGGAGGAGGAAGAGGAAAGGGGGAAGAGGAAGAAGGGAAGGAAGAAGAGGAAGAGGAGGAGGAGGAAGAGAAAAAGCCAATCATGGTAAAACACATTTGTAATCCCAACCCAGAGGAGGTAGAGGCATGAAGATCCCTGCTAGCCAGCCTAACTTACTTGGCAAGTTCCAGACCAGTGAGAGACTCTGTCTCAAAAAGAAAAAGTGGATGGCTCCTGAGGAACGACAAAGTTGTTCTCTGGGCTACACACACACACACACACACACACACACACACACATGCCTGTGAATACATGCATGAGATCTCCTGTGTGCACACACATATCCATGCATATACATACACGTACACACACAAGCTTTGTCAAAAAAAAATTTTTTTGCTGACTACAGCATTTCCTTCTTCTGCGCTGCTCATAGAGCAGTGCCTGACCTATGGCTTACCTGCTCAATTAGCATTTATTCAGAGTCTGAATCTGGGGATCAGTAGCTCCTAAAGTGGCAGGAGATTGGTCTGCTCTGGTGTCTCGGCAACAAAGGGCTTGTCTGCCGGCTGCGTTCATCCCTGAGGAGAGGAGGCAGGGGCTGATGCAGCCTCTCATGGTTGTTAATTATATCCTGCTCATGTGCTTTGAAAGTGTATCTTATGCCAATTGGGCAGCAAGCCCCTTAGAGAACAGTGCGGGGTCTTCTGTCTTCTGGCCCCCTCCCCCATGCCTAGCAAGGCACCCCTGGTAGGAATCACACAGCGCCATCTACAAGAGGGTCCTGACTCTTGGCCTGGGGAAGCACTCTCCAATTCATGTGTGTGGCAGCCTCGCTCCGGCTGGGCTCCACTGTCTTCTGTGTGCTGATGTGGTTTCTCATGTTCTCTCTCTCTCTCTCTCTCTCTCTCTCTCTCTCTCTCTCTCCCCCTCCCTCCCTCCCTCCCTCCCTCCCTCACTGGGAAGAACAGAAGGGTGACAGACAAAGAACTGCCTTTGAATTGACTTCCTTTAGGCTAAAGAGTGGTTCCCAAGCCAACGATGTGTCTCCTGTTCCCCTCTGCCACGCTTGGATGTAGGCAAGTGTTTTTCTGCCAGATGTTTACAAAGAACTGGGGGGCAAGGGGGTAGCTTGGAAAGAGTACCAAAAATCAGAACAAGAAAAAAAAGCAATACTTAAGTTGCTAAATCTGAGCAGGGCAGTGGTGGCGCACGCCTGTAATCCCAGCACTCTGGGAGGCCAGCCTGGTCTACAGAGTGAGTTCCAGGACAGCCAGGGCTATACAGAGAAACCCTGTCTCGAAAACAAACAAACAAACCCAACCCCCCCCCCAAAAAAAAGTTGCTAAGTTTGCCCTCTGTCCACCTGCATGCACAGGCCTTCTCTCTTCCTCCCATCCTGTCTGTCTGTGCCTCCTCCCTGCCCCCACAACCTACACACACACACTTTTTTTTCACCAGTATAAGGATGAGGGGGATAATGTTCAAAAGAATACATTATAAAGAAGCCCAGACAAGCCTGGAAATGGTGGCACAAACCTTTAATCTAGCTCTGGGAGACAGAAGCAGGGGGATCTCTGAGTTGTAGGCCAGCCTGGTCTACAGAGTGAGTTCCCAGGACAGATGGGACTACACAGAGAAACCCTGTCTGTAAAAACCAAGAGGAGGAGGAGGAAGAGGAGAAAGAGGAGGAGGAGGAGGAGGAGGAGGAGGAGGAGGAGGAGGAGGAAGAGGAGGAGGAAGAGAAGCACCCAGACAAACCTGCTGTGTGGTGAGGGACCCAGAACCCAGTGGGCACATGCCTCCTAGGCAAACATAGAAACTTAAGAGATGACAGATTCTGTATCTTGATCCAGTGTTGGATTCCCAAGTGTTTACAGATGTGAGAACGTACTGAGTTTTATGATCTGAAGATCTACACAGTTTGCTATATTTAAGCTTTTTGTCTTTAGATAGTCTCACATAGGCCACGGTGGCCTAAAACTTGCTATGTAATCCACACTGGCCTTCGACTCTAGATCTCCTGCCTCCACCGCCTCAACGCTGGGCATGTAGGGTATGCCACTATGCCCCACTAGAAGCTTGTATTTTTTTTATTTTTTAATTTTTTGGTTTTTCGAGACAGGGTTTCCCTGTATAGCCCTTAGAAGCTTGTATTTTATACCTGTTGGGATGGGAGAAAAGAAACGAGGGAGTAGCGGAGCAGACCATGACTGTAGGACCACGTGGAAGAAGCACTGACTGATGGAACAGTAGGAGAAAGCCTGAAGAGACGGAGGAGGAAATAAAGGCAAGGGAGAATGACAACAGAAACTGAGTGAACAAGTCAGCCTGAGGCTCCCTTCCCGCTGCTCCCCACAACCAGCCTATCACAGCCAACGCTCGCCCCTCAGCCTCTGCCCAGGTGCAGGCAGGAGGATGTCCTTGGGCATGCACGAAACCTGCCAAAGGGCTCTTGCCAGGTCTGCCCCCTCTGACTCCCACCCAGGGGAGCCAGGCGCTGGACTCCCACAGCCCTACTCTGGAGTTGGTAGCTTTGTTTGCGGCCATGCCGGGGAGGAGCCTCCTGCCCAGCCCAGGGGAGCTTGAACCCAAGGTCCCGCCCACCCCTCCTTGGGCAACATTCAGGCTCCTCCCACCCCTTCCCCCTCCACCGGGTACTGACTGGCAGGCTGCCTGGCAAGGTCTCTCAGACACGCACTGGCTGTGGCCCAGCTCCCTAGGCCCTGGCCCCCTGCCACCATCCCCTCGTAGCCCCAAGCCCTCTTCTTATGCCGACCTGCAGCTGCGGTTCCCCACCCTGCCCCGGTTAGGCACGAGGCTGCGTCTCCTCCCCAGGGCCCAAGCAGCAACTCGGGCTGCTGCAGCAATCCTTGTACAAGAGGAAGTCACAGCAGCAGACACAGTCCCGGTGTGCTTTTAAATCGTCCAATGATGGCCAGGCCTGAGAGCCGGGCTCTTCCTTGGGAAAAGCAGCACCCACTGCCGCAGAGGGCATCCACCCAGGGTCAGGATCAACACTGCCCTCGGCTCTCTGGGAAGGCTTTCAGTAGGGGCTGACAACTGTCTCGTCTCTTCCCAAATCAGCTTCTCCCTGAAGGCCTTTTGCTCCACTCCCTACCCAGAATATGTGCCCCGTTAAATAGTAGAATTCAGTGGTTGAGCACACGGTAGAGAATTCATCACTACCCATCACATATGGATGGGTCCTAGGAGGACTACAGTCCCTCTAGTTATTAGATGCTTCTGCGATAGTAAAACTACAGGGAACACGACGAGATAGCACCTATAAAGTCAGCAACGTGGCGCAGCATGAACAAACGCCCCATGTCCGTCCCAGACTGGTATTGCCTCTCCACCTGAAAGGAATCCCATGGCCTCAACAGAGTAAACATCTCGGAAGCCCTTCCGGAGAAGCCCCTTCCTGGCGCTCCCTCAGGTTCAGCTGCTTCTGCATACGTGGTGCTGAGGCTGCAACTCTCCTGAAGGGGAGGAACCAGCCTGCCCAGCCCAAGCCCTCCCTGGGTGTGCCTACAGTGGCAAGCAGCCCACCACACTGCGCCGCCCCCACTGGGCCTGTCAGGACCTGAGCTGGCCACTCCCTGGGAGGGGATCCCCCCACCCTCAGGGCTGTGGTGCAACCAGCAGGGCTCAGCCTGTCCCTGCCCAGACAGGGCGAAACATGAAGTTGCCACTGTCACTCCTGTGCTCCCTACAGGAGTTCAGGAGGTGCTGTCTGCCACTAGAGGCCTGCCCAGTCAGGGGGACTCGACTGGCTGACCCCTGAAACCGACTGCCCGCTCCGTGGCTTCTGCTCTCACATGGCTGCAGTTACTCACAGGTGGGAGGCAAGGTTCTAGGCCAGGTGGGGATGGGGTCAGAAGGCTAAGGACCTAGCAGAGGGCTCAGGAAACCATGCTCTCTTCTCAAGATCTCAAATCAGAGAACAGTGGTGGCGCACGCCTTTAATCCCAGAACTTGGGAGGCAGAGGCAGGCAGATTTCTGAGTTTGAGGCTAGCCTGGTCTACAGAGTGAGTTCCAGGACAGCCAGGGCTACACAGAGAAACCCTGTCTCAGAAGAAAGGAAGGAAGGAAGAGAGAGAGAGAGAGAGAGAGAGAGGGAGGGAGGGAGGGAGGGAGGAAGGAAGGAAGGAAGGAAGGAAGGAAGAAAGAAAGGAAGGAAGGAAGAAAGAAAGAAAGGAAGAAAGATCTCAAGTCAAAGAGGCAGCCAGGTACAGGCTCATGCTTGTAATGCTTGAGAGGGCTGAGGCAGGAGGATCCCTGTAAATTCCAAAGCCAGCCTAGGTCACAGACTGAGTTTCAGGCCAGCTAGAACTACTTGGCAAGACCCTATCTCAAAAGAGTAAATTAAAAAATAAAATAAAATAAAATAAAAATCTCTCTTCCGTTTGCCATCAAATTCTTCCCTCTAAATCCCCTCTACTCTGCCCCCGGACCCCTGATGAGGGCCAGTACCACGACTCTATCCCCGGAAACCAAGCTTCCTTCCCAGAGCCTTGAGGCTCCTCACTTCCCAGTTCCTTCCCACAGAAGAGGCGCGCTTTAGCTTCAAAGTTTCTGTCATCTTAAGTCACGCCGGCTGACACACCTCCCACAGACAGCCTTGCTTTTGGCTGCCACACCAAGCCAGGAGAAGCAGCAGGGATTAGTGGGTCTCGGGAGCGCGGTGGAGATGGAAGAGGAGTTGCTACTGATCTCCTGCAACTCCAAAGGTCAACCATCAACCTGTCATGCCAGGGTGGCCATTCCCTGGAAGTATACAAACTTGCCATCCTAACGAAATAGTAGCAGGTCACTCATAGGCACATGATATAAGGTAATACCAAAGCCTCCCTCTTGGGTGGGTCCCTCTGGCAATACTAGAAAATCCCAGGGGTTCCTCTTGTCAGATGTCGCCCTGTGAAGAGGCACCCAGGATCTCTGGGGCTTGGACCCAGCAGGAGGAGCTTGGAGTAGGGTAATGTGCAGCTCTCTGTGGCTTCACAACCCCTTGAAAGAGTAGATGCAGATCTCCATCACGATGCTGGCATCTTCCCGTTCCTCACCTAGGAATACAGCCCACGCAGCAGAGTGCTTACTCCAGAGTGGCTTTCAGGGCGATGGGAACCCTAAGGGTGAAATGTTACTTCTGGAGAACGAGTATCAGAGCTTTCATCTAACTTCAGAAAGATCCTTGTCTGGACTCGGAAGCTGCCTCAGTGGTTAGGAACACTTGTTGCCCCTGCAGAGGATCCAGGTTCAGTTCCCAGCACTTGCAAGGGGGCTCGAGACCCCTAAATCCACTTCCCGGGGGTCCAACACCTCCTTCTGAACTCCACAGGTGGCAGGAAAAAATGTGGTTCCCATATATATGGAAAAACACTCATATACATAAAATGATGTTTTAAAGATTTATTTATTTATTTTATGTATATGAATACACTATAGCCGGGCGGTCCCAGCACTTGGGAGGCAGAGGCAGGTGGATTTCTGAGTCTGAGGTCGGCCTGGTCTACAGAGTGATTTCCAGGATAGCCAGGGCTACACAGAGAAACCCTGTCTCGAAAAACCAAAAACTAAAAAAAAAAAAAAAAAAAGCACTGTAGTTGTCTTCAGAACCTCTGGGCAAGCAGTCAGTGCTCTTAACTGCTGAGCCATCTCTCTAGCCCAAAATAAAAATTTTAAATCTTAAAAAACCCTTGTCAAGGGCTCAGGATACATCATAGTTCTTGGAATCGCTTGCCCGACACGCTCTGGAACAGGGCCTTTGCCGTTGTCATGCAGCCTAGAGGTTGGAGAACCCTAGAGGGTGTCTTGCAAGGCACTCAGGAGGCAGAGGCCAGCCTGATCCATAACTGAGTTCCAGATCCATCAGGGCTACACAGAGAAACCCTGTCTTAGGACAGAAAAAGAAAAACAAAACAAAACAAAACAAAAAAGAACCTTGTCTTTTCTCTTTTTCTTTTTGCTGTTGTTGGTTTTGAGACAGGGGTCTTACAGTCTCAAACTGGCCTTGAACTTGATCCAGTCAGACCATAAACTACCCTCCTGCCTCAGCCTTCTAAGCAGCAGGAATTTTAGGTGTGTACCACCACACCCAGCTATCATGGTTTCTTTAAAAAGTGTTCATCTTCAGAAACAGGAGGAATTTACAAAATTAGCCCCTATTAGGTAAAAAGTTTGGAATAGCTGTGTAATTTCCATGTGAAGTATTTGGCAAACACCCCCCTACCTAACTCAAACTTTACAGTCACTCAGGTAATATTTTCCTTAGTACTGACTGTAAGTGAGGCATTATGCTGATCTTTTCACACTTAATAATTTTTAATCCTCACAGCAGAGGGAAACCCCACTACACAGATAAGAAGCTGCACGGGGAAGTTCAGGGGCTTCCTGAGGCCACAGTATTGGAGGTGAAGACTGGGGGCCAAGGGATCTCTGCTGTCTCCTAACCCACGCGGTCACTACACCAAGAAGCAGTATTTCAGTCAGGTTTTGTCTCAACGTGCAAACCGGCTCCACTTTTGATGATACAAGCAGCGGTCTTTCTCTTCTCTCCCCCTCCCCTCCCCCCTCTCGTTCAGCTAATGCTACTTCTGGTTCACTTGCTGCCTTCTAAGCATGAGTCAAACTGACGGAAAGTACCAGGGTTGTCGCAGACAAGGCCTTCATAATTCGTCAGGAATCGTCAAATGTTTCTTTGTAGAGACATCCCATCCAGGACTACATTTCTTTAGACACTTTCCCTCATTCATTCCTTTGTCTCAGACACAGGTAGTAGCCGCAGCAAGGCTGGCAGAGCTCCAGAAGCACTCCCAGGCTGCACCGACTAGAGCCTGCTGCTTTCCACCCATTTCCGGAGCTGCTCCTCTGGGCTCCCTCTGCCCCTGGCTCGGATTGCCATTAAGGCACTCATTACGCCGCAGTAAAGCACTCATTTACGAGTCTCACCCCTCTCTTCCCTGCCCTTCCACAAGCGTCTGGATTGCATAGACCAGACCTGCCTACCTCAGGTTTTTAAATGTCCAGCCCCAGGGCAGAGCTTGGAACCAGTAAAAGTTGACGAAATGAACAAATGGGTCTTCTGCTCTTGCTGAAGGGCTCAGATCATTCCCCAGTGATTCAGACCAGAGTTCCTTCCCAGACCCTCCCCACACCCCACACCTTTCTCCTTTCAAAGAAGGCACCAAAGAGCGGCCAAAGGCCGGCCCCTGCCTCGGGGCCACGCAGGGTTTTCTTCGGTGAATCTTCGCAGCAGCAGTTCTGTTGTGTTCACAAGAGACTCTCTGCTGGAGGATGTTTGAATGCTTGGCTCCTCTCAGACACTACTTTAAACGGAGGGTCCCCGGGTTGGGGATGTAGCTCAGTGGTTAGAACGCTTCCCCACCATGCACAAAGCCCTGGATTGGATTCCCAGCACTGCATGAAACAAGTCACAGTACATGTGCCTGTAATCCCAGCACCCAGGAATTGGAGGCAGGAGAGCCAAAGGAGTAAGGTCATTCTTGGTGACATAGGGATTTCAAGGCCAGCCTGAGCTACATGATCCCAAAAGGCACACAATGACTTATGAGGTGCATAAGACATATACAATAAAATTATGATGAGAACATTGCAGATGACCTGAAGATGGCGGGAAATGGAGGGGCTTGCCCCAGGCAGAGCTGAAAGTCTCCCTGCTGCATAGGTCTTGTGCTTTGGGGCTCTCAGGATTTTTCATTTGTTTGGTTGGTTTTTGTTTGAGACAAGATGTATCCCAGGCTAGCCTCCAACTTCTTGTGTCTGAGGATAACCTTGAACTCTTTTGTTTGTTTGTTTGTTTTTGTTTTTTCGAGACAGGGTTTCGCTGTGTAGCCCTGGCTGTCCTGGAACTCACTCTGTAGACCAGGCTGGCCTCGAACTCAGAAATCTGCCTGCCTCTGCCTCCCAAGTGCTGGGATTACAGGCATGCGCCACCATACCCGGCCTAACCTTGAACTCTTAATCTTCGTGCCTCCACCTCTGAAGTGCAAGTGATGTGTACCACCTAACCCCAGCCCTGACACAAGCCCAGCCCCATTATTATTATTAATTATTATTATTAATTTCCTTTTAGTTGTGGAGATTAAATCTAGGGCCTTAAACATGCTACTAAACATTGCGCTCAGCTATTAAGCTACCCTGGCCCCACCCCAATCATTTTTTAAACATTTATTTATTTATATGGGAGGGAGGGAGCGTGTGTATCATGTATGCAGAGGTCAGAGGGCAGCTGGGAGTTCATTCTCTCCTTCCACCAGGCATAGGCCACCAGACTTAAAGACAGGGTGGGAGGCACTTTGATCCCATAAGCCACTCTGCCACACACACCCATCTTTACATCACTCCTCATTAAGGGCTCAAGACCGTAAATGCAAAAAGATATATAACTCCTATTTCTCTGAGCTTCAGGGAAAAAAATCACTCTCAGTCACAGCCTAGGAGCTGACTCAAGGAGTCGAAAGACAGAGTTCAAATCCTGACCTTTCCATGAATTCATTGCATCACCTGGGATAACTGAATGTCTCTGGGTCCAGCTTCCTCTGAGAAAAGGAAGAGCAACAAACCATCGTTTCTACAACTCCTGTTCCAAAGCCTCCAGTTCTTCCTGCGGTTGGCACTTAGGAGGTCTATATATTGTGTGTTTGTGTATGTGATGGCAGTACGCACGTACCACGCCACACAGAGGTCAGAGAACAATGTGTGGGAGTCACGGTTCTCTTTCTTCCATCTGTGTCCTGGAAACAGCACTCAGGGCCTTGGGCTTGGCGGCAAGCTCCTGTCTACGGAGCTGTCTCACCAGCCTTTCCGGTGATTCTTAAATAACAGATTCACATGACAGGTAAGGGACAGTGAACAGAGGTTCCGTGACCTTCCCAAAGTAAGCCAAACCTCCCGAACCTCTGTTCTAGTCTACTAGAACAGCCAAGGAGAGGCAAAGACCTCATTCCCAGGACCCCAGCTTCCGTCCCCCCCCACACCTCCCCCCACCCCCCCACCCCCACCCCCGGTCCTTAATCCACCTTGTGGTTCAAACAGAAGAAAGAAGCCACGACAAAAGCTCTAACTCAGAGGTCACAACCGCAGACGTTCAGAGGAGGGGCTCGAGGCCTTTTTCCTAGTGATTTTCCTCTGGGCTCAGGGAGTAGGGGGCGGTATTGAAAGACACTGCTAAAGGATTCGAGCGGAGGCCCCCGGTGGCCATGGGAACGTGGGCCCAACCTCCTGCGCTGCCATGGCAACAGGCTCCCCCACTGGCCCCGGCCGGTGCCCATCAGAGCATGCAGGTGGCGCCCTCTTAAGAGAGAGGGGCGGGAGGAAGGTGGGGGCGACGGCGAAGGCCCGGGCCTGTCCAATCACCCCCAGACCTTGGTTTCCACCTCGTTCGGTCCCCTACCTGGAAGGAGTTCCCGTCCCACGACAGGGCTACCTCCGCGGGGCCCCGAAGTTTCACCGACTCACTCCAGCTGCCAGGCCGACCGGCCGGTCGTCGTCCCTCGGGACCCGGAGTGTCCCGTGAACACCCTGCGTCCTGCGCGGTGTCCCCGGAAATGCTGGGCAGCCGCCAAGCCCCGCCCCGCCCTGCCTGCCTGCTTGCGTTTTCGGGACTTGTCCGAAGGCCCTGCTGCCACCGCTCCGCGTTCCGCGGTCCCCTAGCCTGATCCAGCAGCTCTGGACACGATGCTACCATGTCGGGCCAGGGCCTCCCACCATGTCACATACAGTCCACGTAGGCCGAAGTCCCCTGGGCTGCACCCTCTCTGACCTTGGCATGCTCAGCCTCGCTCGCTGGTGGGTGGTCTCCCTAACTGGAATCCACTCCTACCCAGAGGTGGAATCCAGGTCTCTGGTGAACTGGCTGTGTTCGCTAGGGCAAGTGCTTTAACGTCTCTGAGCCTTAGATCACTGTAAAGTGGGCATGAAACCAACGGGGACCTCACAGCGTCGTGATGAGAAGCAAACACCTGGCATTTGGTCAACCCTCAATAATGGTAGTATTGTTTACAGTGGAGGCGAGGGAGCGAGAGAAAGAAAGGAGTGCAGAGCTGCCTCAGAAACCATTCACGGCTCCTCCCATAAACCTGCGGCGAGTTGGGAAGAGTTAACCGAGGAGATCAGAGTATAAATAAAAACAGCGTCTGTCTATCAGGTGACCTTGGCCTGTCCCTCTCCAGACCTTGTATCCCGCGTCTATCTTCCAGAAAAGGACAGCAGCTTTCTGGGCGGTTCCTGAAACAACCAGTTCTGGGCTTGTAAGTGGCTGAGCTGGCCAGAGCTGGCTGGTTTAGATAGCCAGGAGAAGCTATAGGACAAGGGCCAGCGCTTCCGGGGCCAGAGTCCGAAGAGCATGGTCTTTCTGCCTTCTCAGCAAGAGCTCCAGCAGAACCAAAAAGACAAAAAACAAAAACAGTGGTTATTTTGACTCATCTACAAAACCCGATAGTATCACGGGGGGGGGGGGGGGGGGGGGGGGGGCGCACGGCGTGGAACTTGACGAGTGTGGGGGAGGAAATGGGAAATGACCCTGAATTTTGATCCCCTGTCTCCAGTCCCTGGGATGAGAGAATGGCAGAAGATCAACACTACAAATGAGTTATAGGATACTGAAAATGGAAAACAAGGCTTCATGTATGCTAGACAAATACTCTACCAACTGAACTACACACACACACACACACACACACACACAGTTTTGGTTTTTGTTCTGAGAGATTTGGGTTGGTTGGAAAGTTTCTGATTTTGTTTGTCTTTGCGTTGTGTTGTGTTGTTTTTATTTCGAGACAGCTTCTTGCTATGTATGTAGGTCCTGCTGGCCTGGAGCTTCCAGGGATCCTCCTGCCTCCGCCTCCAGAGGTTAAGGGTGTATACAACCCCACATGCTGCAACATAAATTTTTAACGGAGTCTCTACTACTGAACATTAAGGTTCTTCAGTAACGTCAAGACGGGCATACTTATCGGTAAGCCTTTAGGTACGTCCTCAATTATTCCCTTCTGTTTCCCTCTCCTGAGCAGGCGCTCTAACAGTAAGATAAAAACGCTGAGTTTATAGCTAAGGTAGCAAGTGCACTTAGGCAAATAGCTTTGGAAGCCTTCCCACCCTCTCTGTTATCACTGGCTTCCCAGCAATGCAGCCTGGACGTCTATCGGTCTACCGGACTCTGCAAGCACAGCTCAATTGGAAGTCTTGTCAAAGGTCATCGTGGCCCTGGAGGCTAGGCAGAAAAAAAATTAGTGCTTTCAATTTCTCGAGCACCCTATGGGTGCCAGCTGCTTGGGGGGAAACCACCAAGAATCCTGGCTCCTTCCAGGCCTGTGGACTCCAGCTGGCTCTTGTGTGGTCCCCTTGGTGCCCTCATTAACCCACAGCTCTCGAGAGACTGTACCCTACACCCTGGCTTCTTTGTTCCCCATCTTTGTTTCTCCTGCCTCCTTCCCAACCCTCCTTTTATTGGGTGAAGAAGGAAATGGTTCACATCACTGGAAAAGGCTCCATTAAAAAGGGCTTGGTCTTTACCATTATTGATCCGCCCTGCCAACATGCTGTCAAGTCCCACCTTCCCACTGCATGACCTCAGGTGTGGGGAGGTTGGAGTTAATAACGTTTCAGTTCACCACACACAATCACCACTGGCTTGACTGCAGACACTCCTTGATTAATGTAGCTGTGGTCATCCGTCACTCTCTTTCCTCTTCCCTTCCCCCACAGGCTACTGATCCAAGGAGTTTAATATGCTGTCTTAGTTAAGGCTACTCTTGCTAAGATGAAACACCAGGACCAAGAACAAGTTGGGGAGGGAAGGGTTTATCAACCTATTCTTCTACCTACATCTTAGTCCATTACTGAAGGAAGTCAGGACAAGAACTGAAACAGAGCAAAAACTGGGAGTCAGGAGCCGAGGCAGAGGCCACGGAGGGGTGCTGCTTCCTGGCTTGATCCCATGGCTTGCTCAGCCTGCTTTCTTAGAGAACCCAGGACCACCAGCCCAGGGATGGCCCCACCCACAATGAACTGGGCCCTTCCCTATTAGTCACTAATTAAGAAAATGCCCAGCCTGGACTGTGGAAGTGTGGACCTTTAATCCCAGCACTTGGGAGGCAGAAGCAGGTGGATTTCTATGAATTCAAGGCCAGCCTGGGCTACAGAGCTAGGTAAAGGACGGCCAAGGTTACACAAAGAAACCGTCTCCTGGAGGGAGGGAGGGAGGGAGGGAGGGAGGGAGAGAGAGAGAGAGAGAGAGAGAGAGAGAGAGAGAGAGAGAAGAAGGAGGAGGAGGAGGAGGAGGAGGAGGAGGAGGAGGAGGAGGAGGAGGAGGAAAGGAAGAAAGAAAAAGAAACTTCCCACAGCTGCAGTTCAACAAGGCGCTGCAAAAAGACAAGACACCTAAGAAATCAATCTGGAGGTTTCATTTGGACTTACTCATCCAGTAGAAGATGGAATTTTTGATTCTGAAAATTCTGAACAGTTTCTATAGGAGAAAGTTAAAGTCAATGGAAAAACTGGAAATCTTGGCATGTTGTTCATATTAAACTCCCGAAGAATAAAATCACAGTTGTTTATGAGAAACAGTTCTCCAAAAGGTATTTGAAATATCTTACCAAGAAATACCTTTGAAATACCATGAAGAATAATCTCCATGATTGCCTTTGTGTGGTCGCATCTGACGAGGAGACTTATGAACTTCGTTATCTCCAGATTAGTCAAGATGAAGATGGTTCAGAGTCTGAGGACTAATTGGCCTTTGCTTTTAATAAAATGGAAGTATGGTAAAGAAATCTAAAATTGGACTTTATAAGCAAATAAAAATCATTTTACTCTATTAAAAAAAGAAAGAAAAAAAAAAGAAAGGAAAGAAAAACAAAAACCAAAAACCACCCGGCAGGCGCGCCCATCAGCCTGATCTGACGGAGGCATCTCCTCATTGAGGCTCCCTCCTCTTTGATGACTCTAACCTGTTGCCAACTTGACAAAAGAGTAGCCAGCATACATGCATACTGGCCTTTCTTGTTCTCTTTCTCTCTTCTCACCCACTCTCTGAGACAGGATTTCACTGTATAAGCTCTGGCTGGCCTCCTCTGTGGCCTTCCCTACACAGACCAGATGCACACCTCCGCACCAGGCCGTGCTTTCTGTATGTGCTCCTATAAAATATATATTGTAGAATTATACATATCACTGATCTTTTATGTATGGATTGTATGTGTATGGACTGAGGACCTTGGTCACATTGACTACGCCTCCATCCCCGAGCTAGAATGCCAACCCTTCTCTTAACTATTTTATTTTGATATAATTATGGGTCTGGAGAGATGGCTCAGAGGTTAAGAGCACTGACTGTTCTTCCAAAGAGCCTGAGTTCAATTGCTAGCAACTTCATGGTGGCTCACACCATCTGTAATGAGATCTGGTGTCCTCTTCTTGCCTGCAGGCATGCATTCAGGCAGAACACTGCATACATAATAACTCTTTATAATAAATAAATAGATCTTTTAAAAAAAGAAAGAGTTACAGACTCCCAGGAGGTTGCAAAAACAGAACATATTTACCTTAAAAACATATTGACAAATTTTCCCAATGATGGATGACATTAAATATAGCAGAATCAGGCTGGGCATGACGGCACACACCTTTAATTCCAGCACTCTGAATATAGTGGCAGGGGGATCTCTGTGAGTTCGAGGCTAGCCTGGTCTACAAAGTGAGTCCAGGACAGCCAAGACTTGTTACACAGAGAAACTCTATCTCGAAAAACAACAATGACAACAACAACAAAAAAGAAAACCATATCTCAGAGTCAAGAAAATGACATTGGTTCAGTTCAGTAATACTCTAGATCCTACTGTCAATTTTTTTTTGGTTTGGTTTTTTGAGACAGGGTTTCTCTATGTAGCCCTGGCTGTCCTGAACTCACTCTGTAAACCAGGCTGGCCTCGAACTCAGAAATCCGTCTGCCTCTGCCTCCCAAGTGCTGGGATTACAGGCGTGTGCCACCACGCCCGGCTACTGTCAATTTTTTTAATCTGTTTTAAAGCACTCGAGTGTGTGTGTACATATATACACTGGTACATATAAGATAAAAATAAATTCTTTTAATGGAAAAAGAAACAAGAAACAAGAAGTGAAAGCAGCCCTGCGGGCAGTTTCATTTTGCATGAAGGGCGAGCCTCCACCCACGGCCCTTGCTCTCACGTCCCTGATGTAGAAGGTAACTGTGCCTCATCCCACTGATGGGAGCAGGACCTGACAATCTGATGTGACTGGCTAATCAGCTCAAAGGAGAAGGGTGTGACTGAGCTCGGGGACGGCATAGAGAGATGAGGAGGGTAGACAATCCTGACAGATTATCTACTTTTGGTAGAAAAATCCCCATTTCTCATACTTTTGAACAATAATCTCCTGATGTTCATATGTTTCTGATTCTGATCTCTCTCTCCCCCCCCATATCTCTTTCCTCTCCCCCTCTCTGCTTGCTCCTTTTCTCTCAGAGTTGTGTATAACACAGGCTAGCATCAAACTTGCCATGCACAGCCTTGAATTAATTGTTTTTTATGTGCCTTGGTGTTTTGCCTGCACGTGTGTCTGTATAACAGTGTCAGATCTTAGAGGCTCAGACAGTTATGAGCTGTCATGTGGGTGCTCAGAATTGAACCTGGGTCCTCTGAAGAGGAGTCAGTGCTCTTAACCTCTGAGCCATCTCTCTCTAGCCCCATCCCTGAATTCTTTTTTTTTTTTTTTTTTTTTTTTTTTTAAGATTTGGTTTTTTTCGAGACAGGGTTTCTCTGTATAGCCCTGGCTGTCCTGGAACTCACTCTGTAGACCAGGCTGGCCTCAAACTCAGAAATCCCCCTGCCTCTGCCTCCCAGAGTGCTGGGATTACAGGCGTGTGCCACCACCGCCCGGCTCCATCCCTGAATTCTTGATCCTCTGAATCTTGGTGGATTCTGTGGTGGATACTTCCCCACCACACGGAGCCACTTGGGTTTTCTCTTTGTGGTACTGGGCATTTGTACACAAGACGTGAAACACACAAGGCAAATGCCCACCACTGGGCTGCTGCTCTGGCCTCTTTCTGTTCAGTTACTGGTTTACTTCTCTTGTGGGGCGTGCAGACAGAGGATGACTTGGAAGAGTCGGTCTCTACTTCCAACATGCAGATTTGGTATGTGTTATTGAAAGAATCAGTTCTCTAGCGGGCGTTGGTGGCGCACGCCTTCAATCCCAGCACTTGGGAGGCAGAGGCAGGCGGATTTCTGAGTTCGAGTCCAGCCTGGTCTACAGAGTGAGTTCCAGGACAGCCAGGACTACACAGAGAAACCCTGTCTCAAAAAACAAACAAACAAAAAACTGAAAGAGAGAGAGAGAGAGAGAGAGAGAGAGAGAGAGAGAGAGAGAAAGAAAGAAAGAAAGAAAGAAGGGAAAGAAGAAGGGAAGGAAGAAGCAGTTCTCAATTCAAAAGAATAAAAAACAGTGATTTATCCTAGAGCACAGATGAACGACCGTAGACCAGATATTATACATTTAGGTATTTAGGTCTCCACAAGAGACCTAAATTTGGCTGAAATTTTATAGTTTTATGGAACAAAGTCAAGAACCAAGACAACTTAAACTACATTGGTGGATATACATCAGAGAGAATGACATCAAGATGGGGCGTGGGGTGGATGTTATCTGATGACAATATTAGCTTTGGGGTTGGGAGACGCTGGTAGTCTGTTCATGGATTTCAAAAGTTCTTTATCTATTAGTTCCAGGTTGTTAGTCATGACAAAGAGGAGGGTGCGGAGTGGCTGCTGTGAGGGCTCCGGGCTTGCTAACAGCAGCTGAGATAAGGTTACCGAGCCTCTGGATGCAGCATTCCAGCCTCTCCACAGGACTGCAGCTCCAGTCAGCCGTTCTCGGAGACAGCGCTCCAGGGGTCTTGCTCACGGATGGAAGTCAGCAGCAGGCACCTTTATCCACCAAGCCATCTGTCAGCCTGATTTCTTAAGTCAGGGTCTTCTTGTTTGTTGGTTGGTTTGCTTGTCTGTTTGGTTTTTCAAGACAGGGTTTCTCTGTGTAGCCCTGGCTGTCCTGGAACTCACTCTGTACAACAGGCTGGCCTCGAACTCTGCTTCCTGAGTGCTGGAATTAAAGTCTGCCTCCACTGCCATCTGGCTCAAGAAAGGGTCTTATTATGAAGTTCAGTATGGCCTGGAACGCAGCCTGGTCTCAAACGCAGAGCAATCCTCCTGTCTCAGCTTCATGAGTGTTGGAGTCAAGAGTGTGAAATACTACATCCAGCCATTTGGACAGGTTTATAAATAAATGAGAATTTTCCTTTCCCTGGCTATGAGGCTATTTGTCTGGTTAGTGGTCATGCTCTTCCCCGTGGCTGTTCTGATCCTTGTCCCCACCAGGAAAGCATCTGAGATCCAGTTCCCGGACCACCTGGGCATCCCTGGTGTCATTGTTACTTTAATTTTACCCCCAGTGATGTCTTATTATGGTTTTCATTTGCATTTCCCCACAGCCCTTGTTGTTCAACATCTTTTCATTTGCACATCTACAATCTATCCTTTTTTTTTTTTTTTTTTTTTTTTTTTGGTTTTTTTGAGACAGGGTTTCTCTGTGTAGTCCTGGCTGTCCTGGAACTCACTCTGTAGACCAGGCTGGCCTCGAACTCAGAAATCCGCCTGCCTCTGCCTCCCAAGTGCTGGGATTACAGGCATGTGCCACCACGCCCGGCTTTTTTTTTTTTTTTTTTTTTTTGATGATGATGATGATGATGATGATGATGTCAGGCCTTGACTTTGGCTCATTTCCTTATTGGATTATTTGTTTTGTCTTTGATTTACATAATTGGCCTTTTGTTATATGACTTGACTCTGGTTTCATTATTTTAGTTTGTTGGGGAGTGTTGTTTGTTGTTGTCAGAACAGAGTCTTCTTGTGTAGTTCAGCCTGGTGACAGACTTGCAGTAATCTTCCTGCCTCAGTCTTTCCAGTGCTGGGATTACAGGCATGCGCGAGCACACCAAGCCTGTCTCTTCGTTTTGTATTCCCCAGGGCAGGCACACTGCTCTCTGTCTTCTCTGTGGCTTGTGGCTGCTGAGTTTGCATCGTTGTGTGTGTACACATCTCCCCATCCCCACCCCATTCCCACCTCCACCCCCCGCACAGAGGAGGCCAGTACACCAATCCTGAAAGTAACTCGACAGAGTAGGTCTTTCTGCCTCTCTGCCTTTGGTTCCACATGGCAACCCATGTCTTTGAGACTCTTTGTGAGAGTTAAATTGATGCCCACCTCTCTCCAAGCTGGGCCCTAATGTGGCACCAATATATAGCACTGTCCCATTAAATTTTCCAAAACACTATCACTTGTCTTTTCTTATTTTTGTCTTTTTAAAATATTTGTTTATTTATTTATTTGTTTATTTAATATATATGAATATACTGTTGCTGTCTTCAGACACATCAGAAGAGGGCATCGGATCCCATTACAGATAGTTGTGAGCCACCATGTGGTTGCTGAATTGAACTCAGAACCTCTGGAAGAGCAGTCAGTGCTCTTAACCGCTGAGCCATCCCTCCAGCCCCTTATTTCTGTCTTAAATGGTATTTTATCAAGAGACGATGAACATATAATTCATGATTTTGGGGAGATACTTTTTGATGAGTAATAATAAAGTAAGCACAACTCCACTGAACGCAGGATGATGGGATTGTCCATCACCACCAGAAACACCCCTTGTAGCTTTGCAGTCCTTTGCCCTTCCTAGTCCACAGCGCTGATCTAGGCGCTGCCCCTGAGTCTGCCTGTTTTAGATCTCCTCTGAATGGACTCTTGGCAGTGAGTACTCCATTGGGTCTAGGTCCTTGCTAATATATGTAGATTCTTGTTTGGTTTGGTTTTGTTTGTTTCTGGAGACAGGCTTTCTTTGTGTAGCCTTGGCTGTCCTGGGACTTTGTAGACCAGGTTGGCCTTGAATTCACTCACAGTGATCTCCTGCCTCTACCTACTCCCAAGTGCTGGGACTAAAGGCATGCAACACCTCTGCCCAGCATGCGCGGATTTTTTTTTTGTTTGTTTGTTTTTGTTTTTTCGAGGCACGTGCGATTTTTTTTTAAGAGTCTATTTCTTTCTCCCTTTTTCCTTTGCTTGTTGGAAGCACCTGCTGCTAAACACTAAGCTGCCCCCTGGCCACGCCTTCCCTGTCTTGATGGACTCACATCCTCTGAGAAAGTGAGCCACAATAAATCCTTCCTCCTAGTCACTTCTACCCTGCATGTCGCCACAGCAGTGAGAAAGGTAAATGAATACAGTTTCCTCCCTTGTTTCAGAAGGGCTTGGAGGGCTCAAGAGAACGTATATTACCCTGAAGATGGAGAATAAGACCGCACAGCAGAGTAACTGTGTGACCCAAGAGAACTCAGTAGTCACCAGTGTCTTGTTGCAACAATTCACACATATTAGACATGTCCTGGCTCTTGGAGGCCTGGTCGAGGCTGGCACTGTGGTAGCTCTTAATTCTGAGGGATCCTCTGTTCCTCTTGAGAGCTAGGTGGAGGTTGCCACGTCCTCTCTGCCACTCCTCAGCTCACCCACAGCTCACCCCAGCTTCATCTCACAGCCTAGCTAGTAAACTCATCAAGAGACAGGGTCCTAGCTTCTGCAAATTGACATCACTATCAGGAGTGACGGCTTGTCTCAGGGCCTGTGTAGCTTACTGCTGGACCTGCTGGCCTTGCTACAGCAGCCTGTGAGGTACACCCCAGTCCTCTCTTCCGGTATACACACGAGAAACTCAGTCCCGAAGGGCAGGGTTTTCAAGGTTGATTTCAGCTCAGCAGAAGGCTGACTCATCCTGCCCAGAGGAACCAGGAAATTCTGTCAGGACAGGGTCTACCAGTGACCCTGACATGGTTGCCAGGTTAAGGCCTTCCCAAGGACAGACCCACTTCTTTTTAGCAGTCTGTTATTGAGTAAGATAGTGTCCCACAGTAAAAAAAAAAATTTGCATGTGGAAGAAAACTAATCCAACGAAAGCGAGGGATCAACAGAAGTAGAAAGCTTGCTCAGCATTGGCGAGGCAAAGCCCTGACAGGATCCTTGCATCTCACCGACTTTTAATAGGTAGGTAGGTAGGTAGGTAGGTAGGTAGGTAGGTAGAAAAATAGAAACAGATCAGCCAGATATAGTGGCTCATGCTTATAATCCCAGCATTTAAGGGGCAGACACAGTAGGATTGTCATGAGTTTGAGGCCAATATGAGTGACATAATTAATTCCCGGGCCACAGAATGAGATCATGTCTCAAAAACAACATCAAAACCCAAGATCGGGCCAGGTGTGGTGGCACATGCCTGTAATCTCAGCAGTGGGACTGCCCCAAGGCAGGAACTGGTGGCTACTTAGTCGTCTTCTGTCACACCTTTAGCCTGTGCGTGTGTGGTTTAATTCTCTATCTTCAGTTAGGACATGTATACTTACAAGCCCACCGAGCCCTTTGAACTAGGGAAATGTTCATCATTCTTCCCACTGGTGCAGCAGCACACCCGACAGAAACAAATAAAGGCAGGAAGGGTTGATTTTGGCACAAAGGAAAAGAATGAGACCCGTTCCCAAGAGACTGAGACAGAATCGCAAAAGAAAAAGACCAGGTAAATGTTCCAGCACCTGGGATTCGTGATGAGAAGCCATAGGCTACTGAACGGATTACACGATCCTTCTGAGAAGGTAAATACATTGCTTCCGTCCACATTGAGGCAGGCCGAGTGGATGAAGTCACTATTACAGAACCGTAAGTCAGCTATTTTAATAAGCTGATTTGATCAAATGGAGCCAACCAACCATGAAGGCCGGACATGGTGACACACGCCTTCAGAGGTTGAGGCAGAGGCGGGGTGGGGGGCGTGGGGGGTGGCAGAGGCAGAGGCAGAGGCAGGCAGATCTCAGTTTGAGGCCAGCCTGGGCTACAAAATGGGTTCCAACTCAGCCAGGTCTACATAGTGAGGCCCTTTCCTAAAACATAAAGAGCTGGGCGGTCCTGGAGAGAGACAGAGGCAGGCGGATCTCTATGACCTGGAGGCCACCCTGAGCTATGAGGCAAATTCTACCTAGCCTGGGCGACGTAGTGAGACCCTGTCTCTACAAGAACACATAAGAACAGAGAGCTAAGCCCAAGCAGCCTGCCTCTACAAACACTAGTGAGCAGAGCCAGGAACTAAAGCTTAGGTTGTGCTTTATCTAAGAGTCGGCAGGCAGAAGGCAGCAAATTAATACCCGAACAACTGACTGACTGACCGACCAACCTGCAACAATATATCCCCACCCTGCCCACCCTGTTTTCCATCTCGTGTCCAGCCAGCAGGCTTTAAGGGGTTGGGAAGGGAACAAAGAAAGTCGCTTCAGAGCTGACTCTCATCTCATCGCTGCTCGGGTGCACCTCTCTGGTGTCTTAGTGTCTCTTGCGCATGCCCGTGATTCTCAGGGTGCCTAGATGCAGCCCCCCCCTCGTCTTTCTGAAATATCAACCTGTTGTATTTTTACTTAAAACACATGCGTGCCTAGCTGGACAGTCTTTTGAAATGAAGCCATGGTCGGTCCAGCACTTTCGAGTCTAGTGACTATCTAGCAATACCAACTTCCAGGAATGCCTGGGCTGGGTGGGGGTTGACTCAGAATGAACAAGCTGTTGACTGTGTGTAACTGTTATGCTATCAATCACCATAAATACAAATTCCTTTCTGCACTGTGAAGTATAAATGTGCCCTTATAAAATAGGATATAGAAGAACCTCCAACTGTTTTAACTATACCCTGGCAAAACCAATAAAACAGCTGGGCATACGGGCTCAGTCCTTTAATCCCAGCACTCAGAAGGCAGAGGCAAGTGGATCTCTGAGTTCAAGGCCAGCCTGGGCTATATAGCAAGTTCCAGCATGTGGGGGGCTATATAATGAAACCCAGTCTCAAAACAACAACAACAACAACAACAACAACAACAACAGATAAATAATAAAACAGAAGCTAAAAGAAACGGTTTCTCTCAGGCACAACAACAAAAATCACCAGGCACACTCCTCATCTCCTCATCGGGAGAGACTGATTTATATCACAGGGGAAAAAAGACTAAAGCTGGATAGCACACCCAAATGGATGTTGTCACTGACCGTCACCTCCTCCGGTTATCCATTCCCTCCCCTGAGCGGCCTCCTCTCTTCTCTCCACTACCTGGAGAGCGGGATGTGTGGTGGTAGTGGTGGTGGGGGGAGTGATATGAGCCTCTGATCTCCACTGGGTTGTTGAGAACTTGGTTTTTCCGTTTGTTTTTGTTTTGTTTTTGCTTTTTACAATGCAATGTTTCCACTTATGGAATGAATTTGTCTTTTCTTTTGTCTAATGCCAGGTGTCTTCGGCTCCCATTCCCTCCTGCTTTTGTTCCTTGCTTTCTTTGTCTGCTTTTCTTTCTTTCTTCCTTTCTTCCTTCCTTTCTTCCTTCCTTCCTTCCTTCCTTCCTTCCTTCCTTCCTTCCTTCTTTCTTTCTTTTTTTGGTTTTGGTTTTTCGAGACAGGGTTTCTCTGTGTAGTCCTGGATGTCCTGGAACTCACTCTGTAGACCAGGCTGGCCTTGAACTCAGAAATCCGCCTGCCTCTGCCTCCTGGGTCCCGGGATTAAAGGCATGCACAACCACTGCCTGGCCTTTATCTGCTTTTCAAGACAGGGTTTCTCTGTAGCCCTGGATCTCCTAGAGCTCACTCTGTAGACCAGGCTGGCCTCCAACTCATAAAGACCTACCTGCCTCTGCCCCCTGAGTGCTAAGATTAAAAGTGTGCACCACCACCCTCCAGCCTGTTTCTGCTCCCCCCCCCCCCAGATAGGGTTTCTCTGTGTAGCCTTGGCTGGCTGTCCTGGAACTCACTCTGTAGACCAGGCTGGCCTCGAACTCAGAAATCCGCCTGCTTCTGCCTCCCAAGAGTTAGGATTACAGGCGTGCGCCACCACCGCCCGGCCTGCTTCTGCTTCTTGAATGCTGAAAATATAGTGTGCAGTTACCACACATGTGCACACATGCACATACACACACAAACACACACACACACACACACACACACACACACACACACACCACACACACACACCACACACATACCAAAAAGTTAAGTGTGGATGTGGAGTGTGGACACTGTAGGATTGGGGTAAGGTTTAAGGCTGCATTTTAACTGATTTCAGGTCTAGCCTCTGCACAGAGCTCTGTCTCCCTGAGGCAAAGCTGTAACTCCTGCTTTAGGGCACCCCAGGAAAGCAACCGGCCACCCTTAATTCCAGGATTGCTGTTTATTTCCCCTTTTACACAAGATTGTAGCCAAAAGGCCAAGAAGCGATTATACCATTTAAAAAAATTATTTTGGTCTTTTGGAGTCAAGGTCTTGTGACACCCTGAGGCTGGCCTCAAACTCATGGTGGTCCTCCTGTCTCAACCTCCCAAGTACTGCAACAAAGGGTGCACACTACCACACAGGACTCTTCCCAGACATCTTATCAGCCAGGAAGCCTCTGCGGCAGCACGCTCAGACCCCAGGTACATCACGCCGCCTTCTGCTGAGGGCTTCTCCCTCCACACTTCACCCAGAAAGGAAACGCTCTCACATTTCCCAGCCTGTGCTTCCTGCACCCTCTCCTCAGCTCTCTCTGGCCTGGTCCCCACTGGCTTCAAAGCCCCAAACCCTGTTCCTTCCTGTGCGTAGCTCAGAATGCACTTAACCCTTCTGATCAGCTCTGAAACCAGAGCCCTTGGGCATAACGAGCATACTCCCCCAGAGCTGTGCCTACCCTGGACTTCTTTGAATCTGTGGGTCATGTGATTTAATTTAAAGCTCAGTCCAGGAGCCTACAAGGGTGATGGGAGCCACCCTTGCTCCCCTGCACGCTATCGCTGGCTGCTGCGTTTGTGGTTATTCTACCCCAGTCCGCTCACCCATACAATGAGCACCTTATCAGTCCGGGTTTGCTCAACACTGACTCTCGATGCCATGGAATATGGGAGGGGCCTAGTAAATCTTTGTTCGATGCAATTCAGGACACTCTAGCAAAAGGTGAATGGTTTCCAGGTCAGCCTGGGTAACACACCAAGATCCATGCCTGTCTAAAGTCAAAACATAACAACAAAACATCCGAACAGTATAGGGTAAAGGAGTAACCTGTGCTAACTGTGTAACTCCTTCAAAGCAGCAGACTCGTCCCCTGTGTAGCAGACTCTCTTGTCTTCTCCCTGCTTCCCACTCCCAGACCTCGGTGGAGTCTCTGGCTGGCAAATTGGGCAGCCTCTGGATTCTCTTTACAGCCACTCTGCTCCATTTGAGCCTCCTATCCACCTTTCTAGAGCCTCCTGACCTAAGAAAGGGAGCTAAGAAAGGTGCCCAGGAGGTCCCTGTGTTGAATGTCGCTGCCCTTGCAGCCAGCTAGCCCAAAAAGCCAAAGGAATCTGTGCAGCTCCTGGAAACAGATTTCTCTCCCTTCCTCACCCGCTTCTCATCCTTGCTCTGGGTTTCACTGGAAACGGTTAAATCATTTACAGAAAGCTGGAGGCTCCTTCCACACTTGAGGGCTCTAGAGATGCTCTGTAAAGGTCAGATGTTTCCAGACTCTCAACAGACAGGCTGTGTCTGTTTAAATAGAAAGACGAAGAGTCCCCGGCACCCGGCCAACCCTCGTGGGCAGCTCTTGCCTGGTTCTACAGGCATCGGGCCAGATGCCAGGACAAGATCAACCCACCACCCTCATCTTCCTGACAGCCAAGGGCAGGCTGCAGCTTTCTGATCTCAGGCCAGAGTTCTGAAGCCTAGGGCAGGCTAGCGTCCTGCACACAGGGCACACGTGCAGCTCTCTGAGCCTGGGAATCCTGGGGGTGGCAACTTCTTGCAGACCCTGAACACTTTCAGCTGGAAGGGACTGTACTCTGACGGTGTCACTTTAAAGATGGGGCTCAGAATGGGGCAGCTTTGCAGGCTGTAGGAAAATCTGGACCCAGAGTATGAAAGCCCGGCTCCAATCCAGCCTCTGGAACAAGGGACTGTGGGATTCTGGGTGTAACGGGCCCTTTTTACTGGTGTTTGTGAGTGTGGTCAGGGGACAACATGCGGGAATCTGTTCTCCTCTTCCACCAGGTTTATGTGGGACCCGAACTCAGGTTACCCCAGGTAAAATGGTAAAGCAACTTTACATTCTAAGCCATCTGTCCACCTCAACCTAAATGTTAAGCTTTAGAGGATTAAACAAGCTATTATTTATCTAACTACATCAAATATGAGAGCATGCGGGAGCTGGAGAGATGGCTCAGCAGGTAAGAGCACTGACTGCTCTTCTGAAGGTCCTGAGTTCAAATCCTAGCACCCACAAGGTGGCTCACAACCATCAGTAAAGAGATCTGACACCCTCTTCTGGTGTCTAAAGACAGCTACAGTGTACATACATATAATAATAAATACATCTTAAGAGAGAGAGAGAGCTAAAAGAGAGAGAGAGAGAGAGAGAGAGAGAGAGAGAGAGAGAGATGCTGAAAGCACTGAATGGAAATGAAAAAGGCAGTTTGTAAAAGCATTTATAGTTTTTGATTCATTGTTTTAAAAAGTATGTAAGTTTGTTGAGGTTTGGTCTATTGCTATGTTCTGGAATGCTAAATTCTGTACCAAAAGATCTAGACCTACAAGTGACTTCTCATGTTTACAAGCTTTTGTTGTGCAAACCTTGTTCCTTGATTTAAAACTATTGGCTAAATAAAATTGGCTACAGCCAATTACTGGAGGGATTAGAGGGAGGTAGGTTTGGAGGGGGAGAGAGCAGGGGAGAAGGAGGAAGGAGAGAGAGGAAGCCTCCATGAGGGGGGATGGATGAGGAGCACATGGCCTGGAGAGACAGCAGGTATCTGGGGTACACGGCTGAGGAGGCAGCCAAGCCGTCAGCTCGAAGAGTAGATTAGAGCTTACCCCCAGGAATTGTCAAAGCCAAATAAAACAACCATAGCCTGAGTCTCATCTGTTTGGGGATAGACTTCAATTACTTGTGCTACAAAAGTATAAACTTTGAAAAGAATGAAAGGTAGACTCTGGGGGGTGTAGCTCAGAAACAGAGCACACGTTTTCCTGGGTTTGAGTTCACACCCACATCCCCTATACATTCAAAAGAAGAAAGACAAAACACTAAAGGCAGTGGGTTGATCTCACCGGAGGTCTCAGCATCTCAGAGATAAAGGCAGGAGGGTCAGGACAGGTTCAAGGTCATTTTCTGTTACTGAGACTCGGTCCTAAAGAGAGCAACCAAACACATATATCGCCAGCTCCAAATTCTGGGGGCCCTGGAGAGAGGTTCTTCTTTCCCTATATAGTACCACAGTTCATAAGTAACAAAAGATCAAGTTTATATCTACTTTGTCTTTTGTTTCTAGTTGCTTCTTTTCTTTTTTTAGCTTTTTGTTTTGAGATAGTGTCTCACTATATAAACCAGGCTGGCCTAGAACACACAGAGATACAACTACCTCTGCCTCCTGAGGGTCAGGAGTCAGGGACTATTATTTTCTATCAAAGCTTAAGGGAATCTGCTCTCAGAGGGAACAGGACCTGAGAGACTGAGAGCCTGGAAACCCTAGTATGTGGTATGTGACTTTGGGCAAGGCTAAAGTCATGTTTTAAGTTTAAACTACTGTTCTTAAGAGATCTATAAATTAAAAAAAAAAATCCTCTCTTGTAAACCCTACTTGCCCAAGGACAGATACCTTCCTGGAATGCTGAGGCTGTAAGAGAACAAGCCATGTGTTTTCCCTTCTGTAAACAAGCTTGGTTGCCCAAACTACACAGGATGTGCTTGATCACACATAGGCAGGATGTATGTCAGGATGTATGCTTGCCCCTGTTTAGACAACGGTGGGTAGTGCATAGAGCTTTGGGTTTTGTCTTCATGAGCCTCTGACTAATACAATTCGCCTAGATACTCTGGGAATCCCAGGTACAGGCTTGAGCAGTGTCCATTGTCAGTTTGTACCAACATTACTTTTAGAATTTATATATATATATATATATATATATATATATATATATATATACACTGTCACAGTCTTCAGACATAACAGAAGAGGGCCTCAGATCCCATTACAGATGGTTGTGAGCCAACACGTGATTTGCGATTTGCTGGGAATTGAACCAGGACCTCTGGAAGAGCAGTCAGTGCTTTTAACCGCTGAGCCATCTCTCCAGCTCCTGAACCAACATTTTTTAAAAAGTGGGGAAGAGGGAGCCGGGTGGTGGTGGTACACACCTTTAATCCCAGTGCATGGAAGGCAGAGCCAGGCAGATCTCTGTGAGTTCAAGGACAGCTTGGTTTACACAGAGAAGCCCTATCTCAAAACCAAAACCAAAACCAAAACCAAACCAAACCAACCAAGCAAACACCCCCCAAACAACCAAAACCAAATGAATATATATTTAGTATTTGTGTATATGTGTGTGAGTGTTTTACCTGTACCTCTGTGTGCGTTACGATTGTGCACATGCCTGTTGAGTCAGGAAGAGAGCATCGCTACTCTGGAACTGGAGTTTCAGATGGTTCCAAGAGCCCAGCCTACATGCTCCTCCCGAGCAGCCGTGCTCTGAGCCACCGCGCCCACCATCTTGTATACAGGGTCTACTCCTTTCTTTTCTCCTCTCGACTGCTCCACTCCGTTCCCCTCCCAGCATCATGCCCTTCGACATTTTCTCTTTTCTAGCTCACTGAGCTCTCTTAGTGCTTCATGTGCGTGCATGAGTGTAGGAGGACCGTTCTCTGACGCTAGCGTGCTGTGTATGTATATAATATATGTTACCTTCCTAGTAACTGGGAGGGATTAACTAAAGCCCTTCAGGTGAAAGGAGTCATGAGTGGAAAATATTTAAGAAACACTTTTCTAAACAAAAGCCACTCTCCAACAGACTTGATTGCCTGGTTAGATATTACCGTTAGGACTTCAGTAAGCTGCCTCTTTTTAAGGCCTCGGCTACTTTAGCACATTTAATCCCCACAGCACAGGAAGCATGTGCTGGGTGCCCCTCACCCAAGGGCTCTCATTCCCAAACTCCTACAGAATCCTATATGTACTAGAATTTGTCCTATGTGTACATATCCATAGTAAACTTTAACTGATGAATTAGAATCAGTAAAGAAGCTAATATCTAATGACAAAATTGACCAATTGCAGCTATAGTCCATAATAAAAGTTATTTACACCCCCCCCAGTCTTGTTGTGTACTCCAAGCTGGCCTTGAACTCCACCACACCCCTCTGCTCAGGTCTCCTCAGTGCAGGGACTACAGGCTTTTATTTAAAGCTTAGGAATTGGTGGGATTTGTGATTTTTCATTGACTATTTCTGAGCCACAGTTGACCATGGGTAATGCAAGCTAGAAACTATGGAAGCAGGGGCTGGAGAGATGGCGCCTTGGTTGAGAGCACGTGCTGTTCTTCCAGATGCCCAGAGTTAGGTCCCCAGAGCCCGAGTTAAGTAGTTTATAACTCCCTTCATTATTTATTGTTGCTGTTGTTTGTTTCTTTTGGAGATAAGATTACTATACGGACTTGATTGGCCTGGAGCTTGCTGTGTAGACCAGTCAGTCTATCTCGAATTCCCAAAGACCCAACTGCCCCTTCTGGGATTAAAGGCATGTACCCATAATGCCCAGTGCACAACCATCTTGCATCCAGCTCCAAAGGATTGAAAGCTTCTAGTCCCTAAAGGTACCTGCACTCACATGCATATACTCACATGTAGACACTCATGGCTACACAAAATTAAAAATAATAAAAATTGGTCTTTTAAATAAGGGGAAAAATAAAATATTAAATAATAAGAAAAAGAAAGTTTGTTTAGAGATAGGACTGTTATAGAGCTAAGAAAATTGAGTCTTGGAAAGATGAAGGGACCCATTAACGGGGACACAGTGGGTAAACAAGATATTGGAGGTTCAAACCTATGCTGGACTACAAAACCTATACTGTATATTTGAGTCATGGCAACCTTCTATGTACATTAGTGTGAACAGAACCTCCTGGAAGGTTAGGCTAACCTCCATAGCCTAACTCCTTCGGGGAGAGGTGTGCTTGCACATGTGTCAGAGAGTAACTCTCAGGAGTCGGTTCTCTATTTCCACGGTGTGGGTCCTGGGGATTGAACTCAGGTCATTAGACTCAGCAGCAATCACCATTACCTGGTGCGCCATCTTGCTCGCCCCAACTGAGATATTTAGTTAATAAAGCAAATCTAGCCTATCTCCACTGATGCCAGTGGGCGCTGGGAAAGTTTAGCACAGTTTTCTGCTAAACTATGATGTGCTTACCCTTAAAATATTTCATTTATCTGTTTGTGTGCTATGGGTCCTTTATCTCCATGCATGTCTTTGCACCACATGTGTGCAGTGATAACGGAGGCCAGAAGAGAGCATTGGATCACCAGTTGGCTGAAGTCACAGATGGTTGTGAGTTGCTGTGTGGGGAGTAGGAATCCAGCTCAGGTTTTCCGGAAAAGCAGCCAGTGCTCTTAGCTGCTGAGCCATCTTTTTAGCCCCTTATCTTTTGATAACGAGAAAATTTTCTGGTTATAACTTTTCAAACTAAAAATAATCACATCGGATATCTCACTCATCAGGAATGTTGAGAGAGGAGGATTCCTATGACTTGAAGGCCAGTCTAGGCCACCATAGTACATTCCAGGATCAAGGGGGCCAGAGAGGGAGACACTGTCTAAATAAACTAACTAATTAAGGAATAAGCAACAAGGGACTGGAGAGATGGCTCAATGGTTAAGAGCACTGACTGCTCTTCTGAAGGTTCTGAGTTCAAATCCCAGCAACCACGAGATGGCTCACAACCATCTGTACAGCTACAGTGTTCTCATATACATAAAATAAGTAAACAAATCTTTAAAAAAAAAAAAGGAATAAGCAACAACAACAAGAATAGTGAGGGAGCCCATCCTTACAGTGAATAGCTAAAATTCTAGTACTTGGAGGTGGAGGAAGATGGTAACTTTGAGTCATTCTCAGTGGTATTACTGGCTACAAGACAGGGCAACCTATCTCAGCAAAACAAAACAAAAAACTGGGCAGTGGTGGCAAATACCTTTAATCCTAGCACTTGGAAGGTTGTGGAAGGAGGATCTCTGAGTTTGAAGCCAGTCTGGTTTATAGAGGGAGTTCCAGGACAGCCGGGGGGCTCCACAGAGAGACCCCGTAGGGGAGTAATAAGCGCCATCCTGGGTAATGACCCCACCACCATCGGAGTTTCTTGTATCCCATTCTGGGCTTGAACTCCCTACACAGCCCCGAAGAACCAGAACTTTCTGACACTCCAGCATCCACGTCTTAAGTGTTAGACTTGCAGCAACGTGTCGCCATGCCTGTTTCATCTGGCGCTGGGACTTGCCAGACAGGTGATCTGCCAACTATGCTACTTCTCCAGCCTTTCTTACTCTTTTTTAAAATTTAAAAAAAAAAAAGATTTATTTTATTTTTATGTATATGAGTACACTGTAGCCACACTGTAGCTGTCTTCAGACACACCAGAAGAGGGCATCAGATCCCATTACAGATGGTTGTGAGCCACCATGTGGTTGCTAGGAATTGAACTCAGGACCTCTGGAAGAGCAGTCAGTGCTCTTAACCGCTGAGCCATCTCTCCAACCCCCTCCTCTTACTCTTTTTTTTTTTTTTTTTTTGGTTTTTTTTTTTTTTTTTTTTTTTTTTTTTTTTGAGACAGGATTTCTCTGTGTAGTTCGGGCTGTCCTGGAACTCACTTTGTAGACCAGGCTGGCCTTGAACTCAGAAATCTGCCTGCCTCTGCCTCCCAAGTGCTGGGATTAAAGGCGTGCGCCACCACCGCCCGGCTCCTCCTCTTACTCTTAAAAGTGATAATTTTCTATGTCCCTTTACATATATTCTACATAAATGCTTTCTTTTCCTTTTCCCCCAGTGTTGAGGATTGAATCCATAGCCTTTCTAGGCAAATGTCCATCATGGAGCTAAGCCCCAGCCCCTCCGTGCTTGTAATTACACACAACAGTCTTCTCTTTAAACATGCTACAACGGTTTGTCTTTGTTGTTTTGAGATGGGGTCTAACTATGTGACCTTGGCCTGGCTGGAGTTTGCTATGTAGACTAGGCTAGGCTCAAGCCCACAGCAATCTGCCAGCCTCTGCCTATTGATTTCAGGGATTAAAGGCATGTATGTCCCCCATATCCGGCTACTACGATGTTTTCTAGTGGACCCTAGCTTGAATAAGGTCTTCAGGGACCACATGCTCTAAGCTGCAGGTGTACTATTGCAACATTCACAGGAAAGGACATTCAGGCATCTAGTTTCCCTTTGTTGGGTCCATAGCTGACATTTCCTGTCCAACATCAGCATTTAAGAGAGGTCGGTCAAAGTCTCCTGTAACAGGGATGAATAATCCAGGCATGCCCAGCCCTCCCCAGTCACGGCTGAGGTGGCCTATGGGTTGGGTCAGCTTTCGCTCAGGCTGGCGCAGCAGCTGGGAAAACAGGGTGGGAGGCACAGACCCACCCCCTGACTGACTGGCCCTGACTCACAAGCTCAGGAGATAAGTTAACGGCCCGGAAACTCCACAGCTCTGAGTGACTTCTGACTCATCACAATTATCCATAACATCTCATTTCACTTCTCGGTTTGTTTTCTTCCACGGCCGGCACACACTCCTTGGGAAGGGCTTGGGGCATTGCTCGGTCAGATTTTTTTTTTTATGTATTATATTTAACTAATGTAGTGCGTGCTTGAGTTCATGCGCCTGTGCTTGAGTATGTGTTCGAATGGAATGAGCGCGTTCGTATGCCAGACGACAACCTTTATCAGTTCTGTCCTTGTCAGTGACCTTTCCCATAGACCCATATCACCAGCCCAACCATTCAGATCCTAAGAAAACAGAAAGCTGTTCGAAGAGACCTCGATTCTCCAAGGACACCTTGCTCTTCGTTACCTAACAGCTTGACTTTCCTACATAGAGGGTTTGTGAGTGGTCAAGCATCTTCCTGCATCCCGACTACAGCGAGGTGACTGACTTCGGTCACTCCTGCGTGAGGCTCTCCTCCAACCCCTTCCGTTAATCGTTAATCGTCAGTGGCTCTATTTGATTCCTTTTCAAAGTGAAATGCCTTTTATCAATTTCTTCTAATTATAAAGGAAGAGCCTTCTCATTCTAAAATCCGACTTAGGGGCTGGGGTTGTGGTTCAATGGTAGAATGCTTGCCTAACATAGATGAGGCTGGCTTCAAAGCCAGCATTACAAAAATAAAGAAGTAAAATAAAACAAACTCCAGAAATTATCAAGAAGCATAAGCCGGGCATGGTGGCGCACGCCTGTAATCCCAGCACTTGGGAGGCAGAAGCAGGTGGATTTCTGAGTTCGAGGCCAGCCTGGTCTACAGAGTGAGCTGTAGGACAGCCAGGACTACACAGAGAAACCCTGTCTCGAAAAACCAAAAAAAAGAAGAAGAAGAAGAAGAAGAAGAAGAAGAAGAAGAAGAAGAAGAAGAAGCATAAAGAGATTTCCCGGAGCTGGGGACATAGCTCAGAAATTAAGAGCACTTGCTGTTGTTCTTTTTGAGGACCTGAGTTCAGCTCCTGACACCCACATGGTAGCTCATAAACCTCCCGTAATTCCAGTTCCAGGGGTTCTGGAGTCCTTTTCTGGACTCTGGGGGCACCTATGCCCGTGACATAAGTTCATATCGATACAAACATATATGTGAATAAAAATAATAAAAAATAAATCTAAGGAAGCGGAGCAGGAAGGTGGTGACAGTCTTGATGGTCATATCTATAATTCCAGCACTTGGGCGACCGAGGCAAAGGGATTTAAAGTTCAAGGCAAGCCTATGCTATAAAGTGAGCTGCTGTCTCGAAAAGATTGACTAAATAATTAAAAGAGTCAGGAATGGTGACTCACGCCTATAATCCCAGCAGCCAGACTCTGGCAGGAGGATTGCCAAGGGACCCAGTGTGGCAGAGGATAGGGAGTGAAGTTCTGGCTCAAAAAAACAAAAGCATCCGCAGGAGCATTTCCAAGGATGCTAGACTCCCTGCACACGCCTTCACAGGGCACACACGGATTTACAAAGTTGTTACTGTGTGTGGTTTCTGGTTTCCTTCGGAGGGACTGCCCTACAGCCCATTACGTGGGTTCCACTGGAGCCTCTCGTCTCCTCCCTTTCTGCTGCAAGGTGTAGCAGAAGTCAATCGCAAGGACCTAATTAGCCTTTAACAAGCTTAATAAAGGTATCTAAAGATGGTGTTATGCTTTTAACTATTTAGCCGTGCAGGGCTGCATCCTCCACGCAGCTGGATGAATTCACACGCAGTTGAGCACGATGGGAAAGAACACCCGGCTTGGAGTCAGGCTGGCGCGAGTTTCTAGACCCGCTTCTGTCATTTTCCTGTGTGGGCAAGTCCCTGCACCTCTGCCAGCCTCACGTACAGCTAAATCGATGTCAAAACTGGGTGTGAAAAGAAAAATGGAATTCCCGGTAGAAGGTGATTAACACCGAGACCCACACCTGGTCTCTGGGCAGAGAAAGAGACCCCGGACTGCAGAGTGCTCGGCTCTGACCGGGACATCTGCATTCCGCCGGAGCTCCAAGGCTTAAGAGGGGGCAGAAAGACCGTAAGAGCGAGGCGTGGTGGGCATCTGTAGCTCTGCAGTATTTGCTGAGCACAGCAGGGCTGCTGTGTTCATGAACTTACAGCGGCCATGACATTTAAGACCTGTGTGAGATCAAGTCAGCTGAAGGTCCAACAAGGAAAGATGAGGGCGCATGAAGCCCCAGCCCTGGTGGAGCAGCTATAGGTGACGGCCACCGCAGAGGAGAGTCGGTGTTCTTCAGGGATGGGATCCTAAAGAGGCCACTCAAACGGCACATGGTGGCGCCCACCTCGAATCCCAGTCCTAGGGAAGCAGAGGCAGGTGGGTCTCTCTGAGTTTGAGGCCAACCGGCTCTACAGAGCACGTTCTAGAATAGCCAGTTCTACACAGAGAAACCCTGTCTCAAAACAAAGCAAAACACGGAACTGGAGAGATGGCTCAGAGGTTGTCAGCACTCATTGCCTTTCCAGAGGTCCTGAGTTCAATTCCCAGCAACCACATGGTGGCTCGAGACCATCTATAATGAGGCCTGGTGCCCTCTTCTGTCATGCGGGCATATGTGCAGACAGACCATTGTGTACATATTAAATAAATAGATAAATCTTTAATACAAAACATGTCCAATATATGATCCCACACCCATGCACACACACATAGGCAGCATTGAGGATCCAGTGGGTTTAAAAATAAAGCACATGGGTTTGGGAGAGAAGACTGGAGGAGGGACAGGGGAAGAGCCAGAGCGAGGGGATAGGAAAGAAAGGATTTAATCAAGACATCGTTCATGTACAAAGTCCTCCAACAATAAAGAGAATTTTTAAGAAGCACTGAGTACTGAGTACCGAGTAATGCGTAGCATGTGCTATGAACTCAATCACACTGATTTACAAAACGAAGAAGGAACGGGGTGGTCCAGCCCAGGAAGAGGGCGAGAAACTTAGAATTTCCCCTGATGTTACGTAGAGCTGATGTCCACACAGTCAGTGTTTTTTATCTACTGTTTCTGCATTCAAACACAGAAAATGATTAGGGCCTAGCTAGGTGGCTCATGTCTTTAATCCTAGCACTCTGGAGATAGGCAAGCCAATCTCTGTGAGTTTGGGGCTAACCTAGTCTATGTATAGTGAGTGTGTTCCAGGCCAGCCAGGGCTACACAGTGAGACCTTGTCCCAACAATAAGGATAAACCAACTGTGGATGCATCTGTGCTGAGCCGGTACATAATACAGTATAACAACTGTTTACATGATGATAAAGGATGCCAGGCAGGGAGAACGGGAGAGAAGGAGTCCCTTGCAGACAGTTGCTTCCCGGGCCCCATTTAGGACATAACACATCACTCTTTCCGGCTTCCTGTGGTACGAATGGCAGGCCAATAAGATCCTTTCTGATGCAGAACTGGATGTTTCCCATGTCTAGAGACCTGCTTGGGACACAGAGTGCATCTCCAATGACAAGTACAGCGTGGCAGATGGCCCATTACCCCCTTTATAAACAGCTCTGTTGGTCAGCGGTGACAGTTTTGATGAGGTCTGTGGGAGCTTCCTATGCCCAACCAAAGCTGAAGGCTTGGCCTCCTGCAACTAGGAGAAAGTCCTGTCTGCTTTCTTATCCTCTATCTCCAACACTATAGGTTTGTTTCTTTTGAGATAGAGTCTCACTCTGCAGCCCAGGCTAGACTAAATCTCACTATATAGTCCAGGCTGGTCTAAAACCCATGACAATCCTCCTGTTTCTCTGATTCCCGATCGCAGGAACCAAAGGTGTGACTTGTCACACAGAGCTGTGACTGTGCCTTTTCCTGTCTCTCCTTCATTTCCTTTAACCGCTCCTGAGCTCTCGCACTCTCTAGTATGTTTGGATTACAAACCAGCAAAAGAAGATTAAAAAAAAAAATTAAAAAAAACTGGGCAGTGGTGGTGCACGCCTTTAATCCCAGCACTTGGGAGGCAGAGGCAGGTGGATTTCTAAGTTCAAGGCCAGCCTGGTCTACAGAGTGAGTTCCAGGACAGCCAGGACTACACAGAGAAACCCTGTCTCGAAACAACAACAACAACAACAACAACAACAACAGACAAACCAGCAAAAGGAGCCGCGCAGTGGAGGCACACAACTTTGATCCCAGCCCTTGGGAGGCAGAGGCAGGTGGAGCTCTGAGTTTGAGGCCACCCTGGTCTACAGAGGGAGTTGCAGGACAGCCAGGGCTACACAGAGAAAGTGTAAAAAAAAAAAAAAAAAAAAAAAAAAAAAAGAAAGAAAGGAAGGAAGGAAGGAAGGAAGGAAGGAAGGAAGAAAGAAAGAAAGGAAGAAAGGAAGAAAGGAAGAAAGGAAGAAAGAAAGAAAGAAAGAAAGAAAGATCTGCAGAAGGAATTTTGTTCTCCAATATTTATAGTGGTTTTGCTTTTACTTTGGATTTTGGATTTGAAACAGGGTCTCTCTCTCTCTCTCTCTCTCACTCTCTCTCTCTCTTTAAAGATTTAGTTATTTATTATATGTGAGTACACTGTAGCTGTTTTCAGACACCCCAGAAGAGGGTGTCAGATCTCATTATGGGTGGTTGTAAGCCACCCTGTGGTTGCTGGGATTTGAACTCAGGACCCTCAGAAAAGCAGTCAGTGCTCTTGACTCATCTCTCGCCTGAAATAAGGTCTCTACGTAGTCTATACTGGCCTTGGGCTCAGGATCTTTCTGCCTTGGCCTTCTGAGTCCTGAGATTACAGGTGTGTTCCGTCCCACCAGCATTTACATCGAATTGGGTGTTATAAGTTATCTGGAGACAATTTCAAGTATGTGAACAGATGTGCCCAGGTGCTGCACAAATACTCCGTGTTTTATGTAAAGGCTAGAGTGTCTGCGAGTCTGGGAAGCAGTCTCTTCTCAGACCCTTCAGGCTGCCTTTTTTCTTTGATCTATTAAAAAAATGTTTTCTAGCCGGGTGTGGTGGCGCGCGCCTGTAATCCCAGCACTCGGGAGGCAGAGGCAGGCGGATTTCTGAGTTCGAGGCCAGCCTGGTCTACAGAGTGAGTTCCAGGACAGCCAGGACTACACAAAGAAACCCTGCCTCGAAAAACAAACAAACAAAAAAAACAAAAAACAAAAAAAAATGTTTTAGCTCAGAAAATTCAGGTCAGATTACTTATCCCTCTTAAAATAACTCTAAATATATTAGTTCTATATAGTGACCTGATGGAAAATGGTTTTAATTTGTGGATTGTTCCTCTTCAGTTATTCCTATGTCTGGCTTGGTGTCCCGGGAATGGCTTCTTAACTCCTGACCCTTGGTCTCCTGAGGCCAGTACTAATCAGTGGCCTGTGGGCTCGGGCAAGCTGTATAAGCCTCTGGGTGCTTCCATGTTCTTGTGTGTGAAATGGAGTTTATGATCCTGCCCTACCTGTCTAGCAGAGCTACCGTGAGGGACTGATGAGGCACCTCCTGTGAAAGTGATTTGGAAACCCAGGCTCACACCCACAAAGCTTTCGCTCAGAGCGGTGGAGTGGGTCAGCAGGGAATCTGGATTCCGGGTGGAGACTACAGAGACCTGCAGGTATCCGGATACCCATGCTTCCAGGCACGGCTGAGGCACCAGAGATAATAAAGAACAGAGACTCAGACATTGTTCTTGATGCGCTGTGATTCTCCGGACCGGAGAGGGCAGGCAGCAGCCGGAAGGCTAGCTGGGCTTCGGGCACAACTCAACACTGCCGCAATTGTTGAGCATGGGCATGGGCCCTGGGCGAGCATGCAGCGTGAGAAGGAACGTCAACCAGCTGGCTTTGCTGGCGCATGCCTGTAACCCTAGCGCTCAGGGGACAGAGGCAGGTGGATCTCTGAGTCCAAGGCCAGGTTGGTCTACAGAGTGAGTCCCAGGACAGCCAGGGCTGCACAGAGAAACCCTGTCTCAAGAAAAACCAAAATAAGTAAGTAAATAAAAGAGGTAACACCTGAGAGCACGCTTGGGCAGCTTAGCGAGAAGGAAAGCCGCAGGAAGACCTCGGGCACCAAGTGTTCCGGAGAAGGGGACAGTGAGTGAAAAATCCCAGGGCAACAAACTCTGACCACGTGAGCTTGGTGCAGGCTGATGGCTGGGAGCCCATTGGGGTGGGGCGGATGGGGGGGGGAGGGGTAGCGATTGGGGGCAGGGAGCAGGCTGGGACTTGCCGCAGGCTTGAAGGACCTTTCAGATTTGATTGAGTTTTTGCTCCACAAAGATCACCCTCCACTGGAGCTGGAAGTTTCCTTTCCTGGAGGCTTTGTGCACAACATAAGGGAATTTGCAAGCCTGGCACAGTCATTAGCCACAAACACCCCCAACCCCTCAAATAAAAACCCAACTAAACAGTAGGAAAACCGAGCCACAGAGAGCCTTGGCTGGCTTGCCCTAGGGCACCCTGCTGCTCCATTCTCCAGCTGGCACTGAATTGCCATCTCTGATTCCAGCTGCAAAGCCCTAGTCTCTGCCGCCAAAGCCAATCCCCAGAGGCTTTACAAGGCCACTGAGCAGGAAGGGGAACCTGCAAGGGTCCCTCTGTGCCCCAGGACTTCCTACTTCAGCCAATGAGACTGATCCCAGAAAGGAAGTACATGGTCCGAGCCGGGTCCTGTCCTGCGTCACCAAGTTCACTCCTCAGCCCTCAGTTGGCACAGGTAGGGGCACAGAAGAAGGGTAAATTCCCCGAACCTGGGCATGAGCAACTTGATCGAGCAGGAAGCTGGCCTCCAGCCAGCCACGCATAGGCCAGCTGAGCACCTGGAGTCTTTGTTCCCTTGATTCCGCCGTAAACTTTCCCAGGCACCTGCACCGAGCCTCTGGAGCAGCTGGGCGGGCAAAGGGGCTCCCACGGGATCTGGTTCTCTTGCAACAAGGAGTGGCCAACTCATGACCCTGTGGGAGGTCTCATGATACAATGTCAACAATACCGAGCCCAGCCATCCACTGATGGGATCAAGCCAGTCATTTTCTGAAGTCTCATAACAAACCCAAGGCAGGTGTCATGATCACCCCCATTTTACAGATTAGGAAATGGAGCTGCAAACAGGTTAGGTGACCAATCCAAGGTCACGCGGTGCAGAGAACTGAAAATATAATAGATTCTGGAACCAGTACATCTTAGCCCTGTGACCTTGAGCAAGGCATTTAAACTTTATCTGATTCTTAGTGCTAGAGACACACGGCTCAGTTGGTCGATTGCTTAGTCAGCACGCCAGCAAGCCCCAGCTTCCATCTCTGGCACCCTAGGAACCAAGTGTGTTGTCCACACGTGCTCAGGAGGAGCCACCAACAGCAGTAGTTCAAGGACATCCTCAACTACTTAGTAAAGTCAGGACCAGCCCGGGCCACTTAAGACCTAGTGTCGCAATCAAGTGACTAGAAGTGGAGAGATGGCTCCGTGGTGAAGAGCAATGGCTTCTCATTCGAAGGACGTGGGTTAGATTCCCAGCAGAGCACACGGTGCCTGAAACCTTCTGTAATAACAGTTGCAGGGCTTCTGATACTCTCTTCTGTCCTCCATAGGCACCAGGTACACATGTGGCACACAGACACACATGCAGGCAAAACACTCACACATATAGATCAATAAATGTTGAGAACAAACAATAACAAAAACCTTCAACTGATTCTGACTTCTGAAAACTACTATGTGGACTAAATGTATGGGCTGGGCCTGCGGCTCACTGGCTGGGCCTATGGTTCACTGGCTGGACCTGCGGCTCACTGGCTGGGCCTGCGGCTCACTGGCTGGACCTGCGGCTCACTGGCTGGGCCTGAGGCTCACTGGCTGGGCCTGCGGCTCACTGGCTGGGCCTGCGGCTCACTGGCTGGGCCTGTGGCTCACTGGCTGGACCTGAGGCTCACTGGCTGGGTCTGCGGCTCACTGGCTGGGCCTGTGGCTCACTGGCTGGGCCTGCGGCTCACTGGCTGGGTCTGCGGCTCACTGGCTGGGTCTGCGGCTCACTGGCTGGGCCTGTGGCTCACTGGCTGGGTCTGAGACTCACTGGCTGGGCCTGTGGCTCACTGGCTGGGTCTGAGACTCACTGGCTGGGCCTGCGGCTCACTGGCTGGGTCTGAGACTCACTGGCTGGGCCTATGGTTCACTGGCTGGGCCTGCGGCTCACTGGCTGGGCCCACACTTAGCATGCAAGGTCTCTATGCTCAGCGCTTGGCCTAATACAAGGAAAGGCTTAGCTCACACACACCCATCTTGATGTTCTCTTCCCACTCCCATAGAAGCACTGTGACTTTGGACTCAACGCCAAGCAAACCTGGACCCCGGTTTCCTCATCGGGCATGTAAATATAGTCCTATGACCTACCAAGCCTGTTGAAATCCTGATGCTACATCGATGAGGCCATCCAAGAAAGTGACATTTACAATTTTACACCTGCCAATCTCAAAATCATTCTTCCTGCTTTCTATCAAAATAAGCAAAGGAACACTAATAGAAAAGCCACTCTTAGTACTTAGTAATTGCTCATTTAAGACAAAAAAAAAAAAAAAAGCCAGTGTTATACTACTGGGTTTGAAGGATTTTCTCGGAAGAAAAAACAGAAATGACAGCTCAGGTCATCACTTAGCTGCTAGGATTCTCTCTAGCTCCACACCCTGGGACAAGGAACACGACAATGTGGCAACAGCTCAAGGTGACAGATGACTTGTTGGTTCATGGAGTCTGGAAACCCACCAAGGAATTCTGCCTCCCC